>SKCR01033410.1:0-101330 GCA_019454045.1 Zanthoxylum bungeanum | reverse complement strand
TAGTAAATTCTTTTGACTGTTAGGTGATCGTGATACCGTAAGCAGGGACGGTCCTGCTGCATTGTTCTTTTCTCTGTAGTCAGCTCACCAGGTTGTGGATAAGCCTGTAACATTGATGTTTTCAAAAGTATATAGTATGTATGTTTTCTTAATGAATTTTAAGGCAATGCATTAAATGAGTTTGTTTTTAGAAAGTTTATATATGTTGCTACGAAGTATGGATCGAATATTGATTATGTTGAAATCATGTGTTTGTGATATATGAGAAACTTGCATGATTGAGATATATGAGCATGGATTTTGGAAAGAATTTTATGTTAGGATGCCCCCGTGTACATATATGTGCCAGTTTATTTGCCGTGAGATGAGGTCTCATGTTGCCAGTTTTGATCCGGATGCCAGTTATTGCCGTGGGGATGGCCCATGTTGCCAGCTTGTCGTATTGTCACGAGAGTGTGCATATAGATTAATAAAGAGCTTTATTATTTAGAGTATTATTGAGCAGTATGAGTTTTATGAGAAATGAGATTTATGATTTCAAGTAAAAGTTTGATATATCGATTTACAGCTTATGTATTTATTTATATTATGAAAGACTTATTTGATCCACTTTGTTACTTGTTTATCCACGGCACTAAGCTGTGATCAATTGCACTAAGCGTGATCTTACCCCTTCCTTTAACATTTCAGGTTTAGCAGATTAGTTGATCGTTCTTTTCATTCTGCTGTTCGTCATCATTCCTGCCAGTAGAGAAAATGGTGTGCCAACAATAGAGTGTTCTAGTTATGTATTTTCTGGAATAATTTGTTGTCTAATGTTAGGCATTGAGCCTTATTTTGTTACTGAGGATGTTGTATTTTCTTCATGGATATTATGTTGAGTTGGATCATGGAGATCCTATGTTATGATGATATTTTTTTTTTCAGTTTAGATTTTTCCTTGTATTTGGAGGATTAGTCCATATTACAGGGGAAACTCTGCCAGTTTCTAGTCTCCGTCCCACCCCTACCCTACCTAAGGAGACAGGTGTGACATTTAATGTTATCAGACTAAATAAGCTCATTTTCTACCAGTCAGAGTAGATTATGCAGGAGCAACCAATTGAGTTGAGAGAAGATTTGACTTATGCTGAAGAACCAGTGGGAATTGTGGCTAGAGAGTTGAGACAGTTGAGAAGCAGGACGATTCCATTGGTAAAAGTCCTTGGTGGGGTAAACACTCGAAAACGGAAGCTACTTGGGAGCGTGAGGAAGACATTAGGAATAAATATCCCCACTTGTTTCCACCATCTGGTATGTGAATTTCGAGGACGAAATTCTTTTTAGGGGGAGGAGTTGTAACACCCCAAAATATTATTATTATTATTATTATTATTATTATTATTTGTGGGTGGAATTTAAGGACTAAGTTATTAAGTTTATGGAAGTTGGAATTAAAATGTTGTTAGAGACTAGTTTAGGGTGGCAAATGAAATTTGCCATGTTAGTATATATTATACACACACACACAACCCTAATTTCACCACAGCAGCCACAAAAGAGAAGAAAGAAATAAGCAGACGTGAGAGAGAAAAGAAAAAGAAAAGAGAGAAAGGGAGAAATTAGTCCTGATCCGGCCAATCCGAAGTTCAAACCCGACCAAGTCTTTAAGGAAAAGTGTAGATCTCGTTGAGAGGATCATTTTGGTGGTGGTTTCATCTCGGGAAACTCCCAATTTTTGTAGAGATCTCGGTAAGAAACTTTTTATGGTTTTTCTCGATTTCCCATTGATCCGGAACTCCGATCGACAAACCGTCAGCGGCATTAGAACCGGGATGAGGAGAGGAACGCTCGGCCGTCAGAATTTTCTTGATCGGCGAGGCGCGTGGCGCTCACGCGTGCCTTTGTGGCGGCGCTGAGGCCACGCATGGCCTGGACGAACGGCGCATGGCCACCATGCGCCAGACAGTAAGCTCGTGCCGACTTCCCGAGTCTCCTCCGTGATTTTCAGACCATTCCGAGTAGTAACGGACCTCCGAATCTTAATTTTCGTTAAGTTTGCGAGAGCGACCGAACCACATTTCTTGCATATTCTTTCATCTATTCTAGTTAGGATTATGTTCCGTATAGTAAATTCTTTTGACTGTTAGGTGATCGTGATACCGTAAGCAAGGACGGTCCTGCTGCATTGTTCTTTTCTCTGTAGTCAGCTCACCAGGTGCGTGGATAAGCCTGTAACATTGATGTTTTCAAAAGTATATAGTATGTATGTTTTCTTAAATGAATTTTAAGGTAATGCATTAAATGAATTTGTTTTTAGAAAGTTTATATATGTTGCTAAGAAGTATGGATCGAATATTGATTATGTTGAAATCATGTGTTTGTGATATATGAGAAACTTGCATGATTTGAGATATATGAGCATGGATTTTGGAAATGATTTTTATGTTAGGATGCCCCCGTGTACATATATGTGCCAGTTTATTTGCCGTGAGATGAGGTCTCATGTTGCCAGTTTTGATCCGGATGCCAGTTATTGCCGTGGGGATGCCCCATGTTGCCAGCTTTGCCGTATTTTCACGAGAGTGTGCGTATAGATGAATAAAGAGCTTTATTATTCAGAGTATTCTTGAGCAGTATGAGTTTTATGAGAAATGAGATTTATGATTTCAAGTAAAAGTTTGATATATCGATTTACAGCTTATGTATTTATTTATATTATGAAAGACTTATTCGATCCACTTTGTTACTTGTTTATCCACGGCACTAAGCTGTGATCCATTGCACTAAGCGTGAGCTTACCCATTCCTTTAACATTTCAGTTTAGCAGATTAGTAGATCGTTCTTTTCATTCTGCTGTTCGTCTTCATTCCTTCCAGAAGAGAAAAGGTTGTGCCAACAATAGAGTGTTCTAGTTATGTATTTTCTTGGAATAATTTGTTGTCTAATGTTAGGCATTGAGCCTTTATTTGTTACTGAGGATGTTGTATTTTCTTCATGGATATTATCTTGAGTTGGATCATGGAGATCCTATGTTATGATGATATTTTTTTTTTCAGTTTAGATTTTTCCTTGTATTTGGAGGATTAGTCCATATTACAGGGGAAACTCTGCCAGTTTCTAGTCCCCGTCCTACCCCTACCCTACCTAAGGGGACAGGTGTGACATTTAATGGTATCAGACTAAATCAGCTCATTTTCTACCAGTCATAGTAGATTATGCAGGAGCAACCAATTGAGTTGAGAGAAGATTTGACTTATACTGAAGAACCAGTGGGAATTCTGGCTAGAGAGTTGAGACAGTTGAGAAGCAGGACAATTCCATTGGTAAAAGTCCTTTGGGGTAAACACTCGAAAATGGAAGCTACTTGGGAGCGTGAGGAAGACATGAGGAATAAATATCCCCACTTGTTTCCACCATCTGGTATGTGAATTTCGAGGACGAAATTCTTTTTAGGGGGAGAGAGTTGTAACACCCCAAAATATTATTATTATTATTATTATTTTTGGTGGGTGGAATTTAAGGAATAAGTTATTAAGTTTGTGGAAGTTGGAATTAAAATGTTGTTAGAGACAAGTTTAGGGTGGCAATTGAAATTTTCCATGTTAGTATATATTATTCACACACACACAACCCTAATTTCACCACAGCAACCACAAAAGAGAAGAAAGAAAGAAGCAGACGTGAGAGAGAAAAGAAAAAGAAAAGAGAGAAAGGGAGAACTTAGTCCTGATCTGGCCAATCCGAAGTTCAAACCCGACCAAGTCTTTAAGGAAAAGTGTAGATCTCGTTGAGAGGATCATTTTGGTGGTGGTTTCATCTTGGGAAACTCCTAATTTTTGTAGAGATCTCGGTAAGAAACTTTTTATGGTTTTTCTCGATTTCCCGTTGATCCGGAACTCCGATCGACGAACCGTCAGCGGCATTAGAACCGAAATGAGGAGAGGAACGCTCGGCAGTCAGAATTTTCTTGATTCGACCGGCGCGTGGCGCTCACCTCGCGCCTTATGTGGCGGCGCTTGAGGCACACGCGCGGCCTGGATGAACGGCGCATGGCCACCACGCGCAGGACAGTAAGCTCGTGCCGACTTCCCGAGTCTCCTCCGTGATTTTCAGACCATTCCGAGTAGTAACGGACCTCCGAATCTTAATTTTCGTTAAGTTTGCGAGAGCGACCGAACCACGTTTCTTGCATATTCTTTCATCTATTCTAGTTAGGATTATGTTCCTTATGGTAAATTCTTTTGACTGTTAGGTGATCGTGATACCGTAAGTAGTGAAGGTCCTACTGCATAGTTCTTTTCTCTGTAGTCAGCTCACCAGGTGCGTGGATAAGCCTGTAACATTGATGTTTTCAAAAGTATATAGTATGTATGTTTTCTTAAATGAATTTTAAGGTAATGCATTAAATGAGTTTGTTTTTAGAAAGTTTATATATGTTGCTACGAAGTATGGATCAATATTGATTATGTTGAAATCATGTGTTTGTGATATATGAGAAACTTGCATGATTTGAGATATATGAGCATGGATTTTGGAAATGATTTTTATGTTAGGATGCACCCCGTGTACATATATGTGCCAGTTTATTTGCCGTGAGATGAGGTCTCATGTTGCCAGTTTTGATCCGGATGCCAGTTATTGCCGTGGGGATGGCCCATGTTGCCAGCTTTGCCGTATTGTCACGAGAGTGTGCATATAGATTAATAAAGAGCTTTATTATTCAGAGTATTATTGAGCAGTATGAGTTTTATGAGAAATGAGATTTATGATTTCAAGTAAAATTTGATATATCGATTTACAGCTTATGTATTTATTTATATTATGAAAGACTTATTCGATCCACTTTGTTACTTGTTTATCCACGGCACTAAGCTGTGATCAATTGCACTAAGCGTGATCTTACCCCTTCCTTTAACATTTCAGGTTTAGCAGATTAGTTGATCGTTCTTTTCATTCTGCTGTTCGTCATCATTCCTGCCAGTAGAGAAAAGGTTGTGCCAACAATAGAGTGTTCTAGTTATGTATTTTCTTGGAATAATTTGTTGTCTAATGTTAGGCATTGAGCCTTTATTTGTTACTGAGGATGTTGTATTTTCTTCATGGATATTATGTTGAGTTGGATCATGGAGATCCTATGTTATGATGATATTTTTTTTTTAGTTTAGATTTTTCCTTGTATTTGGAGGATTAGTCCATATTACAGGGGAAACTCTGCCAGTTTCTAGTCTCTGTCCCACCCCTACCCTACCTAAGGGGACAGGTGTGACATTTAATGTTATCAGACTAAATAAGCTCATTTTCTACCAGTCAGAGTAGATTATGCAGGAGCAACCAATTGAGTTGAGAGAAGATTTGACTTATGCTGAAGAACCAGTGGGAATTGTGGCTAGAGAGTTGAGACAGCTGAGAAGCAGGACGATTCCATTGGTAAAAGTCCTTTGGGGTAAACACTCGAAAATGGAAGCTACTTGGGAGCGTGAGGAAGACATTAGGAATAAATATCCCCACTTGTTTCCACCATCTGGTATGTGAATTTCGAGGACGAAATTCTTTTTAGGGGGAGAGAGTTGTAACACCCCAAAATATTATTATTATTATTATTATTATTATTATTATTATTATTTGTGGGTGGAATTTAAGGACTAAGTTATTAAGTTTGTGGAAGTTGGAATTAAAATGTTGTTAGAGACTAGTTTAGGGTGGCAAATGAAATTTGCCATGTTAGTATATATTATACACACACACACAACCCTAATTTCACCACAGCAGCCACAAAAGAGAAGAAAGAAATAAGCAGACGTGAGAGAGAAAAGAAAAAGAAAAGAGAGAAAGGGAGAACTTAGTCCTGATCCGGCCAATCCGAAGTTCAAACCCGACCAAGTCTTTAAGGAAAAGTGTAGATCTCGTTGAGAGGATCATTTTGGTGGTGGTTTCATCTCGGGAAACTCCCAATTTTTGTAGAGATCTCGGTAAGAAACTTTTTATGGTTTTTCTCGATTTCCCATTGATCCGGAACTCCGATTGACAAACCGTCAGTGGCATTAGAACCGGGATGAGGAGAGGAACGCTCGGTCGTCAGAATTTTCTTGATCGGCTAGGCGCGTAGCGCTCATGCGTGCCTTATCTGGCGGCACGTGAGGCACACGCATGGCCTGGACGAACGGCGCATGGCCACCATGCACCAGACAGTAAGCTTGTGCCGACTTCTCGAGTCTCCTCCGTGATTTTCAGACCATTCCGAGTAGTAACGGACCTCCGAATCTTAATTTTCGTTAAGTTTGCGAGAGCGACCGAACCACGTTTCTTGCATATTCTTTCATCTATTTTAGTTAGGATTACGTTCCTTATAGTAAATTCTTTTGACTGTTAGGTGATCGTGATACCGTAAGCAGGGACGGTCCTGCTGCATTGTTCTTTTCTCTGTAGTCAGCTCACCAGGTGTGTGGATAAGCCTGTAACATTGATGTTTTCAAAAGTATATAGTATGTATGTTTTCTTTAATGAATTTTAAGGCAATGCATTAAATGAGTTTGTTTTTAGAAAGTTTATATATGTTGCTACGAAGTATGGATCGAATATTGATTATGTTGAAATCATGTGTTTGTGATATATGAGAAACTTGCATGATTTGAGATATATGAGCATGGATTTTGGAAATGAATTTTATGTTAGGATGCACCCCGTGTACATATATGTGCCAGTTTATTTGCCGTGAGATGAGGTCTCATGTTGCCAGTTTTGATCCGGAAGCCAGTTATTGCCGTGGGGATGGCCTATGTTGCCAGCTTTGCCGTATTGTCACGAGAGTGTGCATATAGATTAATAAAGAGCTTTATTATTCAGAGTATTATTGAGCAGTATGAGTTTTATGAGAAATGAGATTTATGATTTCAAGTAAAAGTTTGATATATCGATTTACAGCTTATGTATTTATTTATATTATGAAAGACTTATTCGATCCACTTTGTTATTTGTTTATCCACGGCACTAAGCTGTGATCAATTGCACTAAGCGTGAGCTTACCCCTTCCTTTAACATTTCAGGTTTAGCAGATTAGTAGATCGTTCTTTTCATTCTGCTGTTCTTCATCATTCCTGCCAGTAGAGAAAAGGTTGTGCCAACAATAGAGTGTTCTAGTTATGTATTTTCTTGGAATAATTTGTTGTCTAATGTTAGGCATTGTATTTTCTTCATGGATATTATGTTGAGTTGGATCATGGAGATCCTATGTTATGATGATATTTTTTTTTCAGTTTAGATTTTTCCTTGTATTGGAGGATTAGTCCATATTACAGGGGAAACTCTGCCAGTTTCTAGTGTCCGTCCCACCCCTACCCTACCTAAGGGGACAGGTGTGACATTTAATGGTATCAGACTAAATCAGCTCATTTTCTACCAGTCAGAGTAGATTATGCAGGAGCAACCAATTGATTTGAGAGAAGATTTGACTTATGCTGAAGAACCAGTGGGAATTCTGGCTAGAGAGTTGAGACAGATGAGAAGCAGGACGATTCCATTGGTAAAAGTCCTTTGGGGTAAACACTCGAAAACGGAAGCTACTTGGGAGCGTGAGGAAGACATGAGGAATAAATATCCCCACTTGTTTCCACCATCTGGTATGTGAATTTCGAGGACGAAATTCTTTTTAGGGGGAGAGAGTTGTAACACCCCAAAATATTATTATTATTATTATTATTATTATTATTATTATTTTTGGTGGGTGGAATTTAAGGACTAAGTTATTAAGTTTGTGGAAGTTGGAATTAAAATATTGTTAGAGACAAGTTTAGGGTGGCAAATGAAATTTTCCATGTTAGTATATATTATACAAACACACACAACCCTAATTTCACACACAGCAGCCACAAAAGAGAAGAAAGAAATAGCAGACGTGAGAGAGAAAAGAAAAAAAAAGAGAGAAAGGAGAACTTAGTGCCGATCCGGCCAATCCGAAGTTCAGACCCGACCAAGGCTTTAAGGAAAAGTGTAGATCTCGTTGAGAGGATCATTTTGGGTGGTTTGGTTCATCTCGGAAACTCCCAATTTTTGTAGAGATCTCGGTAAGAAATTTTTTATGGTTTCTCTCGATTTCCCGTTGATCCGGAACTCCGATCGACGAACCGTTAGAGGCATTAGAACCGGGATGAGGAGAGGAACGCTCGGCCGTCGGAATTTTCTTGATCCGACCGGCGCGAGGCACTCAGGCGGGCCTTATGTGGCGGCACGTGAGGCCCATGCGCGGCATGGACGAACGTCGCGTGGCCACCAGGCACCGGACAGTAAGCTCGTGCCGACTTCCCGATCTCCTCCGTGATTTTCAGACCATTCCGAGTAGTAACGGACCTCCGAATCTTAATTTTCATTAAGTTTGCTAGAGCGATCGAACCACGTTTCTTGGATATTCTTTCATCTATTCTAGTTAGGATTATGTTCCTTATAGTAAATTCTTTTGACTGTTAATTGATCGTGATACCGTAAGCAGGGACGGTCCTGCTGCATAGTTCTTTTCTCTGTAGTCAGCTCACCAGGTGTGTGGATAACCCTGTAACATTGATGTTTTCAAAAGTATATAGTATGTATGTTTTCTTAAATAATTTTAAGGTAATGCATTAAATGAGTTTGTTTTTAGAATTTTATATTTTGCTACGAAGTATGGATCGAATATTGATTATGTTGAAATCATGTGTTTGTGATATATGAGAAACTTGCATGATTTGATATATATGAGCATGGATTTTGGAAATGATTTTTATGTTAGGATGCACCCCGTGTACATATATGTGCCAGTTTATTTGCCGTGAGATGAGGTCTCATGTTGCCAGTTTTGATCCGGATGCCAGTTATTGCCGTGGGGATGCCCCATGTTGCCAGCTTTGCCGTATTGTCACGAGAGTATGCATATAGATGAATAAATAGCTTTATTATTCAGAGTATTCTTGAGCAGTATGAGTTTTATGAGAAATGAGATTTATGATTTCAAGTAAAAGTTTGATATATCGATTTACAGCTTATATATTTATTTATATTATGAAAGACTTATTCGATTCACTTTGTTACTTGTTTATCCACGGCACTAAGCTGTGATCCATTGCACTAAGCGTGAGCTTACCCCTTCCATTACATTTCAGGTTTAGCAGATTAGTATATCGTTCTTTTCATTCTACTGTTTCGTCATCATTCCTGCCAGTAGAGAAAAGGTTGTGCCAACAATAGAGTGTTTTAGTTATGTATTTTCTTGGAATAATTTGTTGTCTAATGTTAGGCATTGAGCCTTTATTTGTTACTGAGGATGTTGTATTTTCTTCATGGATATTATGTTGAGTTGGATCATGGAGATCCTATGTTATGATGATATGTTTTTTTCTGTTTAGATTTTTCCTTGTATTTGGAGGATTAGTCCATATTACAGGGGAAACTCTGCCAGTTTCTAGTCTCCGTCCCACCCCTACCCTATCTAAGGGGACAGGTGTGACAATTATAATAATAAAAGTTTCACATTCACCCCAGCAGAAATAAGTTACCTACTCATGCTTTTAAGAAAAACAAACAAAGTTTTATTACTTAAAATGAAAAATTAAATACAAGAAAATTGAAATTAAACAAACAAAATACTCTCTTTTTAATATTCTAAGAAATTCCCCAGAAGAAGGTATGAATTTTCCTTCTGAATCAGGCCTTTGTTTACAGGCTTACAAAACGGTGCACGTCACGACGTGTAAAGCCTTATGAGTCATGTCGCGCGCTACAAGAATTTACGGCTCAGTTATTGCTTCTGAGTCACGATGCGTATGTCCTTTGCGGATATAGTGATGACGCAAGCGATGACACGTGTCGGCAGTTGAATAATTGAGTCTGTGTCGCGACGCAGAAGTCCTGCGCATCACGACTCATGAACCGTGATTTTCCCAATTTTGCATTTTCATCCATTTTTCGCTGTTTTAGCCCCGATTTGATCCCAGTTAGTCCTGATATTTTATTTATCTACAAAATAACACAAAGCATATCAAAATATTCACAATACCCGAGAAACTATACAACATATTAAGTAAAAGGGGCGATAAATATCAATATATTTTCCGCTCATCACACCCCCAAACCTAACATTTTGTTAGTCCTCGAGCAAAACAAACAAAATAAAATACAAAAAACAACATTAAAATAAATTAACCTAAGTTATTTTTGTAGTGATCACAATTACATTTAGCGTATGCAACAAGCCTTTAAACCCCTAGGTGTCCCTAGTGGACGAGTTTTAGTCTCGTCTTCTTGAAGTTTCTTCCATTTTTTCTTTCTCTCTCTCTCTTTAATCTAGATATGTTGAAGAGAGCAATGACGAGTTGAATTTATAGATCCTGAAAAAGGGTGAGTAATAATTGCACAAGTACCTGCCAAATGACAATTATTAGTTGAACAGTAAATTAAATCGTGAAAGTCAAAAAGTATGGATCTTGTCGATGAAAATAAAAGAAAATAACAAAACAAATCACAACAATTAGTTAAAGACAAAGAAATCAAAATAATAATATGTACAGAAAGTAAATTGGCAAACATGGTTTTTTAAAGTCAGATTCTCGAGACTCAATTGTTGTCTTTCTCTTCGAAACTGTGTATGTAAATTGCGAATTGCGTGAAAGAAATATCCACTAGAATGTTCTCAACAGTCAATGATATATCATCTAAAGACTCCTTACTAATTCCATCCCTAATGAATTTTATTTTATCTTCGCGATTACCAGACACCATTCCTAAAGAACGACAATGAGTATTGCATGTTAAACATGAACATTTATAACAAACACCTAATCATTTAGCTATTCTTTTCTTATCATAGGTGTTTTTTTTCCTAAACCAGGCAGAAATGAAATAAAAGAGTCAGATGACTCACCTGCCAAGTGGACATGTGCTTCAATTATCCAACGAATATCACTAGGGATACCTTGGATAATCAGAAGCCTCATTCTTTCAATGCGTGCTTTGTAGACTTTCATTAGAGAGTTTTGAGGGAGAGAAGGAAAATGCTTGTGAAGTTTTGCAAGAACGTGTTCCATCCTATCTATGACTTTTCCTACAAAAATTAAACACACAAAATATTAATATATACACAAATTGCATGGGTTGTCTCCCTGCTAGTGCTAATTTTAACGTCGTCAGCTAGACATGATTGCTCAAACGTTAGGCTGGATCAGCAAGTGTGAGACTCTTTTTTTTATGCTTGATGGATTCTCCCCAATAGTGCTTGACACGTTAGATGTTGACTTTCAATGTATCATTGGAATTGGGGTATTGTAACTTAACGGCTCCGTAGGGTAAACCTTGGGTGATCAAAAATGGACCTGACCACCGTGATTTTAGCTTGATAGGGAAAAGTTTCAACCTTGAGTTGTATAACAATACATGATGCCCTGATTCCAGTTGTCTGCGCATTATTTTATGATCATGCCACTTCTTAGTCTTTTCTTTGTACAACTTGGCATTATCATAAGCATGGAGGTGAAATTCCTCCAATTCATTCAATTGGTGGAGCTGTTTCTCCCCCGCTGCTTGCATATCAAAATTTAGCTCCTTCGGTTCCTAGTACGCATTATGTTCGAGGTCTACATGAAGATGGCATGCTTTCCTAAAATCATTTAAGCTATTCGGTAGGCCCATAATACGTCATCCAATTTTGTAGACCATTCCCTCCTTGTTGAACAAACAGTTCTCTCTAGGATTCTTTTGATTTCTTTGTTGGATACTTCTACCTGAACACTTTTCTGCGGATGGTAAGCAGTGGTAACTTTGTGAGTAACTCCGTATTTAGTTAGGAGTGTATCAAAGTATCTGTTGCAGAAGTGTGTGCCACCATCACTGATGATTGCTCGAGGTGTTCCAAAGCGAATGAAAATATTCTTTTTAAGGAATTTTAACACTACTTTTGAATCATTTGATGGCAGTGCTATTGCTTCAACCCATTTGGAGACGTAGTCTACTGCAACCAGAATGTATAGGTTTCCATATGATGGAAAAAATGGTCCCATAAAATCAATCCCCCATACATCAAATATCTCTACTTTGAGAATGCTCTAAAGAGGTCTTTCATTTCTCCTCGAAATATTTCCCATTCTATGGTATTCGTCACATTGAAGAACGAATAATTAAGAATCTTTAAAAAGAATGGGCTAGAACAAACCTGGTTGCAGCACTTTGGCTGCGGTTTTGTCTTCGCTGAAGTGTCCACAATATGGTGATGAATGACAATGCTGCAAGATACTAGTAATATCCTTTTGTGGTACACAACGCCGCAATAACTGATCAGCACAATTTTTGAATAAGTACGGCTCATCCCAGACATAGTGCTTGACTTCTTTGAAAAATTTCTTCTGTTACTGATGTGTCCATTCTAACAGCCATTTCCCAGATACTACGTAATTTACATAGTCAGCATACCTATTAGTGTGTCTAAGACATGCCCAAGATCTCTAAACATGATTATAGTGTGAATTATCAAGTAAAGTTATGGAAAAAAACTTACATTGATCAGTTGAGAAATTTCCAAAATTTCCTTTGGATGATGAAGCTCCAACCTTTTATTGAGTGGTTTGAACCTTCGGTGAGTTTCCGTATCACCTTGTTTGACTCTCCAAGTGCTAGCTTTGATGATTTTTGAAGCAAAAAATTCAATGGAGATAAGAAGCAACTCACGGCATTGGGAGGAGAAAAGAGAGAGATGGTGAATAGTCCTTGACTTGGTTAGTTGTTGTGTTGAATGCTTTACATTAAATAAGCCCAACTACATCCATCAACTTTGTGACAAGTGATGTAAGTAAAGTCGGTCCCACCACATTAAATTCAAAATTTAAGTTGGCTAACACAACACACAACTTGACTTTGGCCAGGGTTCGTTTAATTCTGAATTGAACGAATTGTCATCGCGACATAATTAAATCCAATTTAATTAAATAATTATGCCTAGTAAAATTATTACTATAGTCGCTTACGAATTAATTCCAAATTAATTCGTTCGCTCGAATTAAAATCCAATTTTAATTTCGTATTGAAATCCAATTTCAATTAATATACCCGATATATTATTTTAGCCCAAATAAATAAATTAATAGAAAATATACATTTTAACTATTAAATTTATTCTATCAATTAATTCTAAATTAATCGCATTCTCTCTTCTGTACGAATTTAATCCCAGATTAATTCTTGTCGCAATTAATCCCAGATTAATTTTCTCTCTCATAATTAATCCCAGATTAATTTTATTCGAGTGAAATGTCATTGGTGAATCTTTGGAAAGCGACCTAAGAGATTCCTGGTTATGTTGCCAGTAAATACAATCATCCGACTATCCGAACACGTGCGTACGCCGTACCACGTTCCCACCAATTTACAAGACATGGTTAGCTTCTAGCAAAGCACTGTGCCTACCCAATTCTCCATAAATATCCACGAGGAATATTATCTGTATCAGGCGTAGTTATACAATGTAATGCATAATACGATCCAATATCGGATGTCACATTCTATGCCTAGGGCTCGCTCTGTGTCTGCCCCGTACGAAGTATATATCGGATCCCGCGTAACACGTCTCTATAATATAAAAGTCATGACCAAGTCATACTTTCCCAATCTCCATATGACTAAAGTGATACTCCCATCTTGACATCACATCCAATACACTATGATTTTCAGTAAACCCAGCAGAGGCGTACACAAAACTTGTTAAAGCTCCGGACGACCAATACCAAAGTAAACTGATTGTCACAAATAATAGTGATGCAAGTCTCAGATTAAAGATCACATACACCTACCCTGATTCGGATTCCCATATACACATAGTCATACTACCAACGGGATTCCGATGGGTCTATCCAGAGTGAAACTGTTCCTGGTCCAACGGCTAACAGAAACTCTTATCACACTTGTATAAGTATCCAATACCTAAATATATTACAAATATGCCGTTGAGCTTCCATGACGCGCACAAGTGTGATATTAGTCTATTCCGCATTATCGATGTCCAGTCTAGATAATACCATGACTAGGGATATTTAATGACTAAATTGTTCATGGATTAATAATGTCTCATATCTTATTAAACTGATTTAATCATATGGACTTTTATAATTAATTTATATCCAAGTAATCCAATTATATAATGATAAATAGAAATCTTTTTTTGTCACATAGTTAATTTGTATAAAAACACAATGTCTTTTAAAAATAGTGATGCTATTGGTCATAATTATCCCACAATCTCCCACTTGGCTCATAGCCAATCACTCAAGTATCTAACACCTGAACTATGTACATGTCGCTCAAACTTTTGTTGAGATATAGCCTTCGTCAACGGATCTGCAATATTATGATCTGATGAGATCTTCTCGATCTTCACATCGCCACGATGTATGATCTTACAAATCAAATAAAACAGTCAAAGTACATGCTTAGATCGATGAAAAGATCATGGTTCCTTAGCCTGTGCTATAGCCCCATTATTGTCACAATACAAAGGTACGGGCTTAGCTGCTAACGAAACTACTCCTAATCCAATTATGAATTTACAGATCCAAACTGCTTCTTTTGATGCCTCAGCTGCAGTGATATATTCCACTTCTGTTGTTGAATCGACAACAGTCTCTTGCTTGGATGATTTCCAGCTTACTGCTCTGTTGTTCAAACAAAATATATACCCTGATTGTGACTTTCAGTTGTCTTTCTTGGTTTGAAAACTTGCATCGGCGAACCCAGTTACCTCAAGTTCTCCTTCCCCATAGACTAAGAAAGCATCCTTAGTTCGTCTACGATACTTAAGGATGTTCTTTAAAGCAATCCAATTACCATCACCTGGATTGGCCTGATAGCGACTGCACATGCTTAAAGCATATAAGACATCAGATCGCGTACATATCATGGTGTACATGATCGATACGACTACTGAAACATATGGGATCCGAATCATTGCATCTCTCTCATCTTTAGTTTTAGGACACATGTCCTTAAATAGAGAGACGCCATGTGACACCGGACGCAGCCCCCTCTTGGACTGATCCATGTTGAATCTCTTCAACACTTTGACAATGTACGTGCTCTGGGAGAGTCCAAGCATCTTTCTGGATATATCTCGGTAGATATTTATTCCTAGAATTTAGACTGTCTCTCCCAGCTTTTTCATGGAGAATTTTAATGAAAGCCAAGCTTTCACTGATTGTAACATGGGAATGTCATTGCCAAGAAGCAATACATCATCAACAAATAGGAAAATTAATGTCAGTGCGCTCCCACTAACCTTCATATATAAACAAGAATCATCTTCATTTTGAATGAAACCATATTCTTTTATGATCTCATCAAAACACTGGTTCCAAGAACGCGATGCTTGCTTTAATCCATAAATTGATTGGTTTAACTTGTAAACCTTGTTTGCATGTTTTGGCACGACAAAACCATCAGGTTGTTGTATATAAACATCCTCCAAAAGGTATCCGTTAAGGAAAGTGATTTTGATGTCTATCTGCCATATTTCGTAATTGAAATATACAGTAATAGCAGGCATTATCTGAATGGATTTAATCATGGCAACATGTGAAAACGTTTAATTGTAACCGACACCATGTCGTTGACGATACCCTTTGGCTACAAGCCTAGTTTTGTATGTTTGTATGTTTCCATCCATGTCTTTCTTCTTTTTGAAGATCCATTTACAACCAATAGGCTTAATTCATTCTGGTGCATCAACCAGTGTCCAAACTTGGTTGGTATACATGGAATCCATTTCAGACTTCATGGCTTATTGCCATAAAGCAGAGTCCATACCTTGTATCGCTTCATCATACGTAGCCGGTTCATCTTGCTCAATAAGATTAATGTCTACATTAGTTGAGATCAGAAACCTATACCTCTCAGGTTGTTTTCTGACTCTCTTCGACCTACGCGGTTCTTGTGTATTAGAAGATTTGGAGCAGTCTCATCCCTGATGGACTGTTCGTGTTCTGAGAGGGGGTTGGTGCCAGGAATAGTATCACTCCGATTTTCATTGAGTTCTACTTTTTTCCCACATACCACTGCATTCTTGAATTCCTTTTCGAGGAAAATCGCATGGAGATGAACAAATGTTTTGTTCTCTTGTGGGTTGTAGATGTAATATCCTTTGGTTTCCCTAGGATAACCTACAAATAGGCACTAATCTGATTTAGGTTCTAGTTTGGTACCATCCAAACGTTTAACATATGCCCAGCATCCCAAATCTTCAGGAATGAGAACCCGGTTTCTTTCCTATCCATATTTCATATGGAGTATGTCCAACAGAATTTGACGGAACCTTATTCAAAATATGTATTGCACTATTTAATGTAAATCCCCAGATGGAAATCGGTAGCTCTGTGTGACTCATCATTGACCTTACCATGTCCAAACAAAGTTTGGTTTCTCCGTTCGGACACACCATTCAATTGCGGTGTTCCGGGAGGAGTCCAATGTGAAAGAATACCATATTCTTTCAAGCAATGTTGAAACTCATTGCTTAAGTATTCTCTACCACGGTCTGACCACAATATTTTAATACTTTTGCCAGTTTGTTTTTCTATTTCGTGTCAAAACTCTTTAAATTTCTAAAATATTTCCGACTTGTGTTTTATAAGATACACATAACCATAACGCGATGCATCATCCGTAAAGGTTACGAAGTATTCATATCCACCTCTAGCCTGGCTAGACATGGGCCTGTATACGTCACTATGATCGAGGGCTAATAGTTCGATGGCACGTACACCTTTACCACTAAAAGGTGTTTTAGGCATTTTGCCTAATAAACAAGATTCGTAGACATCATATGAATTATGATCAAATCCGTCCAAGTATCCATTCTTCGAAAGAGTGGATATACAAGTCTTTTTAATGTGTCCAAGAGATGATATTCCTAGTCAAATTAGGTACAAAATAATAGTCCCATAATGTAAGTACATGCCTCGAGGGCAAATTCAAAACATCGATGCCAACGGCCAAAACATTAACTCTCGTCCCATTTCCGACTCGGAGGTCGATCTCTCCTAAAGCCAGTCTCCTGTTAATTTGTAGATCATGCACATCAGTACAAATGTGAGTACCACATCCAGAATCAAAAATCCAAAATTTAAAACCAGTAGTGGACATGTTTATTTCAATAACAAACATACCTGAAGTTGGTACCTTGCCCGCCCTCACTTCCTTCAAGTATGCCTTTAACTAACAGCAGTCACGCTTCTAGTGACCCTGTTTGCCACAGTGTAGGCATGCATCTTGGGATATGTCTTTTGTCTTCCTAGAAGACTGTGATGATTTAACCTTGCCCTTTTTCTTCTTCTTCTTCTTCTTCACACCCCCAGAAGCCTTCGGCAAGGCCTTGGCCTTCTTGGATGTCGAAGTAAGATGCGCTTCATGCATCTTGCCTTTCAGAAGCTCTAGCTCTGCCTCTTTCAGCATCGCCATCAACTCTCCAAGAGTCTTCTATTGGTTCATCATATTATAGTTCATGATAACCCGCCCCAGCAGTCGGGCAGAGACTGTAAGATCAAATCAATAGAAGTCTTGGCCTCAAATGTTATGACCAGTTGACCTAGCTATTCGATGTCAGCAATCATTTGCGACACGTAGTGTTCGACAGATGTACCCTCTGACATTCGCGAGCAAAAGAGCTTCTTCTGTAATTCATACTTCTGAGATCAAAGATTAGATCTGTGAAGATCCTTCAATTTCAACAACATGTTAAAAGGATCCAATCCTTTGTTCTGACGATGAAACTGAGGACTCATTGCAGTAAGCATGACGGACTGAGCAGTAAGTTATCATCATGATGAGTCTTCCAAAGCTCACGCTCTATTGGCCGCTCAATTCCAGGCTCGAGCCCGAGAGGTCTTTGTTAGGGATATGCCCTATACCCAACTTGTGGTTGGGCTATATGTATATGTATTTTTAACATTTTCATTAATTAATAAAATTGAAATCTTTATTATACATGTCTTACATAACTTATATGAATCATCAACACTGTAATAAAGCCCTTGGAGTAATAAGACGATGGCTTCCACACCTTATGAGAATCATTACTCTTAAATGTTCCAAGTCATAGTTTTTTGAATAATCTGGGAGTTCACAAAGCGGAGAGACTAGCATGATGATATGATCCACCCTTAATTGGGGTAGGCGATCTCATAGGCTACTAGCGGAGATTCGTCCGCTTGGTGTATCACATGGATGCATGAGTTGCTCGTGTCCATCGAACTGACAGCCGAAAGTTTTCATATGGAGTGTTTATCCCATGTGTCTGTGAGAACTTTCAAGTATCGATTATATGACTAGTCCTTAGACTTGATGTTTTTACAATCTTATTTGTGGATCAAATAACTTTGACATTCTCCTTCCCCGGTTTAAAAGATCTGGTCATAAGGGTATGATTGGGTCATTTGTTGAAACACATGAAGTTTGTAAAGATACAACAGAGAATAGCCACTCTCTCGGATAATATTTTCTTATAAGAGTATTATTCCAGTTCGCGGGTTGATATGTGTGATTAGTGCTTGAGACTGTGGCCATAGTGGAAGAATCATGTGAGGTTCTTGGGTTAGCACGATTCATGACACTATCAACATCATACCTTTGACTATATGGGTAGACACTTTCCGTACCCTAGGTCAATAGGTGGGGATACAGTGAGGCGAGTGACTGTATCATATGTAAATCGCATACATAATGGGTATATATATCTTTCCTTCTCATTTGGGGGCCTTGGCATATTGCTAGATGTCAACCTTGGTCATTGAAATCGAACGACCATCTGATCGGAGGATAATTTATGTTCGATTAAATTATCACGATTTATTTCATGTCCAACTTTAGGGGAACCCAAAAGGTCACACACATCAAAGTCGAAATCAATGGTTAACAGTACACAGTACGAATATAACAACATTTATGATTACTATAGGAATTGTTCATAGATGGTTCAATATGTTTAATTATTGAACAGATCATTTATGAGGTTCCATAGTGGCTTAGAGATTGGTGAATGGCGATGGGGGGCACTTTGGGAATTGGAATTAAAAAAATTACTATTCACATGAATAGTAAAAAAAAATTTGTTATTTATTTTGAATTTTAATTCGGCCCAAACTCATTAAACCACTAAATTAAGATCCAATGGCTAAGATTAAATTAGCTTTTATCCCACATCGGATTCTTAATTAATTTTGTTGTCTTTGGAGCACTATATAAACCCAAAGAATTCTTCACAATTTTTTTACACCAAAACCTTTCATATCTTGGGTTTATATAAGTGAGCAACTCTAAAGTTTAAGAGTAAGCCACTGATTTGGAGGATCCTTAAGTCTAATTGACTAGAGGAACCTCGAGTTAAAAGTTTTGAGATATTTGCCTAGAATAACGCCAAGGGAAAAATACCCGTGCACTCAAGGCGTAGTCTTGCCATTGAGTTTTGGCTTTGATGTGTGCATCTTTGGAGGCCACACACTTGAGTGGCTCTTTGGAACGTGGAAGTGCTTTCTGAGTTCGAGAAAAGTTTGTAGATTGGAGGGAGGACTGGAGGAGTCTTCGGTTCAAGTAAGTATTTTTCTTTCTTTATTTTAATTAGAGTTCTTATGATAGTTAGCATGTTTAGGTTTATTCTTTGCATGTTTTATGAGTTTTATGCTTAGAATATATAGTAACATACCTAGGTTATAGAATAATCAAAACAAATGGGTCTTGGACAAATGGAAAGCGGCATAATAATTTTGATTTTCCGCTGCGCACTCGCGGCCGCTTCCCAACAGTGGTATCAGCGCGCCGTTTTTGTTTTATTAGTTCTCACTCATTTGAACTCGAAATTGGGTGTTTAAAAGCTCGTTGGAAAGACAACACCCTGAACTTAATTTTAGGCACAAGTTCTACATGATTTGGTTAAGATTTGAATTGTGAAATTGCATTTAAAGTTCACGCGTCTACAGAAAAATGTGAATAGTAAATTTATTTGAATAAAATAAAATGCAATATCATAATTTAAAATTAATCAAAGTTATTTAATGCCTAAAATAATTCCAACATATTAAAACTCACATGCTTGATGATTCTATGTATGATTAGAATTGACATGATTATTTTAGGGTGCAAGCATCTAGAGACTTTCTAAGAAATAGATAGTGTATTGCTTATCCCTTAGCTAAGTAATTATTCCGTGATGAACTTAGATATTTATTACCTTTAAGGCTAATAAAATAAATCATTTGTTTATAATAAAAGACATTATAAAAGATACAAGTGGGTTGGGACCGAGGGGTTAATAAAACTTTCCAAACTAAATTTAATTTAACCAACGATATTACTAGAGTTACATAATGATTTGGTGTCTTCCTTCACTCACTACCTTTTTTATAGCCAAAAGGAAAAGCTGTGAAGACGTCTAGATAATCATTTACTCAAAGCTTACCTTAAATCATATTTAAAGTGTTGGACTAATTTGGAGGATCTATTGTTTATTCCTGTCACCAAGGCAATAAGAGCCTAAGAGGAAAGGGTATTTAAGAGAGTTCACTCCACCCTCCCTCTGGGGAATTTTCAATGGAGGAATCCATTTGATAGTTATTCACTTAAACTTGCTAAAATCCTAAATTATAATTTAAGTCTAAAATTTGCCTCACCCAAAAGGCTTAAACCGTATTGGCAGGACTAGGTTTTTCCAGACTGACCAATACCAATTTGTCCTTAAATAGTACTATTGATAATGGTTTGACTTTTCTGAGTCATAAGACGCAGCGACCCTTAGGCATGGTCTTATAACTTAGTGGTAAAGATTGGGAACCTACCTAATTATCATATTTTATAATGAACGGCCCTAGTCGGAGTTATGAAATGATGATAATGGGATCATTGCCCACAAGAAATCCATCATATTGGGGTTGATGCGATTTGCTTAAAATTTTATAACAATTGAGTGTGAGCAATTTCATAATATTAAAAGCCCATGTTATTATGAAACATTAATGAAAATATATTCCTAATTTTAACATTTTCTCTTAATAGGTGGGTTAAAATATTTCACAAACATTCAAATGGCAAACAGAGTATCACTTCGTTCCATCCTTGATGAACATAAGCTCAAATGGGACAACTACAATGACTGGTTTAGAAACCTTAAATTTTCTTACGATAAAAAAAGATTTTCTATGTTCTTGAAATACCATTTCCCCTTGAATCCGTAGAAGATGCTGACCAAGATACATTTGATGCTTGGAAGAAATACGTCGATGATGATGAGCAAGCAGTTTGCATAATGCTTGGCTCTATATCGGACGAACTTCAGAAAGCTCACGGAGATATGGATGCTCAAACCATCATCTTTCACTTGAAGGAGTTGTATGCAACGTTCGTTCATACCGTGAGATTCCAAATGTCATATGCCTTATTCCAAATAAGGTATAATGAAGGATCTATTAGTGGACATGTGCTTAAGATGATTGGCCACATTGAAAAATTGGCAACCTCAGGATCATCATGGATCAAGAGATAGGTCACGATCTAATTCTTCAGTCCTTACCAAAAGAATTATCTAACTTTATTATGCAGTTTCATCTGTCTGATAAAGAAACGTTTTAGCAGAATTACATAATCTGATAAAGTAAACAGAGAATGACTTGAAACCGGAGCTTAAAACCTCCGTCATGCTTACGGGTACAGACCTGAAGCCATGAGGCCCAAAGAAAAATAAGGGCAACGCCAAGGCTCCAGGTCACCTAAAGCCAATGGTAAGGTGGAGAAGAAAAAGGGAAATAGGGAATGTTTCTTTTGTGGAAAGAAGGGTCATTAGAAGAAAGACTGTAGATCCTTGAAAGCCATGGAAGCTAGGGAAGCCCAAGAGGCCAAGAAGCCCAATGCTTCGGGTATGTTGTATATGATTGAACTATATTCTCAAAACTTTGAACCTTCTACTTGGGTGCTTGACACCGGTTGTGGGACTCAATTGTGTAACAATATGCATGGCCTGAGAAAGAGTATGAGACTTCGTCATGGGGAGGTTGACTTACGTATAGGTAATGGAGCAAAACAGGCTGCATTGTGCGTGGGGACTTATTCATGAGTTTTGCCGAATGGTTTAGTTTTAGACTTAGAGATTGTGTTTATGTACCTTCTCTAGTAAAAAACATCATTTCAATTTCTTCTTTATGTAATAAGGTTTTTCATGCCTAATAAGTTGTAATGAATGTTCTATTTATTTCAATGAAATAAAATATGGAGATGGTATTTTGAATAATGGTATCTATGTCTTACAAACTAACAAAGAATGTTCAACCTCTAATATATACAATGTTAACTCGAATAATCTCAATGAATTACTTCTATGGCACAGTTTCTTAGGTCATATCAATGAAACAAGATAACTAAGCTACATAAGGATGGGAATTTCAACCCTTCAAATATAAACCTTATGGAACTTGTGAGTCTTGTTTACTTGGTAAAATGACCAAATTACCCTTCAAAGGTAAAGGACAGCGTGCAGTGGAGACATTAGAACTCATACACTCTGATGTATGCGGACCAATGTCAGTCACCGCTAGAGGTGGATTCTCCTACTTCATTACCTTTATCGATGATCATTCGCCATATGGGTATGTGTACCTTATGCGGTACAAATCTAAAGCCTTTGAGAAATTCAAAGACTTCAAGTTGAAGTAGAAAACCAGCTTAATAAAAGTATTAAGTCACTAAGGTCTGACCGAGGTGGTGAATACTTAAGCAACGAATTTCAAGATTACTTGAGGAAAATGGCATTGTTTCCCAGTGGACTCCTCTGGGAACTCCACAGCATAATGGGGTTTCCGAAGGAGAAATCGGACATTATTAGATATGGTTCAATCAATGATGCCAGACACAGATCTACCTCTTTCATTTTGGGGTCTTGCTTTAGAAACTGCAACACTACTACTAAACCAAGTTCCTTCCAAGACTGTTAGTCAAACACCATATGAGTTATGGTCTGGGAAACGTCCTAGTCTTAGTTATCTAAGAGTTTGGGGATGTGACGCATATGTCAAGCTCACACAAACTAACAAATTGGATGATAGGGAAGTAAATGTAAGTTGTAGGATATGCCTTGAACTCAAGAGCATACGTGTTCTACGTCCCAAATGAACAAAGAACATTTGTCTCATGAAATGCTAAATTTCTAGAGAATGAATTCCTTCTCAAGAATATAGTGGGAGTAGACTGACCTCGATGAGGTATGAGAAGAACAAACTAACATAGAACTAAACCCCAGGCCCCTCAAAAGGGCAGCGACGGAATAACACAAGGTTATGAACTCAGAAGGTCTGGTAGGGAAAGACATGAGCCTGAAAGATATGGTTTCCATATTGATGAGGAACATGATCAGGTCATTGATAATGACGATCCCACCAGTTATGACAAAGCAATGCGTGACATTGATTCAGTCAAGTGGCTTGAGGCCATGAAATCTGAATAAACTCTATGTATCAGAATCAAGTCTGGGACTTGGTAGATGCACCTGAAGGATAAAACCAATTTGCTGCAAGTGGATTTACAAGCGTAAAACTGATGTAGAAGGCAACATCCAAACCTATAAGGCTAGGTTGGTGGCGAAAGGTTATAGACAAATCCAAGGAATTGACTATGACGAAACCTTCTCCCCTGTTGCAATGATAAAGTCCATTCGAATTTTACTAGCACTAGCTGCATATTTTGATTATGATATTTGGCAGATGGATGTCGAAATAGCTTTCCTTAATGGGAACCTCATAGAGGAAGTCTATATGACGAAACCTGAGGGGTTTGCATCTAAGGATGATCATAATAAAATATGCAAGCTTAAACGATCCATTTATGGACTCAAGCAAGCCTCCAGAAGTTGGAATATACGATTTGATGAGACAATCAAAGAATTTGACTTCATCAAAAATGTATACGAGCCTTGTGTTTACAGGAAAAATAGTGGGAGTGCTATTGTATTTCTTATATTATATGTCGATGACATATAAATCATCGGGAATGATATTCCCATGATACAAGCCACCAAGCAATGGTTATCTCAGAATTTCTCCATGAAAGATTTGATAGAAGAAGCCTACATCCTCGGCATTAAGATATACCGTAATAGATCTAAGAGGTTGTTAGGACTTTCTCAATCTACGTACATATATAAAGTTTTGAAAAGATTCAAAATGGAAGATTCCAAAAGAGGTAATTTACCTACTTGTCATGGAATCAAATTATCTAAGGAGTAATGTCCACATAATCCTTCAGATAGAGAGCGTATGAGTAGGATCCCTTATGTTTCAGCAATAGGATCGATCATGTATGTCATGCTATGTACAAGACCTGATGTCTCTTATGCTATTAGCATAACGAGCAGGTATCAGGTAAATCATGGTGAGCAACACTAGATAGCTGTCAAAACAACTCTCAAGTATCTAAGAAGAACTAAGGATGTGTTTTTGACATACGGAGATTGTTCTGAGATGAAAGTCATTGGTTACTGTGATGCGAGCTTTCAACCGATAGGGATGATAGCAGATCGCAAACAGGATATCTGTTTACTTTAAATGATGGTGTTGTAAGTTGGAAAAGCTCAAAGCATTCAACTACAGTGGACTCCACCACTGAAGCCGAGTATATTGCAGCATCTGAGGCAGCTAAAGAAGCAATCTGGATAAAGAAGTTCATCACAGAACTGAAGTGCTTCCCGTGATAAAGTATGGCATCACGATGTACTGTGACAACACGGGTGCCATTGCTAAATCAAATGAACCAAGGTCCCAATAGAAATCCAAGCATGTACTCAGGCGATTTCATCTCATCAAGGAGATTGTTGAGAGAAAAGAAGTTATTATAGAGAAAATACCCACATAAGATAATCTTGCAGATTCTCTGACTAAAGGGCTGACTCAACAAAAGCATGATAGGCACACCTGAGAGTATGATGTCCAGATTCATACTAGTTAGATATAGTGCAAGTGGGAGATTGTTAGGGATATGCCTTATACCCAACTTGTGGATGGGCTATATGTACATGTATTTTTAATATTTTCATTAATTAATAAAATTGAAATCTTTATTATACATGTCTTACATAACTTATATGAATCATCAACACTGTAATAAAGCCCTTAGAGTAATAAGATGATGGCTTCCACGCCTTATAAGAATCATTATTCTTAAATGTTCCTAGTCATAGTTTTGTGAATAATCTGGGCGTTCACAAAGCGGAGAGACAAGCATGATGATATGATCCACCCTTAAGTGGGGTAGCCAATCTCATAGACTACTAGCGGAGATCCGTCCGCTTGGTGCATCACATGGATGTATGACTTGCTCGTGTCCATCGAACTGACCGCCGAAAGTTTTCATATGGAGTGTTTATCCATGTGTCTGTGAGAACTTTCATGTATCGATTATATGACTAGTCCTTAGACTTGAGGTCTTTACAATCTTATGTGTGGATCAAATAACTTTGACATTCTCCTTCCCCGGTTTAAAAGATCTGGTCATAAGGGTATGATTGGGTCTTTTTTGAAACACATGAAGTTTGTAAAGATACAACAGAGAATCGCCACTCTCTCGGATAATGTTTTCTTACAAGAGTAGTATTCCAGTTCGTGGGTTGATATGTGTGATCAGTGCTTGAGACTGTGGCCGCAGCGGAAGAATCATGTGAGATCCTTGGTTTAGCACGATTCATGACACTATCAACATCATACCTTGACTATATGGGTAGACACTTTCCATACCCTAGGTCAAACGGTGGGGATACAGTGAGGCGAGGGACCGTATCATATGTAAATCGCATACAGAATGGGTATATATATCTTTACTTCTCATTTGGGGGCCTTGGCATGTTGCTAGATGTCAACATTGGTCATTGAAATCGAACGACCATCTGATCGGAGGATAATTTATGTTCGATTAAATTATCACGATTCATTTCATGTCCAACTTGAGGGGAACCCAAAAGTTCGAAATCAATGGTTAACAGTGCACATTACGAATATAACAGCATATATGATTGTTGTAGGAATTGTTCATAGATGGTTCAATGTGTTAATTATTGAACAGATCATTGCTTAGGGATTGGTGAATGATGATGGGGGCACTTTGGGAATTGGAATTAAAAAAATTACTATTCACGTGAATAGTAATATGAATAGTAAATTTATTTATTTTTTATTTGTTTTGAATTCCAATTCTTCCCAAACTCTTATTAGGGTTTTATAATCTCATTAAACCACTAAATTAAGATCCAGTGGCTAAGATTAAATTAGCTTTTATCCCATATTGGATTCTTAATTAATTTTTTTGTCTTTGGAGCACTATATAAACCCAAAGAATTCTTCACAATTTTTTTACACCAAAACCTTTCATATCTTGGGTTTATATAAGTGAGCAACTCTAAATTTTAAGTGTGGGCCACTGATTTTGAGGATCCTTAAGTCTAATTGACTAGAGGAACCTCGAGTTAAAAGTTTTGAGGTATTTGCCTAGGCTAGCACCAAAGGCAAAATACCCGTGCACTCAAGTCATAGTCTTGCCGTTGAGTTTTGGCTTTGGTGTGTGCATCTTTGGAGGCCACACACTTGGGTGGCTCTTTGGAACGTGGAAGAGCTTGCTGAGTTCGAGAAAAGCTTGTAGATTGGAGGGAGGACTGGAGGAGTCTTCGGTTCAAGTAAGTCTTTTTCTTTCTTTATTTTAATTAGAGTTCTTATGATAGTTAGCATGTTTAGGATTATGTTTTTTGCATGTTTTATGATTTTTATGCTTAGAATATATCGTAACATGCCTAGGCTTGTAGAATAATCAAAATAAATGGGTCTTGGGGAAAGGGAAAGCGGCATAATACTTTTAATTTTCGATTGCGCACTCGCGGCCGCTTCCCAACAGTCTCTCTATCAAATAGAGCAACTTCTCAGCTCCCAGGACTATCCTGAGATTCATCTCCTAATCTGGAAAATTTGTTCCTTTAAAGACATTCTCGCCAATGATTATGTCTCTAATGCTAATCTTTCCAGCCATCTTGATTGCTATAGTCCAACTATCCAATCAACGATTTCGGGTTCACCCAAATGCAATGGTTACTATTGTCCAACTATATAACCAACTACATGTGGAGTAGTGTTTGAGTACATTCTAACTGTTCAAAGAAAATAATAAAATAATATTAGTCCAACTAATATATATAATGATGATAAATAATAAAGTGCACGTATTAACGAGTATTAAACGAAATTGTAAATTAATACTAGACTCCCACTAATTTTTGGTGAGCCTCTAACCCTCTGTTGAGTACTCGGGAAACCTAATTTTCTAGTGGGCTAGGATTCCGCTAAATAATACACAACCTTGACTTTGGCCAGCAAGCTATATAAAATTAACTAGGTAGATCTCCAAGATCTATGGATCCCATCCAATTCCTAAATCCTTTAGGTGGACTTCCAAGTCCGAGACATATATCCAATATATTTCCTAACCTGTTTCCTCTGAATCAACTAAGCCTGGCTTTGGCTCAACAAGCTTAATGATTCTAGTTAAGTACAACCCATTGACGGTTGGAAAACTTTATAATCCGCGTCGATGAACAGAAGTGACCTTGACTTTTTGGCCAAAAAGTTACAACTACCCAAGACATGCGATGTATAACAAAGCTTTCATGGTTCAAACACATCCGTGATGGACAATGATATTGACTTTGGCCTACAAATCAAAGCCAATCTTGGATCTTGAGAGAGAACCAATCAATAGAAGGAAACACTTAATATTTGATGTGAGGGCGTTCTCGTAAATTGGCAACCAATTTATTATCTTTGATTAGGTCTCATAATACACCCTTAAACATGTATTTTAAAATCATAATAAGGTGCGATAAATTTAATAATGATATACATATGGATATTTAAACATTTTGTACCTAGAACAAATCTTTTTCTTTCTCTCTCCCGCTAGCACATTACATTCTTCTACCCAATTACACAATACAATAAGAAACCTCATTTACATTGTGGGAATTGGTGAGAAGAGAAGTACAATGAGAATATGAGGTGATAGGCTGGACACGCAGGTCCAATTTCAAATAAATACAATATTTACCACAATTTCCAAAATTGCCCCCACCCATCTAATATCCATATGATATACATTATTCAAAAAATACATCCAAGTATTCACACAAAGTATGTTGCCAATCAATCTAATCCAATTAATTAATCTTCAATTAATGACCATCCAATGTTCATACTGTTAGTCACACATGCCACAAGATCACTAAGATGATTTGTTGTGTGAAAAATCAAAGACAAGTTGCGGAAAAACTTGCATTGATAGGATGAGATTCAAAACTTTTCTTTGTATTTGGTGAAGCTACAAGCATTGTAGAGTGTTTCCAACACTTGGGTGAGTTTCCATATCACCTTGATTCACTCCTTATGTGCTAGCAAGAACAAAAATTGAAAGAAAATTTGCCCTCCAAGAGAAGCATGTTTTCGGCCATTGAGAGAAATGGGAGAGAGATGAAGTTTTATGTTTTGTTTTCAAAAAACAATTACAATAATTCTCTTTCCAAAAAGTGTATATACTTTTCGAAAGCAAAAGTCAAAGTGTGTTGACAAGAAATCTTTAAAAGCTCCCACCCACTTCCATCACTCAAGTGACTTGTTGATGTAAGTTGGTGGGTCCCACACTTTAAATTCAAAATTCAAGTTGGGTTGCTCAACACACTACGGGCTCAGGTTCGTTTAATCCGATTAAATAAATTTTCCGTCGCTACGTAATTAAATCTAATTTAATTAAATAATAATGCCTAGCAAAATTATTACGAAAGTCGCTTACGAATTAATTCAAAATTAATTCGTTCGCTTGAATTAAAATCCAATTTTAATTTCGCATTGAAATCCAATTCCAATTAATATATCTAATATAGTATTTTAGCCCAATTCATTATGTAGTAAAATCTAATTTCACTATTTAATTTATTTTTCAGATTAATTCCAAATTAATCGCGTTCTATTCTCTCGAAGAATTTAATCCCAGATATATTCTCGACGCAATTAATACCAGATTAATTCTTTCTCTGATAATTAATCCTAGATTAATTCTTGTCGTAATTAATCCCAGATTAATTTTCTCTCTTATAATTAATCCTAGATTAATTCTGTTCGAGTCAAATGTCTTCGGTGAATCTTTTGGAAGCGACCCAAGAGATCACTGGATATGTTGGCAGTAAATTCGATTGTCGGACTATCCGAACATGTGCGTACCTCATACCACGTTCTTACCGATTTACAAGACATGGTTGGATTCTAGCAAAGAACCGTACCTACCCAATTCTCCAGAAATATTCAACAAAGAATATATAATCTATATCAGGCATAGTATACTATGTATTGCGTATTACGATCCAGTATCGGATGTCACATGCTAGGCCTGGGGTTGGAATTATGTCTGCCCCGTACGAAACATATATCGGATCACAAGCAACTAGTCTATGTAATCAGATAATCATGACCTAGTCATATTATCCCGATAGCTGCAGCATTTGAGAGTACTAGTTCTGTATCCATGCATGATCATCATCTCCATATAACTGAAGTGATACTTCCATCTTGACATCACACCCAATACACTACGATTCTCAGTATACCCAGAAGAGGTGTACACAGAACTTGTTAAAGCCCCGGACGACCAAAACCAAAGTATACTGATTGTCGCAAGTATTAGTGACGCAAGACTCAGGTTAAGACCATATACACCTACCATGATTCGGATTCCCATAGACACATAGTCATACTACCAATGGGATTCCGATGGGTCTATCTGGAGCGAAGCTATTCCCGATCCAATGGCTAACAGAACCTCTTATCACACTTGCATTAGTATCCAATACTTAAATATACGAGAACAATGCCGTTACGCTTCCATAATGCGCACAAGTGTAATACTAGTCTATTCCGCATTATCGATGTCCAGTTTCGATAATACTATGACTAGGGATATTAATGATTAAACCTTTCATGGATTAATATTGTCTCATATCTTATTAAACTGGAACTAATCATAAGGACTTTTATCATTTATATATCAAAGTAATCCAATTACAAAATGATAAAAGAGCAATTTCCTTTGTCACATAATTAACTTTGTACAAGAACACCATGTCCTTTACAAAATAGTGATGCTATGGGTCATAATTGTCCAACAATTTCCCCATTGGCCTATATCCAATCACTCAAGTGTTCAACACCTGAACGATGTATGGGTCGCTCAAACTTATGCTGAGATATCGCTTTCGTCAGCGGATCTGCAAGGTTATCATATGATGTGATCTTTTTGATCTTAACATCGCTAGGATGTATGATCTCATGAATCATATAAAACAATCGAAGTACATACTTGGATCATTTATGAGACCGTAATTCCTTAGCCTGCGCTGTAGCCCAGCTCAGCTGCTAACAAAACTACTCCTAATCCAATTAGGAATTTTATAGATCCAAGATGCTTCTTTTGCTGCCTCAGCCGCAGTAATATATTCCGCTTTGTTGTTGAATCGGTAACAGTATCTTGCTTGAAAGATTTTCAGCTCACTGTTTCGTTGTTCAAACAAATAGGTACCATTAATGTGACTTACAGTCATCTTTATCGGTTTGGAAACTTACAATGGTGAATCCAGTCACCTCAAGTTCTCCTTCCCCATAGTATTAAGAAAACATCATTAGTTCGTCTAAGATACTCAATGATGTTCTTTAAATCAATCCAGTGACCATCATCTGGATCGGCCTGATTGTGACTTCAGATGCTCAAAGCATATGAGACACCAGGTCGCGTACATGTCTAACAATGTACGAGTTCTTGGAGGGTGCCAATGACTTTTAGATCTATCCTAGTAGATCTTTATTCCTAGAATAAAGATTGTGTCTCCCAAGTTTTTCTATGGAGAATTTTAATGAAAGCCAAGCTTTCACCGATTGTAGTATGGGAATGTCATTGCTAAAAAGCAATACATCATCAACGAATAGGAAAATCATTGTCAGTGCGCTCCTACTAACATTCTTATATACACAAGAATCATCTTCATTTTGAATGAAACCATATATCATTATGATCTCATCAAAACGTTAGTTCCAAGAACTTAATGCTTGCTTCAATCCATGAACGGATCGATTTAACTTGCAAACCTTGTTTTCATGTTTTTGGCATGACAAAACCGTCAGGATGTTATATATAAACATCCTCCAAAAGGTTTCCGTTAAGGAAAGTGGTTTTGACGACCATCTGCCATATTTCATAATTGAGATATACAGCAATAGCAAGCATTATCCAAATGGATTTAATCATGGCAACGGGTAAAAGGTTTCATTGTAATCAACACCATGTTGATGACGATACCCTTTCGCTACAAGCCTAGCTTTGTACGTTTGTATGTTGCCATCCATGTATGTCTTCACCATGAAGGCACATTTACTACCAATAGGCACAATGCCCTTTGGTACATCAACTAGTATCCAAACTTGGTTGATATACATGGAATCCATTTCGGACTTCATGGCTTCTTGCCATAAAGTGGAGTCGATACCTTGTATCACTTCCTCATACGTAGTCGGTTTATTATCCTCAATAAGATTAACATCCACATGAGGTGAGATCAGAAACGCATACCTCCCAGATTGTTTCCTGATTCTATCCGATCTACGCAGTTCTTATGTATTCGAACATTATGGTACAGTTTCATCCCTGATGAACTGTTTTTGTTCCGTGATGGAGTCGGTGCCAGGAACAGTATCACTCCGATTTTCATCCACTTTTACTTTCCTCCCACTTACCACTGCATTAGGAATTCCTCTTAAGAAGACTGCATGGATAGCAACAAATATTTTGTTATCTTGTGAGTTATATAGGTAATATTTACTGGTTTCCCTAGGATAACCAATTACAAATAGGCACTTATCATATTTGGGTTATAGTTTGGTACCATCCAAACGTTTAACATGCCTAGCATCCCCAAATCTTCAGGAATGAGAAACCCAGTTTCTTTCCTGTCTATATTTCATATGGAGTCTGTCCAACAGACTTTGATGGAACCTTATTCAAAATAAGTATTGCACTATTCAATGCGTATCCCTAGAAGGAAATTGATAGCTCATTGAGACTCATCATTGACTTTACCATGTCCAACAAAGTTCGGTTTCTCCGTTCAGACGTACCGCTCAATTGAGGTGTTTCGGGAGGAGTCCACTATAAAAGAATACCATATTCTTTCAAGTAATTTAGAAACTCATTATTAAAGTATTCTTCACCATGGTCCAACCGTAATGTTTTAATACTTTTGTCAGTCTATTTTTCTAATTCGTGTCGAAACTCTTTGAATTCATCAAAAGTTTCTAACTTGTGTTTCATAAGATACACATAAACATAACGCGATGCAACATCCGTAAAGGTTACGAAGTATTCATATTCACCTCTAGCCTGGCTAGACATGGGCCCACTTATGTCACTATGAACGAGGGCTAACATCTAGATGGCACGTACACCTTTACTGCTAAAAGGCGTTTTAAGAACTTTGCCTAATAAAAAAGATTCGTAAACGTCATATGATTTAGGATCAAATTTGTTCAAGTATCTATTCTTCAAAAGAGTGGATATACGAGTCTTGTTAATGTGTCCCAGACTACAATGACACAAATAAGTCTCATATGATTTACTCAGTTTGAGCTATTTGTTTGTCATGTTATATGTTTGAGATTTGTTTATATTCAAAATACAAGGACTGTTATTCACATCTAATGTGTATATCTCAATATTATCTTTATAAAAAAAACACCCAGTGTTCTGGAACATAAAGATATACCCGCAACGGGTTAAACTAGATGTAAAGATAATGTTCCTAGTTAAACTATGTACATTATAACAGTTTCCTAATTTAAGTATATGCCCTAAAGGGCAGTTCCAAAACTTAAGTTCCAACGGCCAAAACAGCGACTCTTGTCCCGTTTCCGGCTTGTAGGTCGATCTCGCCTGAAGCCAGTATCCTGTTAGTCAGCAGATCCTGCACATCAGTACATATGTGAATACCACATCCAGAATCAAAAACCCAATTTTTAAAACCAGTAGTGGACATATTGATAACAAACATACCTGGAGCCGGAGCCTTGCCCGTCTTCACTTCCTTCAACTCCGCCTTGTACTCATGGAAGTCACACTTCCAGTGACCCCGTTTGCCATAACGTAGGCAGACATCTTGGGATATGTCCTTAGTCTTCCCATAAGACTGTGATGATTTAGCTTTGCCCTTCTTCTTCTTTTTTTTCACACACCTAGAAGCCTTCGGCCAAGCCTTGGCCTTCTGGGATGTCGAAGTAATGTGTGCCTTACGCTTCTTGCCCTTTAGAAGCTCTGGCTCTGCTTCTTTCAGCATCACCAATAACTCTCCAAGAGTTTTCTCTTGGTTCTTCATGTTATAGTTTATGATGAACTCGCCCCAGCATTCGGGCAAAGACTGTAAGATCAAATCTATAGAAATCTCAGCCTCAAAGGTTATGCCCAGCTGACCTAGCTGTTCGATGTCAGCAATCATCTACGACACATAGTGCTCGACAGATGTACCATCTGACATACGCGAGCGAAAAAGCTTCTTTCACAACTCATACTTTTGAGATCTGAGAATAGACCTGTGAAGATCCTTCAATTTCAACATCATACTATAAGGATCAAATCCTTTGTTCTGACGACGAAATTGAGGAGTAATTTCGGTAATCATTACCGATTGAGCGCTAAAGTTATCATCACGATGAGTCTTCCAAAGCTCATGTTCTACTATTTGCTCATTCCAGGCTCAGGCCCGAGAGGTTTCTCTATGACATAGAGTAACTTCTCATCTCCCAGGACTATCCTGAGGTTCATCTCACAATCCGGAAAATTAGAGCTGTTAAAGACATTATCGCCCATGATTATATCCCTAACGCTAATCTTTCCAGCCATCTTGATTGCAGTAGTCCCACTATCCAATCAACGATTTTGGGTACACTCAAAATGTAATGGTTACTATAGTCCAACTATATAACCAACTACAAATGGAGTAGTGTCTTATACAGTCTGAATGTTCAAAGAAAGTAATATTCAATATTAGTCCAACTAATATATTTATAACAACGATAAATAAAATAAAAGAGCTTGTATTGGCAAGTATTTAAATGAAATTATAAATTTAATACTGGTATCCCATTAATTTTCGGCGAGCCTCTAACTCTCTGTAGAGTACTCGTGAAATCTACTTTCCTAGTGGGCTAGGATCCCATTAAATAACACACAACCTTGACTTTGGCCAACAAGTTGTATGAAACTTAACTAGGTAGATCTCTAAGATCAATTGGATCTCATCCAATTCCTAGATCCGGTAGCTGGACTTCCAAGTCCGAGATATATATCCAATATATATTTCCTAACATTTTCCTCTAAATCAACTAAGCCTTGGATTTGGCTCAACAAACTTAATGATTCCAGTTAAGCGCGACCCATTGACAGTGGGAAAGCTTCGTAATCCACGTCGATGTACAGAAGTGACCTTAACTTTGGCCAACAAATCACAATTGCCCAAGACATGCGATAAATAACAAAGCTTTTGTGGTTTAAACACATCCGCGATAGACATTGATCTTGACTTTGGCCAACAAACCAATGCCAATCTTGGATCTTGAGATAGAACCACTCAATGGAAGGAAAATGCTTAATATTTGAGTGAGAGTTTTTCGCATAAATTGGCAATCAATTTATTATCTTTGATTAGGTCTCATCATACACCCATAAGCATGCATTCTAAAAGCATAATAAGGCACAAATAAATTAATAATGATATATACGGATGGATATATAACAAATTTATTCCTATAACAAATCACTTCATTTCTTCTTTCCCGCTAGCATTATTCATACTTCTACCCAATTACGTAATACATCAAAGAAACCTCATTTGTATTGAGTGGAATTGGTGAGAATAGAAATATAAAGAGAATAGAGATAATAGGCTAGACACACATGTCCAATTTAATAAATTCTAAATTTATTACAACAATTTCCAAAATTGCCCTCACCCTTCTAATAACCATCCGATATACATTATTCAAATAATACATCCAAGTATTCACACAAAGCATGTTATTCAATCAATCTAATACAATTAATTAATCTCTAAATTAATGATCATCCAATGTTCAAACAACGATTTGATTTGCGCGAGTCCAACTCGTTTAAGAATAAATACTCAAAGTGAGATTCTTTAATTATATCGAACTATAATTTTAAATCCAATTTAAATTGTATCTTCCAAATTAAATAATTACACTTTTAATAGTGCATTTTAGACTTGGATTCCAAATCCAGTCTTAATGGGTCTCAAAGGCCCAATTAGTATCCAATACCATTTAATTAAAGTCCAATGGGCTTTTAATTAATTCTTAAGGCATGTGCTTTGGCCATTATAGATCAAACCCAAGATGCCAAGGCCTAATTAGGAATCACCCTATGCCAAAAATCAATTTAGGCCCATTAGGCCCAATAAAATATTAAAAGGCCGAATTGTCATATTTGGACTTTATGGAAATGGTTTTAGGCCCAATTGGATCCAAACCAATTGTCCTAAACCAAATTTGGCCCAACCAAGCCCATTAGCCCAAATATAAAAAAATTAAAGTTATTCCAAATTACATATTAATCCAATTCAAGTGTAATTAACATAATTAATCAACTAATCTAATGTTTCCAAAACACTAATTAATTCAATTAATCATGCTAATTAATTCCAATTCATGTCCAACACAAATTGAAGCAAAATCAATTCTACAACATGCTTAAGGTTCACGGCAATCATCATGAAATAACATTCAATTCTGATTTCAATTTAATTAAACCAACAATTAATATTCATTTCATGCTTTAAACACATTCAATGGTCTAATTAACAAAGAATCACCATGAACACAACCTATGGTATATTCGGTCATGTCAAAGAATTTGGGCATTTTTAATCTAATCAATTTTTCACAAATCCATCAATGCATAAATCCAATTCAACATCATATAAACATAGCCACACAATCAATTTAGGCATTTTCAAACTCCAAGCAAAAATCCCAAATTAAGGTCCATAAACCCTAGAATTCAAATCAAACTTAGGATGGCTCTAGATACCATTGTTAGTGTCCTACACATACCAAAAGATCACTAAGATGATTTGTTGTGTGAAAAATCAAAGACAAGTTGCGGAAAAACTTACTTTGATCGGATGAGATTCAAAACTTTTCTTTGTATTTGGTGAAGCTCCAAGCTTTGTAGAGTGTTTCCAACACTTGGGTGAGTTTCCCTATCACCTTGATTCACTCCTTATGTGCTAGCAAGAACAAAAATTGAAAGAAAATTTGCCATCCAAGAGAAGCAAGGTTTCGGCCATTGAGAGAAATGGGAGATGGATGAAGTTTTATGTTTTGTTTTCAGAAAACAATTACCAAAATTCTCTTTCCAAAAAGTGTATATACTTTTCAAAATTAAAAGTCAAATTGTGTTGTACAAGAAAGCTTTAAAAGCTCCCAACCACTTCCATCACTCAAGTGACTTGTTGATGTAAGTTGGTGGGTCCCACACTTTAAATTCAAAATTCAAGTTGGGTTGCTCAACACACTACGGGCTCGGGTTCGTGTAATCCAATTATACGAATTTTCCGACGCTACGTACTTAAATCCAATTTAATTAAATAATAATGCCAAGCAAAATTATTATGGAAGTCGCTTACGAATTAATTCCAAATTAATTCGTTCGCTTGAATTAAAATCCAATTTTAATTCTGCATTGAAATCCAATTCCAATTAATATATCTAATATATTATTTTTGCCCAATTAATTAAATAGTAAAATCTAATTTCACTATTAAATTCATTTTCCGATTAATTCCAAATTAATCGCATTTTCTCCTCTCGACGAATTTAATCCCAGATAAATTCTCGACGCAATTAATCCTAGATTAATTCTTTCTCTAATAATTAATCGCAGATTAATTCTTACCGTAATTAATCCCATATTAATTTTATCTCTCATAATTAATCACAGATTAATTCTGTTCGAGTCAAATGTCATCGGTGAATCTTTGGGAAGCGACCAAAGAGATCCCTGGATATGTTGGCAGTAAATCTGATTGTCGGACTATCCGAACACATGCGTAGCCCGTACCACGTTCTTACTGATTTACAAGACATGGTTGGCTTCTAGCAAAGCACCATGCCCAATTCTCCAAAAATATTCAACAAAGAATATATAATCTATATCAGGTATAATATACTATGTATTGCGTATTACGATCCAGTATCGGATATCACATGCTAGGCCTGGGGCTGGAATTGTGTCTGCCTCATACAAAGCATATATCGAATCACAAGAAACTAGTCTCTGTAATCGGATAATCATGACCTAGTAATACTATCTCGGAAGCTGTAGCATTTGAGAGTACTAGTTCTGTATCCTTGTGTGATCATCATCTCCATATGACTGAAGTGATACTTCCATCTTGACATCACACCCAATACACTACGATTCTCAGTATACCCAGAAGAGGCGTACACATAACTTTTTAAAGCCTCGGATGACCAAAACCAAAGTTTACTGATTGTCATAAGTATTAGTGATGCAAGTCTCAGGTTAAGACCATATACATCTACCCTGATTCAAATTCCCATAGACACATAGCCATACTACCAATAGGATTCTGGGGAGTCTATCCAGAACGAAGCTGTTCCCGATCCAACGGCTAACAGAACCTTCTATCTCACTTGCATAAGTATCCAATACTTAAATGTACGAGAACTATGTCGTTACGCTTCCATAACGCGCACAAGTGTAACACTAGTCTATTCCGCATTACCGATGTCCAGTCTCGATAATACTATGACTTGGGATATTTAATGATTAAACCTTTCGTGGATTAATACTGTCTCATATCTTATTAATCCGGAACTAATCATAAGAACTTTTATCATTTATATATCCAAGTAATCCAATTATAAAATGATAAAAGAGCAATTTCCTTTGTCACATAATTAACTTTGTACAAGAACACCATGTCCTTAACAAAACAGTGATGTTATGGGTCATAATTGTCCAACACATACATGTTAGACAATTATGACCCATAGCATCACTATTTGTAAAAGATATTGTGGTGTTTGTACAAATTAACTATGTGACAAAAGAAATTACTATTTTATCATTTTTTAATTAGATTACTTGAATTTATAAACGATAAAAGTCCTTATGATTAGTTCCGGATTAATTAGATATGAGACGATATCAATCCATGAACGGTTTAATCATTAAATATCCCTAGTCGTAGTATTATCGAGACTGGACATTGATAATGCGGAATAGACTAGTATTACATTTATACACGTTATGGAAGCGTAACGACATAGTTCTCCTATATTTAAGTATTAGATACTTATGCAAGTGTGATATGAGGTTATGTTTACCGATGGTACGGAAACAACTTCGCTCTGGATAGACCCCACGGAATCCCATTGGTAGTATAACTATGTGTCTATGGGAATCCGAATCAGGGTAGGTGTATTTGATCTTGACCTGAGACTTACATCGCTAATACTTGCGATAATTAGTACGCTTTGGTTTTGGTCGTTTGAGACTTTAACAGGTTCGGTGTACGCATCTTCTGGGTTTATTGTGAATCATAATGTATTGGGTATGATGTCAAGATTGAATTATCACTTCAGTCATATGGAGATGATAATCACGCAGGGATACAGAACTGGTACTCTTATATGTTGCAACTATCGGGATAATATGACAAGGTCATGATAATCCGATTAAAGAGACTAATTGCTTGTGATCCGATATATGTTTCGTACGGGGCAGACACAATTCCAGCCTCAGGCCTAGGATGTGACATCTGATATTGGATCGTAATATGCAATACATAGTATACTATGCCTGATATAGATTATATATTCTTTGTTGAATATTTCTGGAGAATTGGGTAGGCACGGTGTTTTGCTAGAGGCCAACCATGTCTTGTAAATCGGTAAGAACGTGGTATGGGGTACGCACGTGTTCGGATAGTCCGACAATCGGATTTACTGCCAACATATCTAGGGATCTCTTTGGTTGCTTCCCAAAGATTCACCGATGACATTAGACTCGAACAGAATTAATCTAGGATTAATCAAGAGAGAGAAAATTAATCTGGGATTAATTGCTGCAAGAATTTATCTGGGATAAAATTCGATTAGAAGAGAGAGCACGATTAATTTGGAATTAATCGATTAAATAATGTATTGGATATATTAAATGAAATCGGATTTCAAAGCGGAATTAAAATTATATTTTAATTCGGGGGAACGAATTATTTTAGAATTAATTCGCGAGCGACTTTCGTAATAATTTTACAAAGCACTATTATTTAATTAATTGGATTTAATTACGTCGCGATGAAAATTTGTTTAATCGGATTAAGCGAACCCGAGCCCGAAGTGTGTGGAGAAAGCCACTTGAATTTTGAATTAAAGTGGGTCCCACCAACTTATATCATATGTCTATCAAGTGTCAACTTGAGTGATGGAAGTGGTTAGAGGCATTAAATGTATTTTTCCCTCCAACACTTTGCTTTTGCTTTTTGGTAAAGTATATACCTATTTTGTTTTTGACTTTTTGATAAGTGGTAATTGTTTTAGAAACAAATACAAAAGAAAAACACAAAACCTCTCTCTCTTTCTCCCTTGGCCGAGCACTTCAAGCTTCCTCTCCATTGATTTTACTTCAAAATCAAATCTTACTAGCACATAAGGAGTCTTGTGAGGTGATAGGGAAACTCATCCTTGGGTTGCATTTAACATACAAAGCTTGGAGCTCCCGAAACGCAAAGATTTTTTTTAAATCCTACATCTGCTCATTGTAAGTATTTTTCCGTAACTTATTTGAGTATTCACACATGAAATCATTACTTGTAGATCCTTGGCATGTTCTAGGAACCCAACAATAGTATCATGAGCCAATTTTAAGCATGATTTATACTTATGGTTTATGGACTTTAATTTGGGTATTTTTGCTTGGAGCTTGATTTTTCCAAATTGATTGTTTGGTTATGCTTAGATTATGATAACTTAGAGTTATGCATGATTAGATTTGAGAAAAATTAATTGGATCCATTTTTCCCAAAATTTATAGCTTGGCCGAATACACCCTAATGCATAACTCATGGTGATTTTTTGATTTTAGACCATTGGATGTGTTTAATGCATGATGAGTATATTGATTGTTGATTTAATTATATTGAAATCAAAATTGGATAAAAATTGTGCCATATTGCCGTGAGTTATGAAGCATGTAATAGATTGATTTTGCTTCAATTTGTGTTGGACATGAGTTGGTAAAATTAAAGCATGATTAATTAGTGTAATTGATGTTTTGGAAACATTGGATTAATTAATTAATTATCATTATTACACTTTAATTAAAATAATTGTGATATTTGGAATATTGTAATTAAATAATTTAGTCTTTAATTTTGAATTGGGCTAATATTGTTGTATTTGGGCTGAATGGGCTTGGTTGGGCCAAGCTTGGTTTAGGACAATTGGATTGGATCCAAATTGGGCCTAAAACCATTCCATAAAGTCCAAATAGAATAATTGTGCCTTTTAATATTTAATTGGGCCTAATGGGCCAAAATTAATTTTATGGCAAATGGTGATTCCTTATTGGGCTTTTGTTGCCAAAGTCCAAAAGCACATTGGACTTTAATTAAGTTGACATTGGATGTTAATTGGGCTTTTGAGACCCATTAAGATTGGATTTAGAATCTAAGTCTAAAAGGCACATAATTAAGTGTAATTATTTAATTTGGAATTAAATTATAATTAGTATTGAATACAAATTAAATTGGATTTAAAATTGTAGTTCAATATAATTCAAGAATATGCACTTTGAGTACTTATTTTTAAACGAGTTGGACTCGTGCAAATCAAATCGTTGTTTGAACATTGGATGGTCATTAATTCAAAAATTATTTAATTGGATTAGATTGATTGAATAACATGATTTGTGTGAATACATGGATGTATTGTATGAATAATGTATATCGGATGGATATTAGAATGGTGAGGGTAATTTTAGAAATTATTGTAATAAATTTAGAATTTATTAAATTGGACATGCGTGTCCAGCCTTATATCTCTTTGTTGGGTTTCTAGGTTAGTCCCAAGATCATTTAAGCATAGAAATCATGTGTGAATACAACAAAGAAGTATGGCGGAATCATACTTACATTGATCGGCTTTTGCGATGCGAGGAAAAACAAAAATCTTCAAGCTTTTCCTCCATGAAGCTCACGGTTTTAGCCTCCCTTTTTGTGTTCCATTTGAGTTCTTCAAGCTCCAAGATTTGGTGTGCATTCCATGCCCATGGGTGGGTTTCCCTATCCGTTGGATAATTATGACCCATAGCGTCACTATTTGTACAGATCATGGTGTTGTTGTACAAATTAACTATGTAACAAATGAGATTGCTCTCTTATCATTTGTGATTAGATCACCAAGATGTATAAATGATAGGAGGTCCTTATGATTTGTTCCTGGATTGAGAATGATATGAGACAGTATCAGTCCACGAAGAATAATTCATTAAATATCCCTAGTCAGAGTATTATCGAGATAGGACATCGATAAATACGTAAAAGACTAGTATTACACTTGTGCGCGTTGTAAGGGCATAACGGCATAGTTCTCATATATTTGGGTATAGGATACTCATGCAAGTGTAATAGGAGGTTGTGTTTACCGATGGTACGGGAAACAGCTTCGCTCTGGATAGACCCCTTCGAAATTCCATTGGTAGTATGACTATGTGTCTATGGAAGTCCGAAATCAGGGTATGTGTATTTGGTCTTAACCTGAGACTTGCACCGCTAATACTTGCGACAATCAATATACTTTGGTTGTGGTCGTCCAGGGCTTTAACAGGTTCTGTGTACACCTCTGATGGGTATATTGAGAATCGTAGTGTGTTGGGTGTGATGTCAAGACGGAAGTGTCACTTCAGTCATATGGAGATGATGATCGCACAGGGATACAGAACTGGTTCTCTAAAAAGGTTGCAACCGTCGGGATAATATGACTTGGTCATGATTATCCGATAATAAAGTGACTAGTTGCTCGTTATCCGATATATGCTTCGTACGGGGCAGACACTGTACCAGCCCCAGGCCTTGCATGTGATCATCAGATACTGGATCAAAATATGCAATACTTCGTATACTACGCCTGATATAGATCCTTTATTCCTGTAAGGATATTTCCGGATAATTGGGGAGGCATGGCGCTTTGCTAGAAGCCAACCTTGTCTTGTAAATCGCTACAAACGTAGTACTTGGTACTTACATGTTCGGATAGTCCGACGACCGAATTTACTGACAACATATCCGGGGATCTCATGGGTCACTTCCCAAAGATTCACTGATGACATATGACTCGCACTTTTAATTAATCTGGGATTAATTAGATGAGAGAGAAAAGTAATCTGGGATTAATTGCAGAGATATTTTATCTGGGATAAAATATCATTTAAAGAGAGATAACGATTGATTTGGAATTAATCGATTAATTAATATTTTGGATATATTAAACGAAATTGGATTTCGACGCGGAATTAAAATTAGATTTTAATTCGGGCGAACGAATTAATTTAGAATTAATTCGTTAGCGACGTGAAAAGTAATTATGCTAAGCATGATTATTTAATTAAATTAGATTTAATTACGTCGCAACGAAAATTCATTAATTTGGAATTAGCGAACCCGAGCCCGGGATTATTTATGAGCACATTCGCATTTCGAATTCGAGTGCGGCACAGAAATCAAATCAAGCGTCAAATCACTAGTCGCATCTAGCGTCACGTCATCCGTCAATCAAGTGATGGATGTCTTTCACTTTGAGTGATTGACGCCAGTCACTATTCATTGATTGATGGAATGATGGATTGATGAGTTGATGTGAGTAGTTGATGGAAAGCATTTATGGCTTTGGTTTTGGAGGGAAAAATTTGGTAAATTTTTTTTTTAGAAAAACATTTACCATTTTTTTAAGTAACAAAACACATTTTCATCTCTCCTTCTTCTTCATTTTCTCCCTCTTCTACACTCCCAAGGGGCTGAAAATCTTCACTGGTTTGCTGGGCAAAACCGTGAGATAGGGAAGCAAAGTGCTTGGTTTATGCGGCAAAAATCAAGAGAGCTAGCACTCCGAGAGACATGCGAAGGTGATAGGGAAGTCCACCCATGAGCCGGAAATCGTTCGACGAAGCTTGGAGCTTGACGAAGACATCCATGGCTGAAACCAGTGAGCTGTGACAGTGCTCACTGCCGAGCAGTCCAATGGGCAGAAAATCAAGTTTTATTCGTTGCCGCGTCGCTCAACCGATCGATGTGAGTATTCCGCAACTCCGTGATTGTATTCGCACATGTGTGTTCTTGCTTTTGATTCGATCCTAGGGGCCGTAGAAACTCCAATAATTGGTATCAGAGTGATTGAAAAGCATGAAATTTGATTAGGGCTTAAAATTTGGGTAAAATGTGTTTGAGCATGATTTAATTAAATTGGATATTTGAGTATGCTTAAAACATGTTTTATTGAGGATTGATTGGATCAATTTGTTGAAATGTTGTTTGGAACAATTTTCCCCAATTTTCTTTGGCTTGGCCGAATCTTAAAAGCCCTAAAAGTCTTGGAATTTTTTGATTTTGATTCATTGGATGAGTTGGAAATCTATTGGGAATTTAGATTTTATGTTTAATTTAATTTAATTGGATTGAATTCGAATTGGGCATAATTTTCCCCAAATTACCGAGAACAATATGCATGTAAATTGGGTTTAATTTTTGTTAAATTATGTTGGACATGATTTAATGTAGATAAGCATGATTAATTAGGCTAATTTGGTGTTTTGGAAATATTGATTTGGGTAATTAATTATGTTATACACTTTAGGTAATTAAATTATGAAATTGGATTTTTGTAATTTAATTATGTTGGGCTAATTTTTGAAATTGGGCTTGAATGTTGTAAATGGGCTTATTGGGCTTGGTTGTACTAAGTTAGGTTTAGGCCAAAATTGGTTGGATCCAATTGGGCCCAAAACCGCATCCATAAAGCCCAAATGCGACTAATGGACCTTAAAGTTTAATTGGGCCTAATGGGCCTAATTGATTTCTAGGCTTATGGGGTAATTCCCAGATTGGACTTTGGTTATCGGTTTGACCCAAGTTGACCAAAAGTCCACGCCTTAAGAAATTAATTAAAAGCCCATTGGACTTTAATTAAATTGACATTGGATGTTAATCGGGCTTTGAGACCTGTAACGATTAAATTTAGAATTTAAATCGTAAAGGTTCGTTTTATAAAGTGTAGTATTTAATTTGGAATTAAATAGTGAATTAATATTAAATACAAATTGAATTGGATTTAATTATGTAGTTTAATTTAATTCAAGAATTCGTACTTGAGTACTTATTCGCAAAACGAGTTTGACTCGCGCAAAATCAAATCGTTGTTTGAACATTGGATGGTCATTAATTATCAGATTAATTAATTTGATTAGATTGATTGATAAAATGCTTCTGTGAATACATGGTTGCGATGCATGAATAATGTATATCAGATGGATATTAGATGGGTGGGGCAATTTTAGAAATTATTGTAATAAATTTGATTTATTAATTGGACCTGCGTGTCCAGCCTTATTACCTTCTTATTCTTTGTATTCTCTTCTCACCTATTCCCCTCAATGTAAATGAGGTTTCTTTAGAAGTGTAGTGAAATGGGTAGAAGTAAATATTTGTGCTAGCGTGAGAGAGAAAATGAGAGATTTGATCTAGGATCAATGTGTAAAGTATCTATTCGCATATCATTATTATTTAATTATACGCGCTTTATTATGTGTTTAGAATGCATGTTTAAGGGTGTATGATGATGAGACCTTAACAAATATAATAAATTGGTTGCCAATTTGCACGCGAAAAACCCTCGCAAAATATTAAGCGTTTTTCCTTCCATTGAGTGATTCTCACTCAATATCCGAGACTGGCATTGGCTTGTTGGCCAAAGTCAAGGCCTTTGTCCGTCGAGGATGTGTTTGAATCACGATAGCTTTGTTCCATGTCAGTGTCTTATCCAAGTTGTGGTTTGTTGGCCAAAGTCAAGACCATTTCTTGTACATCGACATTGATTACGAAGCTTTCCATGGTCAATGGGTCGCGCTTAACTGGGATAACTAAGTTTGTTTTGCCAAAGCCAATGCTTAGTTGATTCAGAGGAAAAAGGTTAGGCTATATATTGGATATATAGGCATATATAAGATATATGTTTCGGACTTGGATGTCCCCCTACCGGATCTAGGAATTGGATTGGATCCAATCGATCTTAGAGATCTACCTAGTTAACTATCATACAATTTGTTGGCCAAAGTCAAGATTGTGTGATATTTAACGGGATCCTAGCCCGCTAGGAAACACGATTTCCCGAGTACTCGACAGAGGGCTAGAGGCTCGCCGAAAAATAGTTGGAGGCAAGAATTGAATTTGCAATATTCGTTTAATTACTTGCAATACGCGCTCGAACAAATATCATTTCGTCAAATAAATTAAATGTTAGTTGGACTAATATTTATATTGTTGTTTTAATTAATAGTTGGACTATATTCAAACAATTTATTTTTAGTGGATTAAATAGTTGGAATATTATAATCATATAATAACTAATACCTATAATCGTGATTAAATAGTTGGACTATTAAAATCAAGATATAATGAAAGATTGACATTTAAAACATAATCCTAGGGAAAAATGTATTAAATGGTTTAATTTTTCAAATTGGGAATATATTTCAGGATGGTCCTGGAAAATAGTATGTTACTTTATTTGATAAAATAATATATTAGGCCTAAGCCTGGAGTTAAGCAAAAGTAGAGCATAATCTTTGGAAGATTTATGTAATGATAACTTAAGTGCTTAATCCATTGCACTTGTCAATAGACTCCCTAATTTCTGAATCAGAACTAATGATTAGATCCTTAAAGTATGATATAGAAATTGAAGGATCTTCATAGATCTATAATTAGATCTTGAAGTACTAATATTGCAATAATAATTCTTGGAGAATCAATGGCAATTCTCAATGAGAAAATTCAAACTTTGCAATTAGGCAAGTGGCGCAAGGCGCACTTTACTTCGATGTTGCAGAAACCCGAGGCTTGGCCAAAGGCTTCTGGAATGTTGAAAATGGCAAAGGCAAAATCATTATAATCTTCTGGGAAGATAAATGACATATCCCAAAATGTCTGCCTAAATGTGGCAAACGGGATCGCGGAAGCGTGACTGCCGTTTGGACAAAGCAGACATGAAGGAACTGAAGACGAGCAAGGCTCTGACTTCAAATATGATTGTCATAATTATGTTCACTACTAGTATTGAAATTAGATTTTAAATACTTAGTGTGGTACATAAAAAATATGTATTGATGTTCAGAATCTGTTGTGAACAGGATACTGACTTCAGTTGAGATACATCTGCGAATCGTAAACGGGACGAAAGTCGCTGTTTAATCCGTATATACCTAAGTTTAGGAACTACCTTTGGGTACGTACTTAAATTAGGAAACTATTATAATGTAACTAGTTTGACTAGATACATTATCTCTATATCAGTGTTTAATTCCGTTGCGAATGGACCTTTATATTCTAGAACACTAAAGTGTTTTATTATATAAAGATGATATTGAGATAAACACATTAGATGTGAATAACAAAATTTATATTTTGAATATAAATAAAATCTCAAACATATAATATGACAAACAAATAGCTCAAACTGATTTGATCAGAAGAAACTAAATTGTGGCATTGTTGTCTAGGACACAATTAAACAAGACTCGTATATCCACACTTTCGAAGAGAGGGTACTAGGACTGATTTGATTTTGTTCAAATAAAGTCTACGAATCTAGTTTATTGGGCAAAGTGCCTAAAACACTATTTACTTGGTAAAATTGTAAATGCCACCGATCTGTTAGCCCTAGTTAGTGATGCAAGTGGGCCCATGTCTAGCTAGGCTAGAGGTGGATATAAATATTTCGTGACCTTACGGATGTGGCATCGCGTTATGGTTATGTGTTTATTTTGAAGAAATACAAATTGGAAACTTTTAAAGTTTCGACACGAAATAGACGAACAGATCGACTATAGTATTATACCGTCACGGTAAGACCGTAATGGAAAATACTTAAGCAATAAGTTTCTAATATACTTGAAAGAGTAAAGTATTCTTTCAATGAGGACTGCTCCCGGAAAACGTCAATCAGATGGTGTGTCCGAACCGAATAACCGAATTTTGTTGGACATGATAAGGTTAATCATGAGTCGCTCTGAGCTACCATTTCCTACAACAGATACACATAAACAGTGCAAGAACTTATTTTTAATAAGTTTCCATAATAATCTGTTTGACAGATTTCATATTAGATATGAACGGGAAAGAAACCGAGTTTCTCATTCCTGAATATTTGGGTATGCTAGGCATATGTTTGGATGATACCAAACTAAAACCCAAATTGGATAAGTGCCAATTGTAGGCTATCCTAGGGATACCACAAGTATAGTACTTATACATCTCACTAGAGAACAATTTAATTGTTGCTCGCCATGTTGTTTTCCGAAGAGGAATACCGATATGCAGTGGTAAGTGGGAGGATAGTAAAACTCGATGAAAATCGGAGTAATACTATTCAAGGCACCGATTCCTATTAGAACACAAATAGTTCATCAATGATGTAACTATTGTTGGAAGGCTTTTCATTTGACTTTTTGGAAGCCTAAAAAGTGGTAATTAACTTCTTATTTTTGGAAAATATATAAGTGTTTGATTTACACTTTTCAAAACCAATTCAACACAATCTCTCCTCTCTCTTTCTCTCCATTTCACACGCCCAAGGGGCTGAAAAACTGCTCACTGTTTTGTTGCAAAATGCAGAGCAATAGGGAAGCCAAGAGTGGGATTTTGTGGCAAAATCTCAAGTGCTAGCACACTTACGAGACATGCGAAGGTGATAGGGAAGCTCACCCATGAGCCGAGAACCATTCGACGAAGCTTAGAGCTCGACGAAAGACATCCATGGACGCCAAAATAGTGAAGAAATTCACTTCAACTGCCGCAACTACTATCAATCAATCAATCACATCAATCAATCAAGTGTCACATCACTCAAAGTGACATGATTTGACGCTTGATGTGAGGCTAGATGCGACTAGTGATTTGACACTTGATTTGACTTGCGTGCCGCACTCGAATTCGAAATGCGAATGCGCTCGCAAATAATCTCGGGCTCGGGTTCTCTAATTCCAAATTAACAAATTTTTCGTTGCGTCGTAATTAAATGATTACTCCTAGCGAAATCATTATTCACGTCGCTAATAATTAATTCTAAATTAATTCGCTCGCCTGAATTAAAATCTAATTTTAATTCCGCGTCGAAATCCAATTTCGTTTAATATATCAAATATATTAATTCATCGATTAATTCCAAATTAATCGTTATCTCTCTTTATTGATATTTTATCCAAGATAAAATATCTCCGCAATTAATCCCAGATTAATTTTCTCTCTTCTAATTAATCCCAGATTAATTTAGAGTGTGAGTATACGTCATCGGTGAATCTTTGGGAAGCGACCCATGAGATCCCCAAATATGTTGGCAGTAAATTCGGTCGTCGGACTATCCGGACATGTAAGTACCTCGTACTACGTTTTACCGATTTACAAGACAAGGTTGGCCTCTAGCAAAGCGCTATGCCTACCCAATTCTCTGGAAATATCCTTACAGGAATATAAGGATCTGTATCAGGCGTAGTATACGTAGTATTGCGTATTTCTGTCCAGTATCGGATGATCACATGCGAGGCCTGGGGCTGGTACAGTGTCTGCCCCGTACGAGAAGCATATATCGGATGACAAGCAACTAGTCTCTTTAATATCAGATAATCATGACCAAGTCATATTATCTCGACGGTTGCAACCTTATATAGAGAACCAGTTCTGTATCCCTGCGCGATCATCATCTCCATATGACTGGAGTGACACTTCCGTCTTGACATCACACCCAACACACTACGATTCTCAATATACCCAGAATTGGCGTACACAGAAACCGGTTAAAGCCCCGGACGACCTCAACCAAAGTATATTGATTTTCGTATGTATTAGCGGTGGAAGTCTCAGGTTAAGACCAAATACACCTACCCTGATTTCGGATTTCCATAGACACATAGTCATACTACCAATGGAATTCTGAGGGGGTCTTATCCAGAGCGAAGCTGTTTCCCGTACCATCGGTGAAACACAACCTCATATTACACTTGCATGAGTATCTTACACCCAAACATATGAGAACTATACCGTTGTGCCCTCACAAACACGCACAAGTGTAATACTAGTCTTTTACGCATTCATCGATGTCCAATCTCAATAATGCTCTGACTAGGGATATTTAATGATTTATCCTTCGTGGACTGATACCGTCTCATATCATTCTCCGTCCAGGAACAAATCATAGGGACCTCTCATCATTTATATATCTAGGTGATCTAATCACAAATGATAAGAGTGCAATCTCCTTTGTCACATAGTTAATTTGTACAAAAACACTATGATCTGTACAAATAGTGACGCTATGGGTCATAATTGTCCAACAATCTCCCACTTGGCCTATAGCTAGTCACTCGAGTGTCTAACACCCGAACTATGTACGGTTTGGCTCAATCTGCTGAGAAAAGACTTTCATCAGCGGCTTTGCATGATTATCGTCTGATGCGATTTATACGATCATCACATCGCCACGATGTATGATCCGAACGAATCAGATGAATAGTCGAAGTATGTATATGGATTGTTGATGAGACCATTAATTCTTTAGCATGTGCTGAAGCCCAGTTCAGCTGCTAAAAGAACTATATCTAATCTAATTAGATATTATCGACCCCAGAAGGCTTCTATTGCTGCCTCATCTGCAGCAATAATCCGCATTAATTGTTTATTCGGTAACAGTATATTGCTTGGATGATTTCCAGCTCACTGTACCGTTATTCAAACTGTATAGTACCGTTTGCGACTTATAGTCGTCTTTATCGGTTAGGAAACTTGCAGTAGTGATCCTAGTCACTTCAAGTTCTCCTTCTACAAGGTATAAGACAACATTCTTAGTTCTCTAAGATACTAATGAATGTTCTTACTTCAATCCAGTGACTATCACTTGGATTAGCCTGTTTATGAGTCCTTTGCTCAAAGCGTATGAGACACCAGGTCACGTACATTTTTCAATGTACGAGTACTCGGAAAGTTTTCTCGAATGCCAAGCTTTCACCAATTGTAATTTTATGGGAATATCATTTCCAAGAAATGACATATTTTCATTATTTAATAGGACAGCCACTGTCAGTGCGCTCCCACTAACCTCCTTATACACAAGAATCATTTCGTTATGATTTAAATCATAGACCATTATAATTATATCAAAACGATAATTCCAAGAACCTAATGCTTGTTTCAATCCAAACATGGATCGAATAACCTGCAAACCTTGTTTGCTAGTTTTAGTACGACAAAATCAACAGGATGTTGTAAACATCCTCCTAAAGGTTTCCTTTTCAGGAAAGCGATTTTCCCGTTAAGCTGACATATTTCATAAATGAAACATGCAGCTTTAGCAAGCATCATCCAAATGGATTTACCATGGCAACAGGTAAAAGGTTGAATCGAAATCAACATAATGTTGATAACGATACCTTTTCGCTAAAAGCCTAGCTTTATACGTTGGTATGTTGCCATCCATGTACGTCTTCCTTGAAGACTTATAAGTACCAATAGGCACAATGCCTTGCGGTACATCAACTAGTATCCAAACTTGTTGATATATATGGAATCCATTTTGGATTCATGACACTTTGTCATGATAGGGATTCGATACCTTGTATCACTTCCTCATACGTAGTCAGTTGGTATACCTCAATAAGATTGATATCTTTATGAGGCGAGATCAGAAACCCATACCCCAGGTTGTTTTCTGACTCTCTCTGACATACGTGGTTCTTGTGTATTCGAAGATTATTGGTAATAGTTTCATCCTAGATGAACTATTTATGTTCCATTATGGAATCGGTGCCTAGAATAGTATTACTTTGATTTTTCATCGAGTTTTACTATCCTCATAGTTACCACTGCATATCGGTATTCCTCTCAGGAAAACCGCATGGTGAGCAACAATCTAATTGTTCTCTTGTGAGATGTATAAGTACTATACTAATGGTATCCCTAGGATAACCTATATTTGGCACTTATCCAATTTGGGTTTCAGTTTGGTATCATCCAAACATATGCCTAGCATACCCAAATTATCAGGAATGAGAAACCCGGTTCCTTTCCTGTTCATATCTAATATGAAATTTGTCAAACATTTTTTAATGGAACCTTATTCAAATAAGTTCTACACTGTTAATGCTTATCCGTTGAAGGAAATGGTAGCTCAAAGCGACTCATTATTAACCTTATCATGTCCAACAAAATTCGGTTACTCGTTTTGGACACACCGTCAAAATGATGTGTTCCGAGAGGAATCCTCATTTGAAAGAATACTATACTATTTCAAGTATATAAGAAACTTATTGCTTAAGTATTTTTCATTACGGTCTTACCATGACGGTATAATACTATAGCCGATCTGATTTGTCTATTTCGTGTCGAAACTATAAAAGTTTCCGATTTGTGTTCTTCAAAAGAAACACATAACCAAAACGCGATGCAACATCCGTAAAGGTCACGAAATATTCATATCCACCTCTAGCCTAGCTATACATGGGCCCACTTGCTTCACTATGAACTAGGGCTAACAGATCGGTGGCATTTACATTTTTACCAAGTAAAGGTGTTTTAGGCACAGTGCCCAATAAACTAGATTCGTAGGCTTCATTTGAATAGGATCAAATCAGTCCTAGTTCCCACTCTTCAAAAGTGCGGATATACGATTCTTGTTTAATTGTGTCCCAGACAACAATGCCACAATATGTTTCTTCTGATCAAATCAGTTTGAGCTATATATTTGTCATGTTATATATTCGAGATTTATTTATATTCAAAATATAAATTCTGTTATTCACATCTAATGTGTTTATCTCAATATCATCTTTCTATAATAAAACACTTTAGTGTTCTAAAATATAAAGGTTCACCCGCAGCGGGTTAAACACTGATATAGAGATAATGTATCTAGTCAAACTAGTTACATTATAACAGTTTTCTAATTTAGGTACACACCCGAAGGAAGTTCCTAAAATTAGATGTCTACGGTTAAAACAGTGACTTTCGTCCCATTTTCAATTCGTAGATGAAATCTCAATTGAAGTCAGTATCCTGTTCAAAACAGATTCTAAACATCAATATATATATATATATATATAATATATATATATAATATATATATATGTTATGTACCACACTTAGTATTTAAAATCTAATTTCAATACTAGTAATTAATACATATACGACAAACATATTTGAAGTCAGAGCCTTGCTCGTCTTAATTTCTTCATGTCTGCTTTGTCCAAATGGCAGTCACGCTTCTGCGATCCCGTTTACCACATTTCAGCAGACATTTTGGGATATGTCCTTTATCTTCCCAGAAGACTATAATGATTTTGCCTTTGCCCTTTTCAACACTCCAGAAGCCTTTGGCCAAGCCATGGGTTTCTAGAATATTGAAGTAAGGTACGCCTTGCGCTACTTGCCTAATTGCAAAGTTTGACTTTATCTCCTTGAGATTAGTCATTAACCCTCCAAGAGTTATCAATTGCAATTTAGTACTTCTAAAATCTAAGAATAGATTCTGAAAATCCTTCAATTTCTTTATCATATTTTAAGGATCTAATCCTTAGTTCTAATTCATAAATTAAGGAGTCTACTGCGACAAGCTTAATGGATTAAGCACTAAAGTTGTCATTACATGAATATTCCAAGTATCATGCTCTACTTTTGCTTAACTCCGGGCTTAGGCTTAATATATTATTTTATCAAATAAAATAACTTATTAATTTTCCAAGACCATCATGAAATTATTCCCAATTTGAAAATTAAACCATTTAAAACATTTTCCCTAGGATTATGTATTAAACGTCAATCTTTCAATTTTATCTTGATTTTAATAGTCTAACTATCAAATCAATGATTTAGGTACTATTTATTATAATGATCACAATAGTCCAACTATTTAATCAACTATAATTTAATAGATAAAAATCAATTATATTGATTACTATAATCCAATTATAAAATCAACTATAAATGAATAGTTTGAATATATAGTCCAATTATTTATTAAAACAACAATTTAAATATTAGTCCAACTAACATTTAATTGATTTGACGAATGATATTGTTTGAGCGTGTATGGCGAGAAATTGAACGAATATTGCAAATTCAATTCTTGCCTCCCACTATTTTCGGTGAGCCTCTAACCCTCTGTCGAGTACTCGGGAAACCGTGTTCCCTAGCGGGCTAGGATCCCGTTAAATATCACACAATATTGACTTTGGCCAACAAATTGTATGATAATTAACTAGGTAGATCTCTAAGATTGATTGGATCCAATCCAATTCCTAGATCCGGTGGGGGACATCCAAGTCCGAAACATATATCTTATATATGACAATACATCCAATGTATTACCTAACCTTTTTCCTCTGAATCAACTAAGCCTTGGCTTTGGCACAACAAACTTAGTGATCCCAGTCAAGTGCGACCCATTGATCATGGAAAGCTTCGTAATCAATGTCGATGGACAAGAAGTGGTCTCGACTTTGGCCAACAAACCACAACTTGGACAAGACATTGACATGTAACAAAGCTCTCATGATTCAAACACATCCTCGACAGACAAAAGCCTTGACTTTGGCCAACAAACCAATGACGTCTTAGATCTTGAGTGAGAATCACTCAATGGAAGGAAAAGCGCTTAATATATTGCGAGGGTTTTTCGGGTGCAAATTGGAAACCAATTTATTATCTTTGTTAAGGTCTCATCATCATACACCCTTAAGCATGCATTCTAAACACATAATAAAGCGTATATGATAAAAGTAATAATGATATGCGGATGGATACTTTACATTGATCCTAGATCAAATCTCTCACTTTCTATCTCCCGCTAGCATAAGTATTTACTTCTACCCGTTACACTACACTTCTAAAGAAAACTCATTTACATTGAGTGGAATAGGTGAGAATAGTATACAAAGAATAGGAGGTGATAAGGCCGGACACGCAGGTCCAATTAATAAATCAAATTTATTACAATTTCCAAAATTGCCCCACCTATCTAATATCCATCCGATATACATTATTCATGCATCGCAACCATGTATTCACACAAGCATGCTATCAATCAATCTAATCAAATTAATTAATTTGATAATTAGTGACCATCCAATGTTTAAACAACGATTTGATTTTGCTCGAGTCAAACTCGTTTTTCGAATAAGTACTCAAAGTACGAATTCTCGAATTAAATTAAACTACATAATTAAATCCAATTCAATTTGTATTTAATTCTAATTCGCTTATTTAATTCCAAATTAAATACTACACTTTATTAACAAACCTTTTATGACTTAAATTCCAAATTTAATCGTTACGGGTCTCAAAACCCGATTAACGTCCAACGTCAATTTAATTATAGTCCAATGGGCTTTTAATTAATTTCTTAAGACATGGACTTTTGGTCAACTCGGGTCAAACCGAAAACCAAATTCCAATCCGGGAGTTACCCCATAAGCCCAAAAATCAATTTTGGCCCATTAGGCCCAATTAAATTACAAAGGTCTATTAAGTCGCATTTGGGCTTTATGGAAGCGGTTTTGGGCCCAATTGGATCCAATCCAATTTGCCTTAACCCAACTTTGTACAACAAAGCCCAATAAGCCCATTTACAACATAACAAGCCCAAATCCAATTTAAGGCCCAATTCAATTAAATTGCCAAATTCCAAATTCCTTATTTAATTTCCTAAAGTTCATTAACATAATTAATCACCCAAATCATTATTTCCAAAACACAAATTAGGCTAATTAATCATGCTCATCGAAATCAATTAGTGTCCAACACAAATTAATCAAAATCAAACCCATTACATGCTCTAGTACTCTCGGCAATAAGGAGTAATTTTTGTCCGATTCGGTTTCAATCCAATTAAACCCACAATCGACATTAAATCAACATCCTGAATGATTCAAATTCATCCAATGAACAAAAAATCAAAATCACCAAGAACACAAAGAGGGCATACCATTCGGCCAAGCCCAAATGTTTGGGGAAAAATATTCCAAACATAAATTCATGAAATTGTTCCAATCAATCCTAAATTCAAACACATTTAAGCATACTAATCCATCCAATTTAATTAATCATGCTCAAAATCAAGTTTGCCCAATTTTAAGCCCTAAATTAATTTCATGCTTTTAACCAATGCTCTGATACCATTGTTGGTGATTATCTAGGGTCCCAAGGATCATAAATCAAGCATGAAACATAAGTGAATACATTCGAGAAGTCACGAAATACTTACATCGATCGATTGAGCGACGCGGAGGCAACAAAAATTAAATTTTCTGCCTTGTGAACTGCGGTAGTGGCAGTGAATTTCTTCACTATTTTGGAGTCCATGTATGTCTTTCGTCGAGCTCCAAGCTTCTTCGAATGGTTCCCGGCTCATGGGTGAGCTTCCCTATCACCTTCGCATGTCTCGTAAGTGTGCTAGCACTTGAGATTTTGCAACAAAATCCCACTCTTGGCTTCCCTATTGCTCGGCATTTTGCAACAAAACAGTGAGCAGTTTTTCAGCCCCTCTGGCGTGTGAAATGGAGAGAAAGAGAGAAGGAGAGATTATGTTGAATTGGTTTTGAAAAGTGTAAATCAAACACTTATATATTTTCCAAAAATAAATAAGTGAATTACCACGTTTTAGGCTTCCAAAAAGTCAAATAAAAAGCCTTCCAACAACTCCAACAACTACTATCAATCAATCAATCACATCAATCAATCAAGTGTCACATCACTCAAAGTGACATAATTTGACGCTTGATGTGACGCTAGATGCGACTAGCGATTTGACGCTTGATTTGTCTTGCATGCCGCACTCGAATTCGAAATGCGAATGCGCTCGCAAATAATCTCGGGCTCGGGTTCGCTAATTCAAAATTAACGAATTTTCCGTTGCATCATAATTAAATGATTACGCATAGCGAAATCACTATTCATGTCGCTAACGAATTAATTCTAAATTAATTCGCTCGCCCGAATTAAAATCTAATTTTAATTTCGCGTCGAAATCCAATTTCGTTCAATATATCAAATATATTAATTCATCGATTAATTCCAAATTAATCGTTATCTCTCTTTATTGATATTTTATCCCAGATAAAATATCTCCGCAATTAATCCCAGATTAATTTTCTCTCTCTTCTAATTAATCCCAGATTAATTTAGAGTGCGAGTTATACGTCATCGGTGAATCTTTGGGAAGCGACCCATGAGATCCCCAAAAATATTAGCAGTAAATTCGGTCGTCGGACTATCCGAACACGTAAGTACCTCGTACTACGTTTTACCGATTTAAAAGACAAGGTTGGCCTCTAGCAAAGCGCCATGCCTACCCAATTCTCCGAAAATATCCTTACTGTAATATAAGGATCTGTATCAGGCGTAGTATACGTAGTATTGCGTATTTCTGTCCAGTATCGGATGATCACATGCGAGGCCTGGGGCTGGTACAGTGTCTGCCCCGTACGAAGCATATATCGGATGATAAGCAACTAGTCTCTTTAATATCGGATAATCATGACCAAGTCATATTATCCCGACGGTTGCAACCTTATATAGAGAACCAGTTCTGTATCCCTGCGTGATCATCATCTCCATATGACTGGAGTGACACTTCTGTCTTGACATCACACCCAACACACTACGATTCTCGATATACCCAGAATTGGCGTACACAGAAACCGGTTAAAGCTCTGGACGACCTCAACTAAAGTATATTGATTTTCATATGTATTAGCGGTGCAAGTCTCAGGTTAAGACCAAATACACCTACCCTGATTTCGGATTTCCATAGACACATTGTCATACTACCAATGGAATTCTGAGGGGGTCTTATCCAGAGCGAAGCTGTTTCCCGTACCATCGGTGAAACACAACCTCCTATTACACTTGCATAAGTATCCTATACCCAAACATATGAGAACTATGCCGTTGTGCCCTCACAAACGCGCACAAGTGTAATACTAGTCTTTTACACATTCATCGATGTCCAATCTCGATAATGCTCTGACTATGGATATTTAATGATTTATCCTTCGTGGACTGATACTGTCTCATATCATTCTCAATCCAGGAACAAATCATAAGGACCTCTCATTATTTATATATCTAGGTGATCTAATCACAAATGATAAGAGTGCAATCTCATTTTTCACATAGTTTATTTGTACAACAACACCGTGATCTGTACCAATAGTGACACTATGGGTCATAATTGTCCAAAAACTATATCATTAATCTTCGAATACAAAAGAACCACGTATGTCAGAGAGAATCAAAAAACAACCTGAGGTATGGGTTTCTGATCTCACCTCATAAAGATGTCTATCTTTTGGGGAATACCAACTGACTACGTATGAGGAAGTGATACAAGGTATCGACTCCCTATTATGGTAAAGTGCCATAATATCCGAAATGGATTCCGTGTATATCAACCAAGTTTGGATACTAGTTGATGTACCACAAGGCATAGTGCCTCTTGGTACAATATAAGTCTTCAAGGAAGACATACATGGATGGCAATATACCAATGTGTAAAGCTAGGCTCTTAGCGGAAAGGTATCATTATCAACATTGTGTCGATTACGACGAAACCTTTTACCCGTTGCCATGGTAAATCCATTTGGATAATGCTTGCTAATGCTGCATGTTTCATTTATGAAATATGGCAGCATAACGAGAAAATCGCTTTCCTAAAACGGAAACCTTTTAGAGGATGTTTTCAACATCCTGACGGTTTTGTCGTACCAAAAATAGCAAACAAGGTTTGCAGGTTATTCGATCCATGTTTGGTTTGAAGCAAGCATTAGGTTCTTGGAATTATCGTTTTGATGTAATCATAATTGTTTATGATTTAATTCAAAACGAAAATGGTTCTTGTGTATATAAGGAGGTTAGTGTGAGGCACTGACAGTGGCTGTCCGATAAATAATGATGATACATCATTTCTTGGAAATGACATTCCCATAATAACAATCGGTGAAAGCTTGGCTTTCATGAAACTCTCCGAGAACTCGTACATTGAAAAATGTATGCGACCTGGTGTCTCAAATGCTTTGAGCATATGGATTCACAAACAGACCAATCCAAGTGATAGTCACTGGATTGAAGTTAGGAACACCCTTAGTATCTTAGAGATCTAAGTATGCTGTCTTAGACTATGGAGAAGGAAAACTTGAAGTGATTTGGATCACTGCTACAAGTTTCCTAACCGATAAAAACGGTACTATACAGTTTTAATAACAGAACAGTAAGCTGGAAATCTTCCAAGCAAGATACTGTTACCGAATAAACAATAAATGCGAGTTATTGCTATAGCTGAGGCAGCAATGAAAGCCATTTGGGTCGATAAATCTAATTAGATTAGATATAGTTCTTTTAGCAGCTGAGCTAGGCTACAGCACAGGCTAAAGAATTAATGGTCTCATCAACGATCCAGATACATACTTCGATAATCATCTAATTCGTTCGGATCATACATCGTGGCAATGTGATGATCGTATAAATCGCATCAAATGATAATCATGCAAATCTGCTGACGAAAGCCTTTTCTCAGCAGTTTGAGCCATCCGTACATAGTTCGGGTGTAAGACACTCGAGTGACTGGCTATAGGCCAAGTGGGAGATTGTTGGACAATTATGACCCATAGTGTCACTATTTGTACAGATCATGGTGTTGTTGTACAAATTAACTATGTAACAAATGAGATTGCTCTCTTATTATTTGTGATTAGATCACCAAGATGTATAAATGATAGGAGGTCCTTATGATTTGTTCCTGGATTGAGAATGATATGAGACAGTATCAGTCCACGAAGGATAAATCATTAAATATCCCTAGTCAGAGTATTATCGAGATAGGACATCGATAAATGTGTAAAAGGCTAGTATTACACTTGTGCGCGTTGTGAGGGCATAACGACATAGTTCTAATATATTTGGGTATAGGATACTTATGCAAGTGTAATAGGAGGTTGTGTTTACCGATGGTATGGGAAACAGCTTCACTCTGGATAGACCCAATCGGAATTCCATTGGTAGTATGACTATGTGTCTATGGAAGTTTGAAATCAGGGTAGGTGTATTTGGTCTTAACCTGAGACTTGCACTGCTAATACTTGCGATAATCAATATACTTTGGTTGTGGTCATCCAGGGCTTTAACAGGTTCTGTGTACGCCTCTGCTGGGTATATTGAGAATCGTAGTGTGTTGGGTGTGATGTCAAGACGCAAGTGTCACTCCAGTCATATGGAGATGATGATCGCACAAGGATAGAAAACTGGTTCTCTAAAAATTGTACCAGCCCCTGGCCTTGCTTGTGATCATCAGATACTGGATCGAAATATGCAATACTTCATCTACTACGCCTGATATAGATCCTTTATTCCTGTAAGGATATTTCCGAAGAATTGGGGAGGCATGGCTCTTTGCTAGAATCCAACCTTGTCTTGTAAATCGGTACAAACGTAGTAATTGGTACTTACGTGTTCGGATAGTTCGACAATCGAATTTACTGCCAACAAATCCGGGGCTCTCATGGGTCGCTTCCCAAAGATTCACCGATGATATATGACTCACACTGTTAATTAATCTGGGATTAATTAGATGAGAGAAAATTAATCTGGGATTAATTGCGGAGATATTTTATCTGGGATAAAATATCATTTAAAGAGAGATAACGATTGATTTGGAATTAATCGATTAATTAATATATTGGATATATTAAACGAAATTGGATTTCGACGCGGAATTAAAATTAGATTTTAATTCGGGCGAACGAATTAATTTAGATTAATTCGTTAGCGACGTGAATAGTAATTATGCTAAGCATGATTATTTAATTAAATTAGATTTAATTACGTCGCAACAAAAAATTCATTAATTTGGAATTAGTGAACTCGAGCCCGGGATTATTTGCGAGCGCATTCGCATTTCGAATTCGAATGCGGCACCCAAATCAAATCAAGCGTCAAATCGCTAGTCGCATCTAGCGTCACGTCATCCGTCAATCAAGTGATGGATGTCTTTCACTTTGAGTGATTAACGCCAGTCACTATTCATTGATTGATGGAATGATGGATTGATGAGTTGATGTGAGTAGTTGATGGAAAGCATTTATGGCTTTGGTTTTGGAGGGAAAATTTTGGTATATGTTTTTTTGGAAAAACATTTACCATTTTTTTTAAGTAACAAAACACATTTTCATCTCACTTTCTTCTTCATTTTCTCCCTCTTCTACACGCCCAAGGGGCTGAAAATCTTCACTGGTTTGCTTAGCAAAACCGTGAGATATGGAAGCAAAGTGCTTGGTTTTTGCGGCAAAAATCAAGAGAGCTAGCACTCCGAGAGACATGCGAAGGTGATAGGGAAGTCCACCCATGAGCCGGGAATCGTTCGACGAAGCTTGGAGCTTGACGAAGACATCCATGGCCGAAACCAGTGAGCTGTGATAGTGCTCACTGCCGAGCAGTCCAATGGGCAGAGATCAAGTTTTGTTCGTTGGCCGGCGGTCGCTCAACCGATCGATGTGAGTATTCCGTAACTCCGTGATTGTATTCGCACATGTGTTTTCTTGCTTTTGATTCGATCCTAGGGGCCGTAGACTCCAACACTATCACCTTTGTAAGACTCCAAATGTGTGCTAGCACCTTGGAAATTTTGCCATAAAATTTCCTAAAGCTTTTAGATGCTCTCGCAGTGGTAGATATTGGAGAGGAAAAAATGTTGGCCCTTGGCCGAATTGGGAGAGAAGAGGGAGAGAAGAGATGAGTTATTGTATATGTTGTTTGATTTCTAAAATCAAATAAATGATATACCAAAAATTTGAATTCCAAATCCAAAAGGTACAAGGCAATTAAGCCTTCCAACCACCACCATCATCACTCAAAGTGACTAGACATCACATCACTCAAAGTGACAAGATATCTATCAATTGAATGACTAATGATGTGACGCTTGATGTGACTTGTGGGCCGTATTTGAATTCGAAATGCGAGTGGGCCCGCAAACATTCCCGGGCTCGGGTTCGCTAATTCCAAATTAACGAATTTTCCGTTGCGACGTAATTAAATCTAATTTAATTAAATAATTGTGCCTAGCAAAATTACTATTCACATCGCTGACGAATTAATTCTAAATTAAATCGTTCGCCCGAATTAAAATCTAATTTTAATTCCGCATCGAAATCTAATTTCGTATAATATATCGAATATATTGTTTTTTTGATTAATTCCAAATTAATCGTTCTCTCTCTTAAATAATATTTTATCCCAGATAAAATATCTCCGTAATTAATCCCAGATTAATTTTTTTCTCTCTTATAATTAATCTCTATTAATTAAGTGTGAGTCATACGTCATCGGTGAATCTTTGGGAAGTGACCGATGAGATCCCCGGATATGTTGGCAGTAAATCCGGTCGTCGGACTATCCGAACACGTACGTACATAGTACCACGTTTTTACTGATTTACAAGACATGGTTGGCTTCTAGCAAAGCACTGTGCCTACCCAATTCTCCAAAAATATTCTTAATGGAATATGTGATCTATATCAGGCGTAGTATACGTAGTATTGCGTATTACGATCCAGTATCGGTGGTCACGTGCAAGGCTTGGGGCTGGAATTGTGTCTGCCCCATACGAAGAACATATCAGATCTCTGGTAACTAGTCTCTATAATCGGATAATCATGACCTAGTCATATTATCCCGATACTGTAGGACATAAGAGCACCAGTTCCGTATCCTACGTGATCATCATCTCCACTATGACTGGAGTGATACTTCCGTCTTGACATCACACCCAATACACTACGATTCTCAATATACCCATAAGAGGCGTACACAGAACCGGTTAAAGCCCTGGACGACCAAAACCAAAGCATATTGATTGTCGCAAGTATTAGCGGTGCAAGTCTCAGGTTTAAACCAAATACATCTACCATGATTCGGTCTTCCATAGACACATAGTCATACTACCAATGGAATTCTGAGGGGTCTATCCAGAGAAAAAATGTTTTCGTACCATCGGTAAACACTACCTCCTATTACACTTGCATGAGTATCTTATACCCAAATATATGAGAACTATGTTGTTATGCTCCCACAACGCGCACAAGTGTAATAATAATCTATTCTGTATTATCAATGTCCAATCTCGATAATGCTACGACTGGGGATATTTAATGATTAAACCTTCGTGCATTGATACTGTCTCATATAATCTCAATTCGGAACTAATCATATGGACCTTTTATCATTTATATATCTTGGTAATCTAATTACAAATGATAAAATAGCAATTTCCTTGTCACATAGTTTAATTTGTACAATAACACCATGATCTGTACAAATAGTGATGCTATGAGTCATAATTGTCCAACAATCTCCCACTTGGCCTATAGCCAATCACTCAAGTGTCCTACACCCGAACTATGTACGGTTCGCTCAAACTTCTGCTGAGAAAATGCTTTCGTTAGCGGATTTGCAGAGTTATCATCTGATACGATTTATTCGATCATCACATCGCCACGATGTATGATCTGAACGAATCAGATGAAATATTAAAGTATATATCTGGATCGTTGATGAGACCATTAATTCTTTAGCCTGTGTTATAGCCTAGCTCAACTGCTAACAGAACTACTCATAATCTGATTAGGATTATTATCGATCTAAAATGCTTCTATTCCTACCTCAGCTGCAGCAATATTCCTCTTTTGTTATTTATTCGGCAATAATATCTTGCTAGGAAGATTTCCAGCTCACTGTTCCGTTATCCAAACTATATAGTACCATTTTTACGACTTATAGTCGTTTTTATCGGTTAGGAAACTTGCAACGGTGAACCCAGTCACTTAAGTTCTCATTCTCCATAGTATAAGACAACATCCTTAGTTCATCTAAGATACTTAAGGATGTTCTTAACATCAATCCAGTGACTATCACTTGGATTGGCCTGATTGTGACTCCATATGCTCAAAGCGTATGAGACACCAGGTCACGTACATTTATCTCAATGTACGAGTTCTCGGAGAGTGCCAACAACTTTTAGACTTATCCTAGTAGATCTTTATTCTTAGAATAAAGGTTGTTACTCTCAAAAATTCTACGGAGAATTTTCATGAAAGCCAAGCTTTCACCGATTGTATTATGGGGATATCATTTCCAAGAAATGACATATCATCAGTTATTTAGGACATTCAATGTCAGTGCGCTCCCACTAACCTCCTTATATACACAAGAATTATTTTCGTTTTGAATTAAATCATATACCATTATGATTACATCAAAATGATGATTCCAAGAACATTATGCTTGCTTCAATCCATGAATGGATTGAATTAACTTGCAAACCTTGTTTGCTCATTTTTTGTATGACAAAACCGTCAAGATGTTGCAAACATCCTCCTAAAGGTTTCCGTTTAAGGAAAGTGATTTTGACGTTCAGCTACCATACTTCATAAATGAAACATGCAGCATCGGCAAGCATTATCCAAATGGATTTAACCATGGCAACAAGTAAAAAGGTTTCGTCGTAATCGACACAATGTTGATAACGATACATTTTTGCTACAAGCCTAGCTTAGTACGTTGCCTTCCATGTATGTCTTCCTTGAAGACTTATATAGTACCAATAGGCACAATGCCTTCCGGTACATCAACACTATCCAAACTTGGTTGGTATACATGGAATCTATTTCGGACATCATGGCACTTTGCCATAATAGGGAGTCGATACCTTGTATCACTTCCTCTTACATAGTCAGTTCGTATTCCTTAATAAGATTGACATCTTTATGAGGTGAGATCAGAAACCCATACCTCCCAGGTTGTTTTCTGACTCTCTCCGACTTACGCGGTTCTTGTGTATTCGAAGATTGTGGTACAGTTTCATCCCTGATGAACTATTTGTGTTCCATTAAGGAATCGGTGCCTGGAATAGTATTACTCTGATTTTTATCGAGTTTTACTTTCCTCTCACTTACCACTGCATATAGGTATTCCTCTTAGGAAAACCGCATGGTGAGCGACAATTACATTTTCTCATGTGAGTTGTATAAGTACTATACTTTGGTTATTATTAGATAACCTACAAATTAGGCACTTATCCGATTTGGGTTCTAGTTTGGTATCATCCAAACATATGCCTAGCATTCCCAAATCTTCAGGATTGAGAAACTCGGTTTCTTTCCTGTTCATATCTAATATGAAGTCTGTCAAACAGATTTTTATGGAACCTTATTCAAAATAGGTTTTGCACTATTTAATGCGTATCCCTTGAAGGAAAATGGTAGCTCAGAGCGACTCATGATTAACCGACTCATGATTAATAAAATTTGGTTTTCCTTTCGGACACACCGTCAAATTGATGTCTTCCGGGAGGAGTCCACTTTGAAAGAACTAATACTTACTCTTTCACGTATTTGAGAAACTTATTGCTTAAGTATTTTCATCATGGTTTAACCGTGACGGTATTATATTTTAGCTGATCTGTTTGTCTACTTCGTGTCGAAATTCTTTGAATTTATCAAAAGTTTCCGATTCGTGTTTCATAAGAAACACATAACCATAACGCGATGCCACATCCGTAAAGGTTATGAAGTATTCATATCCACCTCTAGCCAAGCTAGATATGGGCCCACTTACGTCACTATGAACGAGGGCTAAAAGATCGGTAGCACTTGCACTTTTACCAAGTAAAAGGCGTTTTAGGCACTTTGCCCAATAAACTAGATTCGTAGACATTATTTGAATAGAATCAAATCCATCCTAGTACCCACTCTTCGAAAGTGTGGATATACGAGTCTTGTTTAATGTGTCCTAGACAACAATGCCACATTTAAGTTTCTACTGATTAATTCAGTTTGAGCTATTTGTTTGTCATGTCATACGTTTGAGATTATTTTATATTCAGAATATAAATACTGTTATTCAATCTAATGTGTTTATCTCAATATCATCTTTATAAAATAAAACACTTTAGTGTTCTAGAATATAAAGGTATACCTGCAACGGGTTAAACCCTGATATAGAGATAATATTACTAGTCAAACTAGTTACATTGTAACAGTTTCCTAATTTAAGTACACACCCGAAGGGTAGTTCCTAAACTTAGGTATCTACGGTTAAAACAGCGACTTTCATCCCGTTCCTGATTCGCAAATTAATCTCAATTGAAGTCAGTCTCCTGCTTATGAGCAGATTCCGAACAACAGTACTTATTTATGTACCACATCCAGTATCTAAAATCCAATTTTAATACTAGCAGTGAACACGTTTATGACAAACATATTTAAAGTCGGAGCCTTGCCCCTCTTCACTTCCTTTGTGTCTGCCTTATCCATACGGCAGTCACGCTTCTAGTGACCCCGTTTGCCACAGTTTAGGCAGACATCTTGGGATATGTCATTAGTCTTCCTAGAAGACTGTGATGATTTTTCCTCTGCCCCTTTTCACACCCAAGAAGCCTTCGGCCAAGCCTTGGCCTTCTAGAATGTCGAAATAAGATGCGCCTTGCGCTTCTTGCCTTCTTGCAAACTTTGGCTTTGTCTCCTTGAGCATAGCCATTAACTCTCCAAGAGTTTACTATTGCAATTTAGTACTTCTAAGATCTAAGGATAGATCTATGAAGATCCTTCAATTTCATTATCATACTATAAGGATCTAATCTATAGTTCTGATTAAGAAATTAAGGAGTCTATTTGGCAAGCATAATGGATTAAGCACTAAAGTTATCATCACATGAATCTTCCAAAGATCATGCTCTACTATTTGCTCAACTCCGGGCTTAGGCCCAAGAGGTTGTTCTATCAAATAGAATAACTTCTCAGTTTCCAGGACTATCCTGAGGTTTTATTCCCAATTTGAAAATTAAAGTCGCTTAAAAACATTTTCACCCAATATTATGTTTTAAACACTAATCTTTCAATTATCTTGATTCTAATAGTCCAACTATTTAATCAACGATTTTCGGTACTATTTAATATAATGATTACTATAGTCTAACTATATAATCAACTATAATTAATTGGTTAATTCAAATATATTGATTACTATAATCCAATTATATAATCAACTATCATTTGAAGTAGTTTGAATATAGTCCAACTGTTTAATTAAAACAACGATTAAATATTAGTCCAACTAATATATTAATTTATTTGATGAAAAATTGAAATGAGCGCGTATTGGCAAGTAACTAAACGAATATTGCAAATTTAATACTTGCCTCCCACTATTTATCGGCGAGCCTCTAACCCTCTGTGGAGTACTCGGGAAACCTTGTTTCCTAGTGGGCTAGGATCCTGTTAAATAATACACAATCTTGACTTTGGCCAACAAATTATATGATAATTAACTAGGTAGATCTCTATGATCAATTGGATCTCATCCAATTCCTAGATCCAGTAGGTGGACATCCATGTCCGAAACATATATCTTATATATGCCAATATATCCAATATATTCCCTAACCTTTTTCCTCTGAATCAACTAAGCATTGGCTTTGGCACAACAAACTTAATGATCCCAGTTAAGCGGAACCCATTGACCTTAGAAAGCTTCGTAATCGATGTCGATGGATAAGAAGTGATCTTAAATTTGGCCAACAAATCGCAACTTGGACAAGACACCGATATGGAACAAAGCCTTCATGATTCAAACACATTCGCGACGGAAAAAGGTCTTGACTTTGGCCAACAAACCAGTGCCAATCTTGGATCTTGAGTAAGAATCACTCAATGGAAGGAAAATGCTTAATATGTGTTGAGGGTTTTTTCGCGTAATTGGCAACCAATTAATTATCTTTGTTAAGGTCTCATCAGCATACACCCTTAAACATGCATTCTAAATACATAATAAGGCGCGTAAATAAATAAATTTAATAATGATATGCGGATGGATACTTAAACACATTGTTCCTAGAACAAATCTCTCCATTTCCTCTCTCCCGCTAGCACAAGTATTACTTCTACCCGATTACATAACACTTCTAAAGAAACCTTATTTACATTGAAGGGAATAGGTGAGAAGAGAAATACAAAGAGTCAAGAGGTAATAGGTTGGACACGCAGGTCCAATTTAATAAATTCTAAATTTATTACAACAATTTCCAAAATTGCCCTCACCCATCTAATATCCATCTGATATGCATCATTCATACATCGCATCCATGTATTCGCACAAGCATGTTATCAATCAATCTAATCCAATTAATTAATCTGAAAATTAATGACCATCCAATGTTCAAACAACGATTTGATTTTGCGCGAGTCCGACTCGTTTTAAGAATAAGTACTCAAAGTACGAATTCTTGAATTATATTAAACTACAATATTAAATCTAATTTAATTTTTATTTAATACTAATTCTATATTTAATTCTAAATTAAATATTTACACTTTATTAATGAACCTTTACGACTTAGATTCTAAATCTAATCTTTACGGGTCTCAAAGCCCGATTAACATCCAATGTTAATTTAATTAAAGTCCAATGGGCTTTTAATTAATTTCTTAAGGCATGGACTTTTGGTCAATATGGGTAAAACCCAAGTACCAAAGCCCTTTAAGGAATCACCCTTATTTGCCAAGAAACCAATTTAGGCCCATTAGGCCCAATTAAAATTTAAAGGTCCATTTAATTATATTTGGACTTCATGGATATGGTTTTGGGCCCAATTGGATCCAACCAATTAGCATAAACCAAACTTGGCCCAACCAAACCCATTAAGCCCAAATACAACTTTACAAGCCCAATTCCAAATTTGCCAATTAATTAAATTCCAAATTTCCAAATTTCATAATTTAATTAACCTAAGTGTATAGCCATAATTAATTACTCAAATTAATATTTCCAAAACACCAATTTACAAAATTAATTATGCTTTTTATCATCAACACATGTCCAACATCATTGAATCAAAAATCAATCATTTTCATGCTTTATCACTCACGGTAATTGTAGGGTTTTATGTCCGATTCTGAATTCAATCTAATTAAATCCTAAATCAACAATTCCCAAATGATTTCAACTCATCCAATGATCAAAATCAAAAATCACCATGACTTAGGGCAACACTAAACTTTCGGCCAAGCCTCAAATTTGGGGAAAAATTGATCCAATCCATTTTTCACAAAATTGATCACAAACAACTCCAAGTCATCCATATACAAGCATGCTCAAACAAGTAATTTAGTCAAAACATGCTCAAATCCAATTTACCCAAATTTTACCCTAAGTATATTTCATGCTAAAAATGGCTCTGATACCATTGTTGGGTTTCTAGGTTAGTCCCAAGATCATTTAAGCATAGAAATCATGTGTGAATACAATAAAGAAGTATGGCGGAATCATACTTACATTGATCGGCTTTTGCGATACGAGGAACAACAAAAATCTTCAAGCTTTTCCTCCATGAAGCTCATGGTTTTAGCCTCCCTTTTTGTGTTCCATTTGAGTTCTTCAAGCTCCAAGCTTTGGTGTGCATTCCATGCCCATGGGTGGGTTTCCCTATCACCTTTGTAAGACTCCAAATGTGTGCCAGCACCTTGGAAATTTTGCCACAAAATTTCCTAAAGCTTCTACATGCTCTCGGCAATGACAGATATTGGAGAGGAAAAAATGTTGGCCCTTAGCCGAATTGGGAAAGAAGAGAGAGAAACGAGATGAGTTATTGTGTTGGTTGTTTGATTTCTAAAATCAAAGAAATGATATACCAAAAATTTTAATTCCAAATCCAAAAGGTACAAGGCAATTAAGTCTTCCAACCACCACCATCAATCACTCAAAGTGACTAGACATCACATCACTCAAAGTGACAAGACATCTATCAATTGAATGACTAATGATCTGTCGCTTGATGTGACTTGTGGGCCGCACTTGAATTCAAAATGCGAGTGGGCCCACAAACACTCCCGGGCTCGGGTTCGCTAATTCCAAATTAACGAATTTTCTGTTGAGACGTAATTAAATCAAATTTATTAAATAATTATGCCTAGCAAAATTACTATTCACATCGCTAGCGAATTAATTCTAAATTAACTCGTTCACCCGAATTAAAATCTAATTTTAATTCCGCGTCAAAATCTAATTTCGTATAATATATCGAATATATTATTTTATCAATTAATTCCAAATTAATCATTCTCTCTATATAAATAATATTTTATCCCAGATAAAATATCTCTGTAATTAATCCCAGATTAATTTTCTCTCTCTTATAATTAATCCCATATTAATTAAGTGCGAGTCATACGTCATCGATGAATCTTCGGGAAGCGACCCATGAGATCCCCGGATATGTTGGCAGTAAATCCGGTCGTCGGACTATCCGAACACGTACGTACCTAGTACTACGTTTTTACCGATTTACAAGACATGGTTGGCTTCTAGCAAAGCACTGTGCCTACCCAATTCTCCAGAAATATTCTTAAAGAATATATGATCTATATCAGGCGTAGTATACGTAGTATTGCATATTACGATCCAGTATCGGATGTCACGTGCAAGGCCTGGGGCTGGAATTGTGTCTGCCACGTACGAAGCACAAATCGGATCTCTGGTAACTAGTCTCTATAATCGGATAATCATGACCTAGTCATATTATACCGATGACTGCAGTACATAAGAGCACCAGTTTTGTATCCTACGTGATCATCATATCCACTATGACTAGAGTGATACTTTCATCTTGACATCACACCCAATACACTACGATTCTCAATATACCCAGAAGAGGCATACACAGAACCTGTTAAAGCCCTGGACGACCAAAACCAAAAATATTGATAGTCGTAAGTATTAGCGGTGCAAGTCTCGGGTAAAGACCAAATAAACCTACCCTGATTCGGACTTCCATAGACACATAGTCATACTACCAATGGAATTCTGAGGGGTCTATCCAGAGAGAAGCTGTTTCAATACCATCGGTAAACACACCTCTTATTACACTTGCATGAGTATCATATACCCCAAATATATGAGAACTATGATGTTATGCTCCCACAATGCGCATAAGTGTAATACTAGTCTATTCCACATTATCGATGTCCAATCTCGATAATACTACCACTATGGATATTCAATGATTAAACCTTTGTGGAATGATATTGTCTCATATCATCTCAATCTGGAACTAATCATAAGGACCTTTTATCATTTCTATATATTGGTAATTTAATTACAAATGATATAAGAGCAATTTCCTTTGTCACATAGTTAATTTGTACAATAACACTATGATCTGTACAAATAGTGATGTTATGGGTCATAATTGTCCAACACTCTTGACTCTTTGTACTTCTCTTCTCACCAATTCATCTCAATGTTAATGAGGTTTCTTTATTGTATTATGTATTTGGGTAGAAGTTAGAATAGTGCTAGTCGGGTAGAGGAAATGGATAGATTTTATCTAGGAATAATTTGTTGTATATCCATCCGCATATCGTTATTATTTAATTCGTGCCTTATTATGCTTTTAGAATGCATGCTTAAGGGTGTATGATGAGACCTAATCAAAGATAATAAATTGGTTGCCAATTTACGCGAAAAAACCCTCAATCAAATATTAAGCGTTTTCCTTCCATTGAGTGGTTCTCTCTCAAGATCCAAGATTGGAATTGGTTTGTTAGCCAAAGTCAAGATCAATGTCCATCGCGGATGTGTTTAAACCATAGAGGCTTTGTTATATATCGTATGTCTTGGGCATTTGTGACTTGTTGGCCAAAGTCAAGGTCACTTCTGTACATCGACGTGGATTACGAAGCTTTCCACTGTCAATGGGTCCCACTTAACTAGAATCATTAAGCTTGTTGAGCCAAAGCCAAGGCTTAGTTGATTCCGAGGAAAAGGTTAGGAAATATATTGGATATATTGACATATATATTATATGTATGTTTCGGACTTGGAGGTCCACCTACCGAATCTAGGAATTGGATGAGATCCAATTGATCTTAAAGATCTACCTAGTTAAATATCATACAACTTCTTGGCCAAAGTCTAGGTTGTGTGTTATTTAACGGGATCCTAGCCCACTAGGATACTAGGTTTCCCGAGTACTCAACAGAGGGTTAGAGGCTCGCCGAAAAATAGTGGGAGGCTAGTATTGAATTTTCAATTTCATTTAAATACTTGCCAAATACGCGCTTTCAAATATTTTCGTCATTATATATTTATATTAGTTGGACTATTTATTTATTATTTTCTTGTAACAGTTCGACTGTACCCAAAAATCGTTAATTGAATAGCTAGACTATTGCAATTAAGATGACTGGAAAGAACCGCGTTAGAGACATCGTCATGGGCGAAAATGTATTTAATGGTGTGAACTTTCCCGATTGGGATATGAACCTCAGGATTGTCCTGGGGGCTGAGAGATTGCTCTATACGATAGAGAGACCTTTTGGCCTAAGCCCGGAGTTGAGCAGCCAGTTGAGCTTGAGCTTTGGAAGACTCACAAAGATGACAACTTAACTACTCAATTTGTCATTCTTGCTGCAATGACCCCACAATTTCTTCGTCAAAACAAGGGATTGGATCCCTATGAAATGATGGCAAAATTGAAGGACCTTCACCGATCTAATCTTAGATCGCAGAGGTATGAATTACAGAAGAAGCTCTTTCGCTCTCGAATGTCAGATGGTACATCTGTCGAGCACCATGTGTCACAGATGATTGCTAACATCGAACAGCGGTTAGCTTGGCATAACCTTTGAGGCTGAGAATTCTATAGATTTGATCTTGCATTCTCTTCCTGACAACTGGAGCGAGTTCATGGAGAGTTGATGGCAATGTTGATGGCAATGAACTATAATATGATGAACCAAGAAAATACTCTTGGAGAGTTTATGGAAATGTTGCGAGAAGCAGAAAAATAACTTTTAAAGGGCAAGAAGCGTGAGGCTCATTTCACTTCAATATCTTAGTCTGCCAAGTCTTGGCCAAAGGCTACTGGAGGTGTGAAGAAAAGGAAGAAGAGAAAGGGCAAGGCCAAATCATCAAAGTCTTCCGGGAAGGCAAATGACAAATCCCAAGATGTCTGCTTACAGTGTGAAAAATGGGGTCACTGGAAGCGTGACTGCAGTTAGTACAAGGCGCATATGAAGGAAGTGAAAGCGGGCAAGGCACCGGCTTCAGGTATATTTGTTATATAAATAAACATGTCTACTTCTAGTTTTAAAAATTGGATTTTTGATTCTGGTTGTGGTACTCATATATGTACTGATGTGCAGATTAGCAGGAGACTGGCTTCAGGAGAGATCGACCTCCGAGTTGGAAATGGACTAGAGTCGTCGTTTTGGCTGTTGGGACCTGTATTTTGTAACTGCCCTCAGGGCATGTACATAATTTATCAAAATGCTATTATGTACCTAGTTTGACTAGAAACATTATATATGTATCTTGGTTAACCCAATGTGGGTATACTTTTGTATTCAGAAACACCGGGTGTTTTGTTTATAAAAATGATTTTGAGATATGCAGTGCTGATGTAGATAATGGTCTTTATATTTTAAATATAAATCAATCTCAAACATATAATATGACAAACAAAAGGCTTAAATTAAGTAACAAAGATGAAACTTATATGTGGCATTGTCGTCTGGGACACATTAATAAGACTCGTATATTCACACTTTCGAAGAGTGGATACTTGGACGGATTTGATCCAAATTCATATGACGTCTGCGAATCTTGTTTATTAGGTAAAATGCCTAAGACACCTTTTAGAGGTAAAGGTGCACGTGCCATCGAATTGTTAGCCCTTGTTCATAGTGACATTTGTAGGCCCATGTCTAGCCAGGCTAGAGGTGGATATGAATATTTCGTAACCTTTACGGATGATACATCGCGTTATGGTTATGTGTATCTTATGAGACACAAGTCGTAAACCTTTGAGAAATTCAAAGAGTTTCGACACGAAGTAGAATAACAGACCGGTAAAAGTATTAAAACATTACGGTCGGACCGTGGTGGAGAATACTTCAGCAATAAGTTTCTCGATTACTTAAAAGAGTATGGTATTCTTTCACAGTGGACTCCTCCCAGAACACCTCAATTAAATGGTGTGTCTGAACGGAGAAATCGAACTTTATTGGACATGGTAAGGTCTATGATGAGTCGAATTGAGCTACCAATTTCCTTCTAGGGATATGCATTGAACAGTGCAATACTTATTTTGAATAAGGTTCCATCAAACTCTGTTCAAAAGACTCCATATGAAATATGGACAGGAAAGAAACCGGGTTTCTCATTCCTGAAGATTTGGGGACGCTGGGCATACGTTAAACGTTTGGATGGTACCAAACTAGAACCCAAATCAGATAAGTGTCTATTTGTAGGTTATCCTAGGGAAACCAAAGGAGATTACTTCTACAACCCACAAGAGAACAAGGTGTTTGTTGCTCTACATGCGGTTTTCCTTGAAAAGGAATTCCTAATGCAGTGGTAAGTGGGAGGAAAATAGAACTAGATGAAAATCGTAGTGATACTGTTCCTGGCACCGACTCCCAAATGGAACATGAACAGTTCATCAGGGATGAGACTATACCGTAATCTTCTAATACAAAAGAACCACGTAGGTCGGAGAGAGTTAGAAAATAACCTGAGAGGTATGGGTTTCTGATCTCACCTCATTTGGATATTAATCTTATTGAGGATAATGAGCCGGCTACGTATGAGGAAGCGATACAAGATATCGACTCCGCTTTATGGCAAAAATCCATGAAGTCCGAAATGGATTCCATGTACACCAACCAATTTTGGAAATTGGTTGATGCACCAGAAGGCGTAAAGCCTATTGGTTGCAAATGGGTCTTCAAGAATAAGAAGGACATGGATGGCAACATACAAACGTACAAAGCTAGGCTTGTAGCGAAAGGGTATCATCAACGACATGGTGTCGATTACGATGAAACTTTTTCACATGTTGCCATGATTAAATCCATTCGGATAATGCTTGCTATTGTTGCATATTTCGATTATGAAATATGGCAAATGGACGTCAAAACCATTTTCCTTAACGGAAACCTTTTGGAGGATGTTTATATGCAACAGCTTGATGGTTTTTCTTACCAAAACATGCAACAAGGTTTGCAAGTTAAATCGATCCATTTATGGATTGAAGCAAGCATCACGTTCTTGGAACCAACATTTTGATGAGATCATAAAAAATATGATTTCGTTCAAAACGAGGATGATCCTTGTGTATATAAGAAGGTTAGTGGGAGCACACTGACATTCATTGTCCTTTACGTTGAATGTATTGCTTATTGGCAATGATATTTCCATGCTATAATCGGTGAAAGCTTGGCTTTCATTAAAATTCTCCATGAAAGATCTGGGAGAAGCAGCCTTTATTCTGGGAATAAAGATCTATCGGGATAGATCTAGAAAGCTGATTGGACTCTCCCAGAGCACATACATTGACAAAGTGTTGAAGAGATTCAACATGGATCAGTCTAAGAGGGGACTGTTGCCAGTGTCACATGGCATCTCTCTATCTAAGGACATGTGTCCTAAAACTCAAGATGAGAGAGACAACATGAGTCGAATCCCGGTCGCTTCTGTAGTCAGATCGATCATGTATGCCATGATATGTACGCGACCTGATGTCTCGTATGCTTTGAGCAAGTGTAGTCACTATCAGGCCGATCCAGGTGATGGTCACTGGGTTACGGTTAAGAACATCCTTAAGTATCTTAGATGAACTAATGATGCTTTCTTAATTTATGAAGATGGAGAACTTGATGAGTTGGGTTTACCGATGCAAGTTTCCAAACCGATAAAGACGATTGTAAGTCGCAATCCAAGTACATATTTTGTTTGAAAAAGAAGCAGTGAGCTGGAAATATTCCAAGCAAGAGACTTTTGCCGATTCAAAAACAGAAGCGGAATATATCGTTGTAGCTGAGGCAGCAAAAGAGGTAGTTTGGATCCGTAAATTACTAATTGGATTAGGAGTAGCTCCATTAGCAGCTGAGCCCATTCCATTGTATTGTGACAATAACGGGGCTATAAGGCAAGCTAAGGAACCACGGTCTTATCAACGATCCAAGCATGTACTTCGACGTTTCCATCTGATTCGGGAGATCATACATCGTGGTGATGTGAAGATCGAGAAGGTCGCACCAGATGATAACATAGTAGATCCACTGACGAAGGCTATTTCTCAGCAAACGTTTGAGCAACATTTACATAGTTTAGGTGTTAGGTGCTTGAGTGATTGGCTATAGGCCAAGTGGGAGATTGTTGGACAATTGTGACCCATAGCATCACTATTTGTAAAAGACATTGTGGATTTTTACAAATTAACTATGTGACAAAGGAAATTGCTATTTTATCATTTTGTAATTAGATTACTTGAATTTATAAATGATAAAAGTCCTTATGATTAGTTCCGGATTAATTAGTTATGAGACAATATCAATCCACGAATGGTTTAATCATTAAATATCCCTAGTCATAGTATTATTGAGACTGGACATCGATAATGCGTAATAGACTAGTATTACACTTGTGCGTATTATGGAAGCATAATGGAATAGTTCTCATATATTTAAGTATTAGATACTTATGCAAGTGTGATAAGAGGTTATGTTTACCGATGGTACGGAAACAACTTCGCTCTGGATAGACCCCACGGAATCTCATTGGTAGTATGACTATGTCTCTATGGGAATCCGAATCAGGGTAGGTGTATTTGGATCTTGACCTGAGACTTTCATCGCTAATACTTGCGATAATCATACGTTTTAGTTTGGTCGTCCGGGGACTTTAACAGGTTCTGTGTACACCTCTTCTGGGTTTATCGAGAATCATAGTGTATTGGTTGTGATGTCAATATGGAAGTATCACTTCAGTCATATGGAGATGATGATCACGCAGGGATACAGAACTGGTACTCTTATATGTTACAACTATCGGGATAATATGACAAGGTCATGATTATCCGATTAAAGAGACTAGTTGCTTGTGATCCGATTTATGCTTTGTACGGGGTAGACATAATTCCAGCCCCAGGCCTAGCATGTGACATCTGATAATGGATCGTAATATGCAATACATAGTATATTATGCCTGATATAGATTATATATTCTTCGTTGAATATTCTGGAGAATTGGTAGGCACGGTGCTTTGCTAGAAGCCAACCATGTCTTGTAAATTGGTAAGAACATGGTACAGGGTACGTACGTGTTAGGATAGTCCGACAACCTTATTTACAGCCAACATATCCAGGGATCTCTTGGGTCGCTTCCCAAAGATTCACCGATGACATTTGACTAGAACAGAATTAATCTAGGATTAATCAAGAGAGAGAAAATTAATCTGGAATAATTGCGGCAAGAATTTATCTAGGATAAAATTCGATTAGAAGAGAGAGCACAATTAATTTGGAATTAATTGATTAAATAATGTATTGGATATATTAAATGAAATCGGATTTCAAAGCGGAATTAAAATTGGATTTTGATTCGGGCGAACGAATTAATTTAGAATTAATTCGCGAGCGACTTTAGTAATAATTTTGCGAGGCACTATTATTTAATTAAATTGGATTTAATGACATCACGACGAAAATTCTTTTAATCGGATTAAGCGAACCCGAGCCCGAAGTGTGTGGAGCAAGCCACTTGAATTTTGAATTAAAGTTGGTCCCACCAACTTACATCACATGTCTATCAACTGTCAACTTGAGTGATGGAAGTGGTTGGACGTATTAAATGCATTTTTCCCTCCAACACTTTGATTTTGCTTTTTTGTAAAGCATATACCAATTTTGTTTTTGACTTTTTGATAAGTGGTAATTGTTTTAGAAACAAATACAAAAGAAAAACAGAAAACCTCTCTCTCTTTCTCCCTTGGCCGAGAACTTCAAGCTTCCTCTCCATTGATTTTGCTTCAAAATCAAATCTTGCTAGCACATAAGGAGTCTTATGAGGTGATAGGGAAACTCATCCTTGGGTTGCATTCAACATACAAAGCTTGGAGCTTCCGAAACGCAATGATTTTTTTAAATCCTACATTCGCTCATTGTAAGTATTTTTCTGCAACTTCTTTTAGCATTCACACATGAAATCATGACTTATAGATCCTTGGCATGTTTTAGGAACCCAACAATACAATGATTTGATTTGCACGAGTCCAACTCTTTTAAGAATAAATACTCAAAGTAAGTATTCTTGAATTATATCGAACTACATTATTAAATCCAATTTAAATCGTATTCAATATTAATTCTAGTTTAATTCCAAATTAAACAATTACACTTATTATTGTGCCTTTTTAGACTTGGATTCCAAATCCAATCCAAATAGGTCTCAAAGGCCCAATTAGCATCCAATGCAAATTCAATTAAGTCCAATGGGCTTTTAATTAATTCTTTAGGCATGGGCTTTTAGCCATTATGGATCAAACCCATAATGCCTTGACCCATTTTAGGAATCACCCTATGCCACAAAATTAATTTTGGCCCAATTAAATTATTAAGGGCCCAATGTCATATATTGGACTTTTAAGGAAATGGTTTAGGTCCAATTCGATTCAACCCAATTGTCCAAAACCAAACTTGGCCCAACCAAGCCTATTAGCCCAAATATAACAAAATTAGCCCAATTAGTATTTTAGGGACTAATTTTATTAACATAATATTCCAAATATCACATTAATCAAATTAAAGTGTAATTAACATAATTAATTAATTAATCTAATATTTCCAAAACATTAATTAATCTAATTAATCATGCTTAATCATTCCAATTTATGTCCAACACAAATTGAAGATAAATCAAGTCTCCAACATGCTTACATACTCACGACAATAGCAAGAAATAACATTCAATTTTGATTTCAGTCTAATTAAATCAACAATTAACATTCATTTCATGCTTTTAACACATCCAATTGTCAAATTTCAAAAAATTACTATGAGCTACACTAGGGTCATGTATTCGGCCAAGGTATAAAATTGGGGAAATTTTAATTTAATCAATTTTCACTATCCAACAATGTATAACTCTAAGTTATCATCATCCAACATTAACCAAACACTCAATTTAGAAATTTACATGCTCCAAGCAAAATCCCCAAATTAAAGTTCATAAACCCTAGAATCCAAATCAAGTTTAATAGGCTCTGATACCATTGTTAGTGTCTCTAAGACATGCCTAAGATCTCTAAACATGATTATAGTGTGAATTATCAAGTAAATTTGCGGAAAAAAACTTACATTGATCGGTTAAGAAATTTCCAAAATTTCCTTTGGATGATGAAGCTCCAAGCTTTTGTTGAGTGGTTTGAACCTTGGGTGAGTTTTCCTATCACCTTGTTTGACTCTGCATGTGCTAGCTTTGATGATTTTTGAAGCAAAAAATCATCAAAGAGAATAAGCAACTCACGACATTGAGAGGAGAAAAGAGAGAGATGGTGAATAGTCGTTGACTTGGTTGGTGGTTCTGTTAAATGCTTTGCATTAAATAAGCCCAACTACTTCTATCAATTTTGTGACAAGTGATGTAAGTAAAGTGGGTCCCACCACTTTAAATTCAAAATTTAAGTTGGCTTACACAACACACAACTTGACTTGGGCCCGGGTTCGTTTAATTTCGAATTGAACGAATTATCGTCGCGACATAATTAAATCCAATTTAATTAAATAATTATGCCTAGTAAAATTATTACGATAGTCGCTTACGATTTAATTCCAAATTAATTCGTTCACTTGAATTAAAATCCAATTTCAATTAAAATATCTGATATATTATTTTAGCCCAAATAAATAAATTAAATAGAAAAAATCCAATTTTACTATTAAATTTATTCTATCGATTAATTCTAAATTAATCGCGTTTTCTCTTCTGTACGAATTTAATCCCAGATTAATTCTTGCCGCAATTAATCCCATATTAATTTTCTCTCTCATAATTAATCCCAGATTAATTCTATTCTAGTCAAATGTCATTGATGAATCTTTGGGAAGCGGCCTAAGAGATTCCTAGATATGTTGGCAGTAAATACGGTCATCGGACAATCCTAACATGTGCGTACCTCGAACCACATTCTCACCGATTTACAAGATATGGTTGGCTTCTAGCAAAGCACCGTGCCTACCCAATTCTCAAGAAATATCCACCGAGGAATATTATATGGTGTCAGCGTAGTTATACAATGTAATGCGTAATACGATCCAGTATCGGATGTCACATGCTAGGCCTAGGGATGGCTTTGTGTCTGCCATGTATGAAGTATATATCGGATCCCGCGTAACTAGTCTCTATAATCAGAAAGTCATGACCTAGTGACTTTCCCGATAGCTGTAGTTTTTGAGAGTACCAGTATCGTATCATATGTGACCATCATCTCCATATGACTGAAGTGATACTCCCATCTTGACATCACATCCAATACACTATGATTCTCAGTAAACCCAGCATAGGTGTATACAGAACCTGTTAAAGCTCTGGATGACCAATACCAAAGTAAACTGATTGTTGCAAGTAATAGTGATGCAAGTCTCATGTTAAAGATCACATGCACCTACCCTGATTCGGATTCCCATAAACACATAGTCATAAACAATGGGATTCTGAGGGGTCTATCCAGAGCGAAACTATTCCCAGTCCAACGGCTAACAGAACCTCTTATCACACTTGCATAAGTATCCAATACCTAGATATTGAGAACTATGCCGTTAAGCTTCCATAACGCGAACAAGTGTAATACTAGTCTATTCTGCATTATCGATGTCCAGTCTCGATAATACTATAACTATGGATATTTAATGACTAAATCGTTCGTGGATTAATATTGTCTCATATCTTATTAAACCGATTTAATCATATATGACTTTTATCATTAATTTATATCCAATTAATCTAATTACATCATGATAAAATAACAATTTCCTTTTATCACATAGTTAATTTGTACAAAAACATAATGTCTTTTACAAATAGTGATGCTATGGGTCATACTTGTCCAAAAATACCGTGGGACTTCCTACTGCTTGATGGCGAACAACTGTACATCTGGAAAAGTTTCTTTGATTGTCAGCTCATTGCTAGTTGTACCTCCATTTTCGAGCTTCGACAAGTGATCTGCCTCTTGATTTTCTGTCCCATTCTTGTCTCAGATCTCCACGTCAAATTCTTGCAGTAGAAGCACCCAATGGATCAATCTGGGCTTGGAATCTTTCATCGCGATCAGGTATTTGATTGCTAAATGATCTGTGTAGACCAACACTTTGGGACCCAGTAAATTTGAGCGGAATTTATCAAAAGCAAACACAACTATGAGAAACTCATTTTCAGTTGTTCTGTAGTTGAGTTGTGATTCATTCACAGTTTTGCTGGCGTAGTAAATGGTGTGAAAAACTTTCGCCTTACGTTGTCCCAAAACTGCACCTACAAAAAAATCACAAGTATTGTACATCACTTCAAATATGAGCTTCTAATCTGGTGCTACTATGATAGGGGCAGAGGTCAATTTCTGTTTCAAGATCTCGAAAGCATGGTGGCATTCTTTGGTGAAGTGGAACAACAAAATTGTAACTATTTTGACTCGATCTGGTGGACCAAAACCTCTTATGACTACTATCAGCATCCGTCCTCCAGAGCTCGTCCTCCGAGAATACCTACAAAACAAGGAAACTGGGATTGGGGGGTTAGACCGTTATATGATCTAAGTAAGTGGACAAAAACTGAAATATTGTCTTAAATATATTTGGTTCTAAAACCCAAGTTCAAGAAATAGCTTTATACGAAAACTCTTTTTCATTCTGAAAGCTTTGGGCTTCTTTCGGAAAATACTTTCTGAACTCTTTCTGTAAAACATATCTTTTCTGAAAGTTTCTTATAAAACCGCTATTTTCTGAAAACTTTATTTTCTAAAAACCTTTTCTGGAAACTGTATCTAAAAAATAATTCTGAAATTTGTATTTATATCTGAAAGCTTGACGTATGTGGCCGTTACATATCGCCGCCACCTCATACGCCTAACTAGAGCCAAGAATGTAAATCCATGACTTTGGGGTGTTACATATCGTCCTCCCCCAAAGCATGCCACTCATGTCCCTGAAACTAGTGGTCTTGGGGCGTTACGTATAGTCGTCTTCCAAGCCACTGAACTAGAACTGGGGGTACGGATCTATGTTACCCTTTAAGCACTGAAACTAGGATCTAGGGGCATCTTTCATCCCTAGTCTTGAACTAGGATCTGGGGGCTTTACGTATCGCCGTCCCCCCAGTCCTCTAAATGTGCACATGTTATCCGTCAATTCCATCTTTGTATCCAGTTACATACTGAGGTGGGTTTTGCCATCATGCCTCGAAAATCATAAAAACATATTATGAAAACGTTTCTTTCTCACACATAACTTAAATCATAAAATTTCATGAAATAACTGTAATAAAATTAATCTAACACCCTAAAGCATAAAAATAAGTCTGACATGAAAATAACAAAGTGAAAGTTGTTGGATAATTATGACCCATAGCGTCACTATTTGTACAGATCATGGTATTGTTGTACAAATTAACTATGTGACAAAGGAGATTACTCTCTTATCATTTGTGATTAGATCACCTGGATGTATAAATGATAGGAGGTCCGTATAATTAGTTCCTGGATTGAGAATGATATGAGACAGTATCAGTCCACGAAATATTAATCATTAAATATCCTAGTCAGAGTATTATCGAGATTGGACATCGATAAATACGTAAAAGACTAGTATTACACTTGTGCGCGTTGTGAGGGCACAACGACATAGTTCTCATATTTGGTATAGGATACTCATGCAAGTGTAATAGGAGGTTGTGTTTTACCGATGGTACGGGAAACAGCTTCGCTCTAGATAGACCCCCTCGGAATTCCATTGGTAATATGACTATGTGTCTATGGAAGTCTGAAATCAGGGTAGGTGTATTTGGTCTTAACTTGAGACTTGCACCGCTAATACTTGCGACAATCAATATACTTTGGTTATGGTCGTCCAGGGCTTTAACAAGTTCTGTGTACGCATCTGCTGGGTATATTGAGAATTGTAGTGTGTTGGGTGTGTGTGATGTCAAGAACGGAAGTATCACTCCAGTCATATGGAGATGACGGTCACGTAGGATACGGTATTGGTTCTCTTATGTACTGCAGTCATCGGGATAAAATGACAAGGTCATGTTTATCCGATTATAGAGACTAGTTACCAGAGATCTGACATGTGCTTCATGGGGCAGACACAATTCCAGCCCCAGGCCTAGCAAGTGACATCCGATACTGGATCAAAATACCCAATACTACGTATACAAAACCTGATATAGATCGCTTATTCTTGTAAGCATATTTCTGGAGAATTGGGTAGGCATGGCGCTTTGCTAGAAGCCAACCTTGTCTTGTAAATCGGTACAAACGTAGTACTAGGTACTTACGTGTTCGGATAGTCCGACGACCTGATTTACTGCCAACATATCCGGGGATCTCAAGGGTCACTTCCCGAAAATTCACCAATGACGTATGACTCGCCACTTTAATTAATCTAATATTAATTAGATGAGAGAGAAAATTAATCTGGATTAATTGCGGAGATATTTTATCTGGGATAAAATATCAATTAAAGAGAGAAAACGATTAATTTGGAATTAATTGATAAAATAATATATTCGATATATTATACGAAATTGGATTTCGACGCGGAATTAAAATCGGATTTTAATTCGGGCGAACGAGTTAATTTAGAATTAATTCGTTTGCGATGTGAATAGTGATTTCGCTAGGCATAATCATTTAATTACGTCACAACGGAAAATTCGTTAATTTGGAATTAGCGAACCCGAGCCCGAGATTGTTTGCGAGCGCATTGGCATTTTGAATTCGAGTGCGGCATGCAAGTCAAATAAAGCGTCAAATCGCTAGTCACATCTAGCATCACATCATTCATCAATCAAGTGATGGATGTCTTTCACTTTGAGTGATTGACACCAGTCACTATTCATTGATTGATGGGAGTTGATGTTGGTTGTTGGCAAACTTTAATGCCATTTGATTTTTTGGAAAAAGAAAATGGTAAATCATTTTTGATTAATTAAAATGTGTATTTGATACACAAAATCCAACTAACACACATCTCTCTCTCACTTCTTCTCTTCATCTCCCTCACGCCCTATGGGCAGTGTTCTGTCTTCACAGCACTGCCGAGAATGGCAAGAAGATTAGATTGATTTTTGTGGCAAAAATCACAAGTGCTAGCACACAATGGAGTCTTGCGAAGGTGATAGGGAAACTCACCCGTGTGCAAGGAATCAACACAAGCTTGGAGCTTTCTTGGAGGACCACACATGGCTGAGAATGAGGACATGAAACCAGTGCACTGTCGAGCTTCATGGAGAAGGGCAGAAGAATTTTTTTATCCACCGCGTCGCTCAACCGCTCGATGTGAGTATTCTGCAACTCCTTCATTGTATTCACACTTATGTTTTATGCTTTGTATTCAATCCTCGGGACCGTAGAAACTCCAACAGTGGTATCAGAGCAATTGTTAAAAGCATGAAACTTTGACTTAGGGTTTAAAATTGGGTAAATGAATTTAAGCATGATTTTATTAAATTGGATGCTAAGTATGCTTAAATGGTTTTAATTAAGGATTAATTTGATCTATTGAAGAAATTTTATTTAGAACAATTTTCCCCAATTATCATGGCTTGGCCGAATGATGACATTGCCCTAATGTCTTGGAATTTTCATTTTTTGATTCATTGGATGAGTTAGAATCATATTGGAATGTTGATTTAATGTCTAATTTGATTTAATGGATTTAAAATTGGACATAAAAATCCTCACTTTGCCGAGACTATTGAGCATAAGGGTTTGATTTTTTGATAAAATGTGTTAGACATGTTTTGTTGTAAATGGGCATGATTAATTGTACAAATTTGTGTTTTGGAAATATTGATTTGGGTAATTAATTGTGTAATACACTTTATGTAATTAAATTGTGAAATTGGGTTTTTGTAATTTAATTATGTTGGGTTTTGTAAAATTGGGCTTTAAAGTTGTAAATGGGCTTATTGGATTTGGTTGTACCAAGTTAGGTTTAGGCTAAATTGGTTGGATCCAATTGGGCCCAAAACCGCTTCCATAAAGCCCAAATGCGACTAATGGACCTTTAATTATTTAATTGGGCCTAATGGGCCTAAATTGATTTCTAGGCTTATGGGGTTATTCCTTGATTGGGCTTTGGTTATTGGGTTTGATCCAAGTTGACCAAAAGTCCACGCCTTAAAGAAATTAATTAAAAGCCCATTAGACTTTAATTAAATAAACGTTGGACGTTAATCGGGCTTAGAGACCCGTAACGATTAAATTTAGAATTTAAGTCGTAAAAGGTTTATTAATAAAGTGTAATATTTAATTTGGAATTTAATATCGAATTAGAATTAAATACATTAAATTGGATTTAATTATGTAGTTTAATTTAATTCAAGAATTCATACTTTAGTACTTATTCGTAAAACGAGTTTGACTCGCGGAAAATCAAATCGTTGTTGAACATTGGATGGTCATTAATTACCAGATTAATTAATTTGATTAGATTGATTGATAACATGCTTGTGTGAATACATGGTTGCGATGCATGAATAATAATATCGGATGGATATTAGATGGGTGGGGCAATTTTAGATATTTTTGTAATAAATTGGAATTTATTAATTGGACCTGCGTGTCCAGCCTTATTACCTCCTTACTCTTTGTATTTCTCTTCTCACTTATTCCTCTCAATGTAAATGAGGTTTCTTTAGAAGTGTAGTGTAACGGGTATAAGCAAATACTTGTGCTAGCGGAGAGAGAGGAAAGAGAGAGATTTGATCTAGGATCAATGTGTAAAATATCCATCCGCATATCATTATTATTTTATTTATACGCGCTTTATTATGTGTTTAGAATGCATGTTTAAGGGTGTATGATGATGAGACCTTAACAAAGATAATAAATTGGTTGCCAATTTGCACGCGAAAAACCCTCGCAAAATATTAAGCGTTTTTCCTTCCATTGAGTGATTCTTACTCAAGATCCAAGACTGGCATTGGCTTGTTGGCCAAAGTCAAGGTATTTGTCCATCGAGGATGTGTTTGAATCACGAGAGCTTTGTTCCATATCAGTGTCTTGTCCAAGTTGTGATTTTTTGGCGAGAGTCAATATCACTTCTTGTCCATTGACATTGATTTCGAAGCTTTCCATGGTCAATGGGTCGCGCTTAACTGGGATCACTAAGTTTGTTGTGCCAAAGCCAAGTTCAGAGGAAAAAGATTAGGTAATATATTGGATATATTGGCATATATAAGATATATGTTTCGGACTTGGATGTCCCCCTACTGGATCTAGGAATTGTATTGGATCCAATTGATCTTAGAGATCTACCTAGTTAATTATCATACAATTTGTTGGTCAAAGTCAAGATTGTGTGATATTTAATGGGATCCTAGCCCACTAGGAAACACAATTTCCCGAGTACTCGACAGAGAGTTAGAGGCTCGCCGAAAAATAGTGGGAGGCAAGAATTGAATTTGCAATATTCGTTTAATTACTTGCAATATGCGCTCAATCAAATATCATTCATCAAATAAATTAAATGTTAGTTGGACTAATATTTAAATCGTTGTTTTTATTAACAGTTGGACTGTATTCAAACAATTAATTTATAGTTGATTAAATAGTTGGACTATTATAATCATTATAATAAATAATACCGAAAATTGTTGATTAAATAGTTGGACTATTAGAATCAAGATATAATTGAAAGATTGACATTTAAAACATAATCCTAGGGAAAATGTATTTAAATGGTTTAATTTTTCAAATTGGGAATAAAGTTTCAGGATGGTCCTGGAAACCAATAAGTTACTTTATTTGATAAAATAACATATTTAGCCTAAGCCCGGAGTTAAGAAAATAGTAGAGCATGATATATGGAAGATTCATGTGATGATAATTTAAGTGCTTAATCCATTAAACTTGTCGCATACTCCTTAATTTCTTAGTCAGAACTAAGGATTAGATCCTTAAAGTATGATAATGAAATTGAAGGATCTTCATAGATCTTTATAGATCTTAGAAGTAAAATTGCAATAATAATTCTTGGAGAATTAATGGCTATTCTCAAGAGACAAAGTCAAACTTTGCAATTAGGCAAGAAGCGCAAGGCGCACCTTACTTCGATATTCTAGAAACCCATGGCTTGGCGAAAGGCTTCTGGAATGTGGAAAAGGGCAAAGGCAAAATCATTATAGTCTTCTGGGAAGATAAATGACATATCCCAAAATGTCTGCCTAAATTGTAGCAAACGGGATCGCGGAAGGGTGACTGCTGTTTGGACAAAGCAGACATGAAGGAATTGGAGACGGGCTTGGCTCCGACTTCAAATATGTTTGTCAACATTATGTTCACTACTAGTATTAAAATTGGATTTTAAATACTTAGTGTGGTACATAAAATATATGTACTGATGTTCAGAATCTGTTATGAACATGATACTGACTTCAGATGAGATTTAATCTGCGAATTGTAAACTGGACGAAAGTCGCTGTTTTAATCGTAGATACCTAACTTTAGGAACTACCTTCGGGTATGTACTTAAATTAGGAAACTGTTATAATGTAACTAGTTTGACTAGATACATTATCTTTATATCAGTGTTTAATCTGTTGCGGATTACCTTTATATTCTAGAACACTAAAGTGTTTTATTATATAAAGATGATATTGAGATAAACACATTAGATGTGAATAACAGAATTTATATTTTGAATATAAATAAATCTCAAATGTATAACATGACAAACAAATAGCTCAAACTGATTTGATCAGAAGAGACTTAATTGTGGCATTATTGTCTGGGACACAATTAAACAAGACTCGTATATTCACACTTTCGAAGAGTGGGTACTAGGACTGTTTTGATTCCATTCAAATAAAGTCTATGAATCTAGTTTATTGGGCAATGTGCCCAAAACACCTTTACTTGGTAAAAGTGTAAATGCCATCGATCTGTTAGCCCTTGTTCATAGTGATGTAAGTGGGCCCATATCTAGCTAGGCAAGAGGTGGATATGAATATTTCGTGACCTTTACGGATGTGGCATCTCGTTATGGTTATATGTTTCTTTTGAACACAAATCGGAAACTTTTATAGTTTCGACACGAAGTAGACAAACAGATCGGCTAAAGTATTAAACCATCATGGTTAGATCATGATGAAAATACTTAAGCAATAAGTTTCTAATATACTTGAAAGAGTATAGTATTCTTTCAAAAGAAGACTCCTCCAGGAACACATCAATTTGACGATGTGTCCGAACAGAGTAACCGAATTTTGTTGGACATAATAAGGTTAATCATGAGTCGCTCTGAGGTACCATTTCCTTCAATGGATAAGCATTAACAGTGCAATACTTATTTAGAATAAGGTTCCATAAAAGTCTGTTTGACAGATTCATATTAGATATGAACAGAAAAGAAACCGGGTTTCTCATTCCTGAACATTTGGGTATGCTAGGCATATTTTTGGATGATACCAAACTAAAACCCAAATTGGATAAGTGCCAATTGTAGGTTATCCTAGGGATACCAAAGTATAGTACTTATACAACTCACTAGAGAACAATGAAATTGTTGCTCTCCATGCGGTTTTCCTAAGAGGAATACCGATAAGCAGTGGTAAGTGGGAGGATAGTAAAACTCGATGAAAATCGGAGTAATACTATTCAAGGCTCCCATTCCTAATGGAACACAAATAGTTCATCAAGGATGAAACTATACCATAATCTTCGAATACACAAGAACCGCGTAGATCGGAGAGAGTCAGAAAACAACCTGGGGTATAGGTTTCTGATCTCACCTCGTAAAGATGTCAATCTTTTGAGGTATACCAACTGACTACGTATGAGGAAGTGATACAAGGTATCGACTCCCTATTATGGCAAAGTGCCATATAATTTGAAATGGATCCATGTAAACCAACTATGTTTGGACACTAGTTGATGTACCACAAGGCATTGTGCCTATTGGTACTATATAAGTCTTCAAGGAAGACATACATGGAAGGCAACATACCAACGTATAAAGCTAGGCTTTTAACGGAAAGGTATCGTTATAAACATTATGTTGATTGCGATTCAACCTTTTACCTGTTGCCACGTAAATCCATTTGGATAATGCGTGCTAATTGCTGCATGTTTCATTTGTGAAATATGACAGCTGAACGGAAAAATCGCTTTCCTGAAAAGGAAACCTTTTGGAGGATGTTTACAACATCCTGTTGGTTTTGTCGTACACATAACTAGCAAACAAGGTTTGCAGGTTATTCGATCAATGTTTGGATTGAAGCAAGCATTACGTTCTTGGAATTATCGTTTTGATGTAATCATATTTGTTTATGATTTAATTCAAAACGAAATGATTCTTGTGTATATAAAGGAGGTTAGTGGGAGCGCACTGATAATAAATGTCCTAAATAATAATAATATGTCATTTCTTGGAAATGATATTCCCATAATTATAATCGGTGAAAGCTTGGCTTTCATGAAACTCTCCGAGAAATCGTACATTGAAAAATATACGTGACCTGGTGTCTCATACGCTTTGAGCATAAGGATTCACAATCGGGCCAATCCTAGTGATAGTCACTGGATTGATGTTAAGAACATCCATTAGTATCTTAGAGAACTAAGGATGCTGTTTTAAACTATGGAGAATGAGAACTTGAAGTGACTGGGATCACTGCTACAAGTTTCCTAACCCATAAATACGACTATAACTCGCAACCGGTACTATATAGTTGGAATAACGGAACAATGAGCTAGAAATCTTCCAAGCAAGATACTGTTACCGAATAAACAACAAATTTGGGTTATTGCTGCAGCTGAGGAAGCAATAGAAGCCATTTGGATCGATAATAATCTAATTAGATTAAATATAGTTCTTTTAGCAACTGAGCTAGGCTTCAGCACGGGCTAAAGAATTAATGATCTCATCAACGATCCAGATACATACTTTGATATTCATCTGATTCGTTTGGATCATACATCGTGGCAATGTGATGATCGAATAAACCGCATCATATGATAATCATGCAAATCCGCTGACGAAAGCATTTTCTCAGCAATTTGAGCTAACCGTACATAGTTCGGGTGGTAGACACTCAAATGACTGGTTATAGGCCAAGTGGGAGATTGTTGGACAATTATGACCCATAGCATCATTATTTATACAGATCATAGTGTAGTTGTACAAATTAACTATGTGACAAATGAGATTACTCTCTTATCATTTGTGATTAGATCACCTGGATGTATAAATGATAGGAGGTCCGTATGATTAGTTCCTGGATTGAGAATGATATGAGACAGTATCAGTCCACGAAATATTAATCATTAAATATCCCTAGTCAGAGTATTATCGAGATTGGACATCGATAAATACGTAAAAGACTAGTATTACACTTGTGCGCGTTGTGAGGGCACAACGGTATAGTTCTCATATATTTGGGTATAGGATACTCATGCAAGTGTAATAGGAGGTTGTGTTTTACCGATGGTACGGGAAACGGCTTCGCTCTGGATGGACCCCTTCGGAATTCCATTGGTAGTATGACTATGTGTCTATGGAAGTCCGAAATCAGGGTAGGTGTATTTGGTCTTAACTTGAGACTTGCACCGCTAATACTTGCGACAATCAATATACTTTGGTTGTGGTCGTCCAGGGCTTTAACAGGTTCTGTGTACACATCTGCTGGGTATATTGAGAATTGTAGTGTGTTGGGTATGATGTCAAGACGGAAGTATCACTCCAGTCATATGGAGATGACGGTCACGTAGGATACGGTATTGGTTCTCTTATGTACTGCAGTCATCGGGATAAAATGACAAGGTCATGTTTATCCGATTATAGAGACTAGTTACCAGAGATCCGACATGTGCTTCATATGGGGCAGACACAATTCCAGCCCCAGGCCTAGCAAGTGACATCCGATACTGGATCAAAATACCCAATACTACGTATACAAAACCTGATATAGATCGCTTATTCTTGTAAGCATATTTCTGGAGAATTGGGTAGGCATGGCGCTTTGCTAGAAGCCAACCTTGTCTTGTAAATCCGTGCAAACATAGTACTAGGTACTTACGTGTTCGGATAGTCCGACGACCCGATTTACTACCAGTTGGGTTTCTATTAAGTCCCAATGATCATTATCAAGCAATGAAACAAGAGAATACAACAATGAAATATGGCGGAATCATATTCACATTGAACGGATTTGCGATGCAAAGAACAACGAAACTTTTTATGACCTTTGATGCTCCTCAAAGTCTCAGTAATGGGCATTTTTATTGTCCTCAAATTCGGCCATGGTCCTCCATTGAAGTCTTCAAGCTCCAAGCATCCAAAATTGATTCCAACCTCACGAAATTACTGCCCTATCACCTTAGGATAACTCTATATGTGCTAGCACCCTGAAGATTTGCAACAAATCTCCATAGCTTCTCCATGTGTTTCGGTCCAACCAGAAAAATAGAAGAGGAATGAGCAGTTTTGCCGAGAAATAGAGGGAAAAGAAGTTGGCTCCAAAACCGTGAACCAAGGAGAGAGAAAATGAAAAATGTGTAATTGTTAATTAATTTCCAAAAACAATTAACATATACCATTTTTCAATTTTCAAAAGTCAAGCCATAAATGCTTGCCAACTACCACCATCAATCACAATGACATGTTGTCAAATCACTCAGAGTGACTAGACATCACATCAATCGATTGACGAATGATTTGACGCTTGATTTGACTTGTGTGTCGTACTCGAATTCGAAATGTGAATGCGCTCGCAAATAATCTCAGGCTCGGGTTCGTCAATTCCAAATTAACGAATTTTTCGTTGCGACGTAATTAAATCTAATTTAATTAAATAATCATGCCTAGCATAATTACTATTCACGTCGCTAACGAATTAATTCTAAATTAATTCGTTCGCCCGAATTAAAATCTAATTTCAATTCCGCGTCGAAATCCAATTTCATTTAATATATCGAATATATTAATTTATCGATTAATTCCAAATTAATCGATCTCTCTCTTTAAATAATATTTTATCCCAGATAAAATATCTCTGTAATTAATCCCAAATAATTTTCTCTCTCATCCAATTAATCCCAGATTAATAAAGTGCGAGTCATACATCATCGGTGAATCTTCGGGAAGCAACCCATGAGATCCCTGGATATGTTGGCAGTAAATGCGGTCGTCGGACTATCCGAACACGTAAGTACCTAGTACTACATTTATACCAATTTACAAGACAAGGTTGGCTTCTAGCAAAGAGCCATGCCTACCTAATTCTCCAGAAACATGCTTACAGGAATAATCGATCAATATCAGGCGTAGTATACATAGTATCGTGTATGTCGTTCTAGTATCGGATGATCATGTGCAAGGCCTGGGGCTGGAATTTTGTCTGCCCCGTACAAAGCACATATCGGATCTCTGATAACTAGTCTCTATAATCGGATATACATGACCTAGTCATAATATCCCGATAGCTGCAGCATATAAGAGGACAAGTTCTGTATCCTATGTGATCATCATCTCCACTATAACTGGAGAGATACTTCCATCTTGACATCACACCCAATACACTACGATTCTCAATATACCCAGAAGAGGCGTACATAGAACCGGTTAAAGCCCTGGACGACCAAAACCAAAGCATATTGATTATCGTAAGTAATAGCGGTGCAAGTCTCAAGTTAAGACCAAATACACCTACCCTGAATTTGGACTTCCATAGACACATAGTTATACTACCAATGGAATTCTAAAGGGGTCTATCCAGAGCGAAGCTGTTTCCCGTACCATCGGTAAAACACAACCTCCTATTACACTTGCATGAGTATCATATACCCAAATATATGAGAACTATGTCGTTATGCCCTCATAACGCGCACAAGTGTAATACTAGTCTTTTATGCATTATCGATGTCCAATCTCGATAATACTCTTACTAGGGATATTTAATTATTTATCCTTCGTGGATTGATACTGTCTCATATCATCTCAATCCAGGAACAAATCATAAGGACCTCATGTCATTTATACATCTTGGTGATCTAATCACAAATGATAAGAGAGTAATCTCCTTTGTCACATAATTAATTTGTTCAACAACACCATGATATGTATAAATAGTGACGCTATGGGTCATAATTGTCCAACAATCTCCCACTTGGCCTATAGCCAGTCACTCGAGTGTCTACCACCCGAATTATGTACGGTTCGCTCAAATTGCTGAGGAAAGGCTTTCGTCAGCGGATTTGCATGATTATCATCTGATGCGATTTATTCGATCATCACATCGCCACGATGTATTATCTGAACGAATCAGATGAATATCGAAGTATGTATTTGGATCGTTGATGAGACCATTAATTCTTTAGCATGTGCTGTAGCCTAGCTCAGCAGCTAACAGAATTATATCTAATCTAATTAGATTTATTATCGACCCAGAAGGCTTCTATTACTGCCTCAGCTGCAGCAATAACCCGCATTTGTTGTTTATTCGGTAACAGTATTTTGCTTGGAAGATTTCCAGCTCACTGTACCGTTATTCAAATTGTATAGTATCGTTGTTACGACTTTTAGTCGTCTTTATCGGTTAGGAAACTTGTAGCAGTGATCCCAGTCACTTCAAGTTTTCTTTCTTCAAAGATTAAGCCAGCATCCTTAGATCTCTAAGATTCTAAAGGATGTTCTTAACATTAATCCAGTGACTATCACTTGGATTGGCCTGTTTGTAAATCCATATGCTCAAAGCGTATGAGACACCAGGTCGCGTACATTTTTCAATGTATGATTTCTCGGAGAGTTTTTCATGAAAGCCAAGCTTTCACCGATAATATTATGGGAATATCATTTCCAAGAAATGATGTATATTATCATTATTTTATAGGACATTATTGTCAGTGCTCTCCCACTAACCTCCTTATATACACAAGAATCATTTCGTTTTGAATTAAATAATAAACCATTATGATTACATCAAAACGATAATTCCAAGAACCTAATGTTTGCTTCAATCCAAACATGGATCGAATAACCTGTAAACCTAGTTTGCTAGTTTTAGTACGACAAAACCGACAGGATGTTGTAAACATCCTCCAAAAGGTTTCCTTCTCAGGAAAGTAATTTTCTCGTTATGCTACCATATTTCATAAATGAAACATGCAGCTTTAGCAAGCATTATCCAAATGGATTTTACCGTGGCAACAGGTAAAAGATTTCGTCGTAATCAACACAATGTTGATAACGATACCTTTCCGCTAAAAGCCTAACTTTATACGTTGGTATGTTGCCATCTATGTATTTCTTCCATGAAGACTTATATAGTACCTATAGGCACAATGCCTTGCGGTTTAACAACTAGTATCCAAACATAGTTGTTTTACATGGATCCATTTCGGACATTATGGCACTTTGCCATAATGGGGAGTAGATACCTTGTATCACTTCCTCATACGTAGTCAGTTGATATTCCTCAATAAGATTGACATCTTTATGAGGTGAGATCAGAAACCCATACCCCAGGTTGTTTTCTGACTCTCTCCAACTTACGCGGTTCTTGTGTATTCGAAGATTACTGGTATAGTTTCATCCTTGATGAACTATTTGTGTTCCATTAGGAATCGGTGCCAGGAATAGTATTACTCTGATTTCCATCGAGTTTTATTATCCTCCCACTTACCACTGCATTTCGGTATTCCTCTCAGGAAAACCGCAAGGTGAGCAACAATTAAATTGTTCTCTTGTGAGATGTATAAGTACTATACTTATGTATCCCTAGGATAACCTACAATTTGGCACTTATCCGATTTGGGTTTTAGTTTGGTATCATCCAAACGTATGCCTAGCATCAAATCATCAGGAATAAGAAAACCTGGGTTCTTTTCCTATTCATATCTAATATGAAATTTGTCAAACAGATTTTTATGGAACCTTATTCAAAATAAGTTTTGCACTGTTAATACGTATCCGTTGAAGGAAATGGTAGCTCAAAGCGACTCATGATTAACCTTATCATGTCTAACAAAATTCGGTTACTCGGTTTGGACACACCGTCGAATTGACGTGTTCCGGGAGGAGTCCTCATTGAAAGAATACTATACTCTTTCAAGTATATTAGAAACATATTGCTTAAGTATTTTCCATTACGGTCTTACCGCGGCGGTTTAATACTTAGCCGATCTGTTTCTTTACTTCGTGTCGAATCTTTAAAAGTTTCCGATTTGTGTTTCAAAAGAAACACATAACCATAACGAGATGCCACATCCGTAAAGGTCACGAAATATTCATATCCACCTCTAGCCTAGCTAGACATGGGCCCACTTCCTTCACTATGAACTAGGGCTAACAGATTTGTGGCATTTACACTTTTACCAAGTAAATGTGTTATAGGCACTTTGCCTAATAAACTAGATTCGTAGACTTTATTTGATTGGAATCAAATTTGTCCTAGTACCCACACTTCGAAAGTGTGGATATACGAGTCTTGTTTAATTGTGTCCCATACAACAATGCCACTTATAAGTCTCTTAACTGATCAAATAAGTTTGAGCTATTTCTTTGTCATTTTATACGTTTGAGATATAATTTATATTCAAAATATAAATGATGTTATTCACATCTAATGTGTTTATCTCAATATCATCTTTATATAATAAAACACTTTAATGTTCTAGAATATAAAGGTAAACCCACAGTGGGTTAAACACTGATACAGAGATAACGTATCTAGTCAAACTAGTTACATTGTAACAGTTTCCTAATTTAAGTACATACCCGAAGGTAGTTCCTAAAGTTAGGTATCTACGGTTAAAACATCGACTTTCATATCGTTTCCAATTCGCAGATTAATCTCTATTCAAGTCAGTATCTTGTTCAAAACAGATTATGAACATCAATACATATATTTTATGTACCACGCTAAGTATTTAAAATCCAATTTTAATATTAGTAGTGAATATAATGTTGACAAACATATTTGAAGTCAGAGCCTTGCCCGTTCTTCAATTCCTTCTTGTCTGTCTTGTCCAAACGGCAGTCACGCTACCGCGATCCCGTTTGCCACAATTTAGGCAGATATTTTAGGATATGTCATTTATCTTCCAAGAAGACTATAATGATTTTGCCTTTGCCATTTTCACATCCCAGAAGCCTTTGGCCAAGCCTCGGGTTTCTAGAATATCGAAATAAGGTACGCCTTGCGCTATTTGCCTTATTGTAAATTTTGACTTTATCTCCTTGAGAATAGTCATTAACTCTCCAAGAGTTTACTATTGCAATTAGTACTTCTAAGATCTAAGAATAGATCTATGAAGATCCTTCAATTTCAATATCATACTTTAAGGATCTAATCCTTATTTGAAATTAAGAAATTAATTATTGATCATCCAATGTTCAAACAACGATTTGATTTTGTTCGAGTCAAACTCATTTTGCGAACAAGTACTCAAAGTACGAATTCTCGAATTAAATTAAATTACATAATTAAATCCAATTCAATTTGTATTTAATACTAATTCGTTATTTAATTCCAAATTAAACATCACACTTTATAAAATAAACCTTTTTCGATTTAAATTCCAAATTCAATCGTTACGGGTCTCAAAGCCCGATTAACATCCGACGTTAATTTAATTAAAGTCCAATGGGCTTTTAATTAATTTCTTAAGGCGTGGACTGTTGGTCAACTCGGGTCAAACCGATAACCAAAGTCCAATCCGGGAGTTACCCCATAAGCCCAGAAATCAATTTAGGCCAATTAAGCCCAATTAAACTTTAAAGGTTCATTAAGTCACATTTGGGCTTTATGGAAGCGGTTTTGGGCCCAATTGGATCCAACCAATTTTGCCTAAACCCAACTTTGTACAACAAAGCCCAATAAGCCCATTTACAACATTTAAAGCGCAAATCCAATTTTAAGCCCAACTAATTTAATTCAAAAAATTCCAAATTTCTCAATTAAATTACCTAAAGTGTATAGCATTATTAATTACCAAAATCAATATTTCCAAAACACCAAATTTGTACAATTAATCATGCTTATCATCATTGAATCATGTCCAACACAATTTGATCAAAATCAAACCCAATTTACATGCATATATGTCTCGACGAAGGACGATTTTCATGTCCAATTTTATATCCAATCCAATTGAATCCAAATCAACATTAAATCAACATCCCAAATTATTTTCAAGTCATCCAATGAATCAAAAAACAAAAAAAAATCCAAGACATTTAGGGTTCATTATTTTCGGCCAACACACCAAAATTGGGGAAAATTGTTACAAACACTTTTTCATCAAATTGATCCAATCAATCATCAATTCAACAACATTTAAGCATACTAATTCATCTAATTTCATTAAATCATGCCCAAATTCGTTTTGCCCAATTTTAACCCTAAAATCATTTTCATGCTCAACCTTGCTCAAGATACCATTGTTGGATTACTCTAAGCTTCCCAAGATCATTAATCAAGCATGAAACAAGTGTGAATACAATCAAAGGAGGTTCGGAATACTCAAAATGAACGGATTGGATGCTATGCGATGATGAACAGAAAAAACATTATGCCCTCTTGGTGAAGCTCGGCAGTGAGGGCTGCTCAGCATGTCACGGCAGTCCACCATATTGCTCCTCCAAGAATCGGCCATGGATGTCCTCCATGGAAGCTCCAAGCTTGTGTTGATTCCTTGCTCACGAACTCACTGCCCTATCACCTTGGTATGCCTCCTAAATGTGCTAGCACTTGGTGTTTTTGCAACAAAAATCACTCATTTCTTCTCTTCATTTTCGGTCCAACCAGCGAGAATGAAGAAGAAGATGGCCTTGAGGCCGAGAGAGATGAAAAATAAACTTTTGGCTCCAATTTCGTGAAACCGGGAGAGAGAGAAAGAAAAATGTAATAGGTTTTAATTTCCAAAATTATTTTAACCATTTACCATTTTTCAATTTCAATAAATCAAGCATTTAATGCTTTCAATTATCTCACATCAACTCACATCAATCAATCAATTGTCACATCACTTAAAGTGACATGTGATTTGATACTTGATGTGACTTGCGATTTGACGCTTGATTTGACTTGCGTGCCGCACTCGAATTCGAAATGCGAATGCGCTCGCAAATAATCCCGGGCTCGGGTTCGGTAATTCCAAATTAACGAATTTTCCACTGCGACGCAATTAAACGATTACGCCTAGCGAAAGCACTATTCACGTCGCTAACGAATTAATTCTAAATTAACTCGTTCGCCCGAATTAAAATCTAATTTAATTCGGCATCGAAATCCAATTTCGTTTAATATATCGAATATATTAATTTATCAATTAATTCCAAATTAATGTTTTCTCTCTTAATTGATATTTTATCCCAGATAAAATATCTCGGCAATTAATCCCAGATTAATTTTCTCTCTCAAGAAATTAATCCCAGATTAATTAAAAGTGCGAGTCATACGTCATCGGTGAATCTTCGGGAAGCGACCCATGAGATCCCCGGATATGTTGGCAGTAAATACGGTCGTCAGACTATCCGAACGTAAGTACCTAGTACTACATTTGTACCGATTTACAAGACAAGGTTGGCTTCTAGCAAAACGCCATGCCTACCCAATTCTCCATAAACATGCTTACAGGAATAAACGATCTATATCAGGCGTAGTATACGTGGTATTGCGTATTTTGATCCAGTATCGAATGATCACGTGCTAGGCCTGGGGCTGGAATTGTGTCTGCCCCGTACGAAGCACATGTCGGATGTCTGGTAACTAGTCTCTATAATCGGATAACTATGACCTAGTCATATTATCCCGATGACTGCAGTACTTAAGAGAACCAGTACCGTATCCTACGTGACCATCATCTCCATATGACTGGAGTGATACTTCCATCTTAACATCACACCCAACCACTACGATTCTCAATATACCCAGCATTGGCGTACACAGAACCGGTTAAAGCCCTGGACGACCGCAACCAAAGTATATTGATTGTCGCAAGTATTAGCGGTGCAAGTCTCAGGTTAAGACCAAATACACCTACCCTGATTTCGGACTTCCATAGACACATAGTCATACTACCAATGGAATTCCGAAGGGGTCTATCCAGAGCGAAGCTGTTTCCCATACCATCTGTAAAACACAACCTCATATTACACTTGCGTGAGTATCCTATACCCAAATATATGAGAACTATGACGTTGTACCCTCACAACACGCACAAGTGTAATACTAGTCTTTTACGTATTTATCTATGTCCAATCTCGATAATACTCTGACTAGGGATATTTAATGATTTATCCTTCGTGGATTGATACTATCTCATCATTCTCAATCTAGGAACAAATCATAGGGACCTCCTATCATTTATACATCTTGGTGATCTAATCACAAATGATAAGAGTGCAATCTCCTTTGTCACATAGTTAATTTGTACAACATCACCATGATCTGTACAAATAGTGACGCTATGAGTCATAATTGTCCAACAGTCCTTGACTCCGAGAAGTTGGGTTATATTCTTGAGGGTCCACTGCCCCTTGCTGTGGCAGAGGACGCATGAAGATTGGAGGAACTCCAAACTTTTGAAGATTGGAATGATGATTTAAAAGTTAAATCATACATTTTATGTTCACTCTCTGCGGGACTCAAGAAACAATACTATGGCATAACAGATGGGTATAGTATGATGAAGCGATTAAGACAATCGTTTCAGAACCAAGAACAAGTTGTTGTTCACAAGGTCAAAAATGGAACTGTTCCATGCGCGATTAGATGAGAGGCAAGCTGTTAGCCCACATGTTCTTCAGATGATCAATTTGATCGATCAATAGAGGCAACATAATCTCATTATGAATGACATTCTCGATAGGAGTGTCATTCTTGGTTCATTCCCAGCTACTTATCGCCAGTTCGTGATGTACTTCAACATGAACGGGATTGTCTGTACCTACCAAGAGCTACATAGGATGTTGCTCACGACGGAAGAGGACCTCAAGAAGGGAGTTCCGACTCGCCCTCCTAGACCCTCTTCACTTTCTGTTTCTTTCCAAGTTGGACTAAGGGAAAGAAGAAGAAAGGGAAAAAGAAGAAGGGTTCTGGTCTTCAACCACAGGGAAAGATAGCTAAGCCCAAGAGGGCTGCTGAAGACAAATGCATCACTGCAGCAAAGTCGGGCACTGAAAAAGAAATTGTCCTGACTACATTGCCCAGCTGAGGAGGGAGAGAGCATCTACATCAGGTACGTTTTTTTATCCAGTTATTGATATCTCATTAGCTTGTGAAGCTAGCACATCCAATTGGATTTTAGATTCTTCTTGTCCTATTTACATTTGCAATTCGTTGTAGGTGCTGAAGGAAAGTAGGAAACTGAAGCCTAGACAGATGCAGTTGTGATTCGGGAGTGGAGACTCACTGGATGCAGTTACAGTGGGAGTATGTGAGATCTCATTGCCGAATGGGACACTTTTGTTAAATGAATGTTATTTTGTACCAGGATGTGTAGCTAATATTATATCTCTTTTTGTATTGGATACAGAAAGCTACCATATTAATATTAAGAACTGTTCTTTATATTTATATGATAAACATAATATTCAGATCCTTTGTTGTCCAAATAAACATGGTCATTATACATTGCAAACTTCTAAAGATATTTTAAATACTAGAGTTAATAAACGTAGTTTACCTGTAGTTAATAATACTGAACTTTGGCATATGCGGCTAGGTCATATAGGCCTAAAACGCCTTACCCAATTGGTTAGGAATGGTTTGATACCAGATCTTACCATTGAATCTTATCCAACTTATGAATCGTGTATTCAGGGTAAGATGACCAAAGCCCCATTTTATGGTGCTGGACACCGTGCCACTAACTTACTGGAACTCGTACATTCTGATGTATGTGGTCCACTAAGTCAAGCTGCTTACAGTGGTTATTCATACTTCGTTACCTTTACCAATGATCTTTCACGGTACGGTTATGTGTATTTGATGCGACATAAATCGGAAACCTTTGAAAAGTTCAAAGAATTCCGAAATGAAGTAGAAAAACAGACTGGTCAATATATTAATGCCTTCGATCTGATTGATGCGGCGAATATGTATGAGCGGTGAGTTCATGGATTATATGAGGAGAATCGGATTCTCGCTCAATATACTCCTCCAAGTACTCTCCACAGCACAATGGAGTGTCTGAGAGGAGAAATCGGACTTTATTGAATATGGTCTGATCAATGTTGAGTTTCACATATTTGCCCTATTATTTATGGGGCTACTGTTGGAATTTTTCTAAGGTCCCAAGATCAAACAAGACATGAAAACATGCGTGAATACACCAATGAAGATAGCGGAATACTTACATTGATCGGTTATGTCGATATGAAGACGAATCATGCCCAAAAACGCATTGCCTTTGTAAGCCCACTGCAGCAGTCCTGCTCACTGTCTTGGCAGTTTCGGGTCTCAAAACGAAGCTCCAAACTCCATCGGATGAGTCCCGCCTCATGGTTGAACCTCCCTACCACCTTCGCAAGACTCGTAGTGTGCTAGCACTTGAATTTTCACCATGAAAATCCAACCCTTGCTTCCCTTTAGTGTCACGTTTTTCTGGTTCAAAACCAGTCCCAAAATCTTTTTTGGGCGTGAGAGGAAGAGAGAAAATGTGAGAGATGAATTGTGTTAAGTTAAAATGATTTACCAAAATCAATTTATATTTATGCCATAATTTTCATTAATTTAATAAAATTATGACACATAACATGCAATGGCTTAGAGTGTCAAACACTCAAACTCCATGCAATGA
>SKCR01033409.1:0-147140 GCA_019454045.1 Zanthoxylum bungeanum | reverse complement strand
TAGCTCTAGGGCATACATCCCAACAATTTAAACACTGTAACCCTAGCAATTGTTTAGTGATGATTGCACCTTACTTTATTATTAATAGTTGTTAATGATATAAAGCTTGTTTTTGATCTTTAGGTGAAAGTGGTAGTGGCAAATATGTAATTTCATTCTACTTTTTGACAAGAATATAGAAAATCGATTTAATAAAATTCTGTTGTTTGTATTTGATCATTGTAATGATATTTTAAACATATTATGTTATAATTTAAATTCTCAATACATTCTATGTCAAACATTTTTTCATCATCAAATATATTATGATTTCATATAATTTTTAGTTTCAAATATAATTTCCATATTATATATAACACCCGAGTCAGACCGGTCTTATTCGATACAGTGAATCATTATGTATAACATCCTAAAACTCATAAAATAACATATAAATAGGTTTCACATCTTAGAAATCTTGTCCAGAGGTCTTGAATAAATTTTCAGTTTCACACTTTTACTATTCATCTGAGGCAAGATGTAACTTTCCGTATTTTGATCATAATTTTCTTAAATTTTTATACCTTCAGAAAATTGAGATCGAGACCTATAACTTTCTTGTTGAATATTTTTCCAAAATTAGATCCGAACTAGGTCAAAAATTCAAGTCAAAGTCGCATGAACAGTAGAATTTGTGATTACTCTAAAAATTATCATATTTTTCTGATTTTTTGTATTATTCTATTAATAAATCAGCCCCTCATTTGCCTATATGAAGAGAACTATTCCTTTATCTCTTTCAACATCAAAAACGAAATTAGAAAGAGCTCTTCTTCACGCCACTTTTCCTTCAAATGCTTCCAAGGTTATCATGCAAATTTGATGGTTCTAAGTTCACTTTCCATGCGTTCTACGGTTTACAATTATGTTACACATGTTAAGTTTACAATTTATGTTTTCATACGTCATGACCTGTAACTTTCTTGTTGAATATTTTTCCAAAATCAGACCCGAACTAGGTCAAAAATTCAAGTTAAAGTTGCATGAACAGTAGAATTCGTGATTACTCTAAAAATTATCATATTTTTCTAATTTTTTGCATTATTTTATTAATAAATCAGCCACTCCTTTGCCTATATGAAGAGTAATATTCCTTCATCTCTTTCAACATCAAAAACTAAATTGGAAAGAGCTACTCTTCACACCACTTTTCCTTCAAATGCTTCCAAGGTTATCATGCAAATTTGATGGTTCTAAGTTCACTTTCCATGCATTCTACAGTTTACAATTATGTTACACATGTTAAGTTTACAATTTATGTTTTCATATGTCATGATTTTACAACTTATATGTCAGTTCATGATTTGCGTTTTAATTGTCATGATTTACAGTCAAGTGTCATGAATTATCATTTTCAGTCATGTGTCTCATGTTTCGTTTTAATATTTAATATGTCCTCTATATTAGATTTAAAGACAACTATTTTTAATTATGGAATTTCTTTCATACTAGGTAAAGACAACGATTATTAATATGTGATTTCTTTCCTACTAGTTAAAGACGTCGTTTATAAACTAAAACTGTTGTTAAAACTGATTGTATTTAATAATGATTTAAATTCTATTGCAAAAGAAAACGATTTAAAATAAAATCGATATTTTTTACTTACCAAACGGTTAATTGGTAAACTGATTTCTTTAAAGTGTTGGCTACTCCTATTATTGTAGTAGTGAGCTTATGTTTTCACGTAACATGTTTTCAGATTCATGGTTTGTACGATTTGAGTTCATGTTTTACATGTTTACAGCTCAGATGTCTAATCTTTAGTTTATGATTACGTGTTCATATCTCACAATTTACATCTTATATTTCATGTTTACAGCTAAGGGTGATCACGGTTTCGAGTCAAACCGCGAACCGCACCGAACGAAATAGAACCGCGCGGTTTGAAAAAATATTAAAAATGATTTCGAACCGCACCGAACTGAACTGTAAATTTCGGGTGGGTGCACGGTTTTGACCCAAGTTAAACCGCGGACCGCCCAAACCGTAAATTTTGACTTGAATCGCGACCCAAATTGCATAAACCGTCGACCCGCATTCAAATTAGATATTATTTTATATTTTTCTTCTTCTTTAACTATGAAATTTAAAATATTTAATGAGCGCATGGCAATATGCAATATATAAATGAAAATTATGTATTTTTTCTCTTCAATTATAATGTAAAAACTATAAAATTTTCTTTTAAAAATTTATAATTCAAATCGCCGACCTGAACTGCCCAAACAGCTAAACCGCCAACCCAACCGCCGCAGTTTTCCTTATCAAATTTGCAGTTTTGGTTTCTAATTTCCTAAACCGCCAACCCACGCGGTTTGAAGTAAAAAATGAAAAAATCGCCCCGAACCGCATCGCGAACACCCATATTTACAGCTTGTGCTAAAAGACTTATAGTTCATGATTTTCCCAATATTCATAGTTTAAGTTTCATGCATTACAATATATGACTTACATGTTTAAGGTGGATTGTAATATTTCAACTTTTATTTATTTATTTTCTAATATTTAAAATTACATGCAACACACATTGTCTTTTTTTTAATCAATTTTGACCTTAAAAACCTCATAACTAGAAAATCTTATACATATCAAAATTGTAGATATCTGAGTCTTCTTTCATCTAGAACTGAAATTGCCTCAATCCGATATCGGAGTAAAAAACTATGGCTAAAATATGAAAAATTTACAAAGTTGAAATTTCCGAAATTGTACACAGTTAAAACACAATTTCAAGTTTCTGCCCTCTAAAATCCAAATATCGCGTCCATTTTTCTAATTATGCAGTCAAAATATTATTTAAAAACACAATTTCAAGTTTCTGCCTCTAAAATCCAAATATCACGTCCATTTTTCTAATTATGCAGTCAAAATATTATTTCACATAGATAAGAAATAAAAATAAAAATAAAAATATATAAAACATAAATTTAATTATTATTTCAAAAACGTGCTAAATTAAAGGATTAATGAAACTACAAGTATACAATGATTAATTTTATTTTTAATAAATGTACAATTTTTAATTAGTAGCCACATTAGGCAGGTGTAGATAATGTTGTATTAAGTATGCTTCATACATTATTTATGCGCATGCATATAAGAATAGACTGTTCAATTATGAATCATGATATGACTTGTAAATTGAGATGTGACATCCAACATTCCAGTTCTTATCATCCAAGTCTTAAAATTTTGTTTTTTTTTGGTTAAGATGTTAAATTTATTTTAATTAAGTCATTATAATCATAAAAAAATTTCAGTTGATTATTAGTTGTCCAGGAGAAAAAGATGGAAATCAATAACTCAGATTCTAAAGGAAATTTTTATTTTCCTTGATAATAAACAAAAAAAAAATAATAATTAATGCTAGACATTATACTCCATTGCATTTATTTAATTTTGAGACAAAATATAGGATATGTAACATTAATTTTAATAGTAGTAAAAATAGTAATATGAGTTGTTATGTCGTGGCAAGTTTGTGCCAATTCTTATCCAATGTATTTATCAATCATGCCTAGAAAATCCGTTTACGAGTCATGTCACTAGTTTAACATTATTTATTATATATTTGTAGACGCTGGTTTTCATCGAGGCCTGCAATTGAGAATTCGAATGCGGGCACTGACGATCCTGCAAAATAAAGGAAAAAATGGGTGAACGCGAAGGTACTGCCCACCGGTGTGGTGGATGCCGAGGGCACTCCGACGCTCAAGTCAGTAGATGAGCAAAGGAAGAGGTAGATAATAGGTCAAGGTTAAGTGCTACCTTGGACTCTATTAGATGTCGTGAGGGCGGAAGGTGGGGGGTACTGGGAGCTGTAGGTGAATAATATTAAGCTAGTATTGGGAGAGGTTGAGATCCAAAAAAAAGTCCCTTCTTCTGGGGGCTTGTCTTCCTTTTATACTTCCTCTTAGCAACGTGCGCCTTTACTCCTCTTTTATTACTCGTCCGTTACTTGAAGCTTTAATGCCAGTATTTGCCCGTTGTAGGTCGGTTCGGGCGAATCATTAAGTGACGTTTTCAAAGCTCGAGCGTTACGTGGGTTGGCCGTTTGTATGGCCATTGTAACATCCCGCCTAGGCCAGAATGCTAACGGCAGGAGACAGGAAAACCCATCTCCATAAGCCTCTGATTCTAACGAAATTTCGACATGATGTATTCGTAACATCATGCAACCTGGCTTATAGCCAGCTCCAAGATACAACAAAATCATCAAGTCTCAGCCTCAGGCCGGTAACACAACATCAAAGAATTCATCCATGAGGCCTCAGGCCTGAACTCAATAAACACAATGCAAAACTTGGCCTCCGACTACAACTCAAAACTAAAACTAAGCTATTACATTACTTATACAACCGAGATACAAATGCAAATACAAAACATGTAGCTGTGATGACCCAACTCGACCCAGGACTCAATAACTTCCTCGACTGCAATTGGGGCGATCCAACGTCTACAAAGTCTTCACTGAACTACTACTACTAACCTGCAAAACTGACAAAGGAAATGGTGTGAGTCGTAATGACTCAGTAAGTAACTATGCAAATATTAACAAATCTAAATTAACTTTATAATTTTTATCCGTCTATTCCCGCATTACTTGTTATTAATCTTTTCATCTGAAAAACACTAAATACATTATCTTCTATTAATAAAGTCTGTATTAATCCTTCATATCAAATACGTCAAGTTCTACTTTGCATTCTAACAGGTTAAAAATCCATTCCACTTCCGTTGCGCTACTCTATTTCTTTTCTTTACTTTTTCTGTATAGTCTGAACTAAATCTAGGTTTCACATTTATAACAACTTTCTTTCTTTTACTGTCTTGAAATATCATCAAATCGGACTGTTAAAATCTTACTTCTGTTAATTACCTGATCCACTACTACAAATCATGACTACATGTATATTTACCATTTCCTTATAAACTAACATTAATTCGATATGCTCTTTTAAGTAAACATACAACTCACGATCATCATTAATATATATATACCTTTAAATAAGATCATGCTATCACGCATTAGCATTTTACAAAAACGTTACTTTTATATAAACATGCCACACATCAATATCAACCATACATATCTTTTGATGCAATCATGTCATGCCTTTATGAACTGTTACTTATAATGTTTTCTGAAGAACTACGTGCAAAAGATACCAATGCCATAATGCATTTACATCAAATATATGCGTCACAAATAACTCACTAGAATGCATGATTTATATACAGAAATTGTAAATCATTCTTTACTTCAACTTGCTGTACCTTTAGGACATATCTTATAAAGTCATTTATGCAGAGCACTGGGTTGAAAACATCACTTGGAAACTAATCTCTGTATTAAAATTTGGAATTCCTTATAAAACCAACGCTTCTGAAAAACTTTCTTTTCTAAAGAGCTCTTTCTGAAAGCTGTAACTGAAGACTGAAAACTACTCTTGAAAACTGAGATCTGTTTCTAAAGAAAACTGAAACTGTGTTTAAAACTATAATATGTGTTTGAACTGAAAACCGTATCTCTGAAAACTGTTTTCTGAAAATTAGATATTTCAAAACTCCTTTCTGAAAACTGGTGTCTGGGTATCTGTAGAAAAACTGGCGCATGGATGCGTTACGTCTCGCCGTCCCCCCATACGCCTATCTGGAGGCAGAAGTGCAAAACCATGACTTTGGGGCGTTACGTATCGCCGTCCCCCAAAGCATGCACTACTGTCTCATATCCGGTGGTCTTGGGGCGTTACGTCTCGCCGTCCCCCAAGCCATAATCTGGAGGATCTGAGAGCGTCCCCCCAGTCCTCAACATGTCCACATGTTTCTGAATCCGTCAAGTCCATACTGTGTCTCAAGTTACATACTGGGGTGAGTTTTTACTTCATGCCCCGAAAACTATAAAATCATAATCTGTAACTTAAACTATAAAAACATTTTCTGAAATACGATTCTTTCTCAAAAGCATTTGAAATCTTCCTTTAAAACATTTGAAATTGTTGAAAACATTATTAACGTTTGCTCAACTAATAAAAACTTAAACACACACACATGAACATGCATATATGCATTTCTCATGCTTCTCTCTACTCTAGCCATGTTTCCATTTATAACTATATGCGCAAATATCCACAAAATGATCACTCAGACTAAAACATGCTAACTCTTTCTTACATTCATACATGTCTATATTTATCTATACATGCACACATTCTTTATCATTTTTCTACCTTCTCATGTTATACCTTTCCGTATGTGCTCGTGCAACGCATATACTACTCATACATAATCTCTGTCATTTATACACATATATCAATACTCATAATATTAAACACATGTACAAATATGCTCATTCTTATACAAAATTCTACACTTGTATTCATACTATTCTTATTCACACACACGCGCTTGATCACGTCATCTCACATACTTATTAACTCGTACTTATCCCCTTAGTACTATTGTTTTTATACTAAAACACACATTACAAATATGCTAAGTTAATTGCACAAATACATGCTCATTAAGGTTATACATACTACATAAGCTTTCTAACTATTTTCAACCTTCTTGATTCTACATATAACCTAGTTTTCCGAATTACATCTATGTTTATCTCATTGATAACTCTAATCCCATTCCCTAGGGTGTAGTTTTTCTACAAACCCCTCATTCCCAGGTTTTATTAAATTGTATTCATGAATAAGACATCGTTCACATGCTCCATCTATATATACATATACTGGTCCATACCTACGTATGTTTCTCTTTGCTTCAGAATTCTTCGGTTTATCTTTAACTTATATTTCTACTCATAATTGCTTGCTCTTATCTATATATGTGTACCAATTCACTAGCCTCTTTCTTCTACGATCATCTTTATATATATATGCTAGTTTCATACATATAATTATATATCACTTTATTATAGTACTACTTTCGTACAACGGTAACTTCTTAAGTAATCAAAGCATGAGTTACTTACCTGGATACGCGAGTGCCCGCGATCCGGGTCCGATCTGCCAAAACAAATCACATCAATTGTCAGAACCGCTATGTGCGAAACTTCTAACTTATCTAAAACAACTACGGGCTTTCCCCGGAACACCCGAAACGACTTTGATACTACGATCTAAACTTTATTACTCTAATATGTGCTCATTTGCTATTCTGAAATAATTAGACACCTCAGATTCTCATTTTTCGTGTTTGTGGCAAAACTTACGGAAAAGTTTCCGCAAATGCTACGGAAGGGTCTCGAACCCTCCGAACTAATCCAAAATTACCTAATTACCCTCGCAATGCCATAATTACATCATAACTATATTTACGACCATCTACGCTCAATCACGCGAGAAACGCCGTTTTACCGGAATCTCGCTAATTCTACCGGATCGATCATATCTAGTCCGATTCACCCCGGATTCTACCACATTTATCGTTTTAACAAATAAAAACATATCCAATTCATATCAAGGCAATTCGCTAAATTACGAAACTACCGGAAACATCCGAATATAAAGCAATACACTTTAAAATATCAAAATCTAAACGGAAAGTCGTACCAAAATTCCGAGGCCATATTCGGACCCCCGACGGCCATACGAATGCGCTGGTTGAAGGGGTTTTTCTAGGGGCGGAATCCGGTAACGCAGCGGAAGCGGGAAAATCAAAATTTTTCGATTTCAAAACTTTTTCTCAGATTAATTAAATAAACACATTTATTTAATTATCCAATAATCTAATTATGAAATAAAATTCAAATGAATTATATTCAAGTGAATTTACCGAAATGCCCTTACATTGGTATTTTGTCCATTTTAGTCCGAAATTGATCCAATTAATTTTGAATGATTCTAAATCATTTCTAAGATGAACTTAGCATGTTCAAAACATCAAAACACCAAAAGCACCAAAAAACCAAATTTCCCTCACAAGGCCGTGAGCTTCATCAAAGAGGGGGGGGGGGGGGTTTGTGCATTTTGTGATTTCATGCATCAAAACACATCAAGATGTAATCAAATGAACATGAAAATTTATATGAATCATATACCATACAAATACACAAAATACATCAAAAGCCCCAAATTTGGAATTAGTCATGAACCCTAATTTTTCAATTTCCACAAATTGGACAAATTAGGCCATATACATTAAATCAATTGTTTCAATCATCATTCTAACATCCAATCCAAGTCTCAACACAATGAAACAACTCAAGATCAAATCTAGGTCATTTAAGAGTGGGTCAATAACTCTAGATTAGCAACATGGTTTCCAAAACCTTAAAAGAATGTTTATAACTACAATAGTCATACACTTCCTTCATCACACATGCTTTACACATCCACCAAAACTTCCATCAACAAAAACCACAAGGAACAAAGAAAGAAATAACCTTATAATATCATATATTAAAGCCTAGAACCTAAGGAACAAATTCCTTACTAATAGCCAGTTCAAGAAACTTACTAAAAATCCAAGCTTTTTGATTTTTGTCTTTCTTTTCACAAGCTTCCTTTTTCTTTCTTCAATGGAGTTTTATGTTTTAGTAAAGTGTATTAAGTTAACCAAATGAAAAGCAAATGAAAACAATTTATACTTGTGCAAATAAGGCCTTGGCCGAATTCAACAAGCATGAAATTATAAGTTTTTCATTTCATTTTCATTTCATATGCATTTGTTATCTTAATACAAATATCTAAAACTACTTTATAGATATTTATTTAAGTCAACAATTGCAACTAACATCATTTACTTAATATATCCTAATGTAAGATATTTATTTTTTAATTAATTTAATCATTTAACAATTAAATAATTAATTAATTAATCAAATACAAATATATTAAATATATGTATAATATTTACATTAAATATTAAAAACATATATTCATTTAGGATATAAGTCAAATAACTCATTTTGACTATTAATTAATGTGTATTTAAATTAATCAAGTATTAAATGTAAATACACAATAATTAAGTAAATGACTATCTAGTCTCTTTAGCACGTATCTTGCGTTTAACCATTAAACGACTTTATAAATAATCAATATTATTTATTAATGTTGCTCTGGTGCTCTACGAGTATGTTTCATTATTGAGACTCTCTAGGTTCAGGTATATCCGTCACGAAATCAAATTTCGTGTCCATAATCTATCCACCCGTAGATTATGACGATCACAGATAATCTCGCTGAACCACACAGGTCGAGGTCATGGCAAATGTATAATTCCTCCGTCACAGGTATCCGGATAAATCCCAGAGATACAGATGTAAACGTCAAATCTCTATGGGGATTATCCAGTCGACTATTCCATTAGCAATCTCTAAAAGAATGTTTAGAACTTGCTTCTAAACTTTACCACGGGCCCATGGTTTTATCTGATTGCTAATCATATGGACTACCTATGCTCTGGTACACAGAAGTGACGGATCCTTTCTTGATACACATAGGACACCCTGAGGATCTATCTACACCCAACGAACAGGCGGAGGTCTGATCTAAATAGATCGGTGACGTGACTGCCATCTAAGTGTAGAAGATGTCTCATGTGCCCACAATGGCATCTCAAGTCTAAGAATCACAAGTGCTACTCAACCCGAGAAGATTCTTATTGACGCTGGTGTACCATCCATTAAGAATCTTCGGTGAGTCATTCAGTGTTTATCCGCTATAAACACCTACACGTCTATACTAGTCTCTAAGACTTATGGTTCATTGAGAAACCATTGGAATCATATATTCCAGTATACGACATGTACCGGTCTCTACGGGTTTACTTTACTGACCAAGTAGTGTAAACCTTGACCAGGAACAATCTAAGAATGACAATGTCATGATACTACTCAATGTCAGTTGCGACGCTTTTGCAACTGTATCATTACTAATCATTCTAAGGTCATTACGTCTTTACCATATAAAAAGATAGATTATATTATAGAAACTGCATATATTATTACTGATAATAATGTTTTACAGAAGTATTTAACAAAAATACAACCGGGAATTGACGCTCTGAGCACCAACCCCAACACTGGTGTGATCAGAATTCCGATCGGAATTACTGTTCACATGGGTCTACTATTCATCCGTGACTTCTTTCTTCGTTTCGCATAATTCCGGCCACTGATCGGCGAAACCGACTCCACACACTCGTAGTACTCGCTGAGGGCTTCGATTTGGCGGGTGGCACGACTCGTGAAACGGCCCGACGAGCCGGGATCGACACACCCATATGCGCGACCTTTAACCCTCTCCAGCGCCGATTCCGGTGGTCCTCAATGCCGGCGCCGGCCACCAGCAGCTGCGCCGTGGCCGGACGCACCAGGCGCCGGTGGTCCGCTGGCCTCTCTATGCGTTTTTATCCTCTGTTTTCGTATTTCTTTTTTTTTTGTTGTTGTTTTCTTTTTTTGCTGTAATTACTAACTATAATAATAATTTAATAGTAAAACAAAATATCTAATTTTCGAAATTGACCAAAATGCCCCCATTAGGAAGGGTATTTTCGGAAATATGTGATTTTGAAGCCCTTCCGATGCGATTCTCGAAAAGTGCTCAACATGAAAGTTGTTTGTCTCGGAAAAACGAGTCTGATGGTTCCAGAATAAGCTCGATCGGAGTTCGTTTTCTCCTTATGTGACCATAACAGTAAACTTTACGCGTTTAACGAAAATCGTGTAACCGACTTTTGATCCCCCGCGTTTTCCGACGCGACTAAAATTCATAATCTATTATTCTAACTCATATAACATCACTTAAACTCTTATTCTTCCTTGTCAACATGCTTCGCGACTATAATATCGTTCCGGAAATCTCCTAGAACAGTCCCGAAAATCTGGGATGTTACAGCCATTCAGCTGCGGGAGCCAATGTTCATTAGGCCTAGGCTTACATCGTGTTTCTGGGGTTCGATCAGGAGACCTCTTGGTTGCGTATAGCATTGGGCCCGCAGTGAAATGACTTGACTACCCCTGGGCCAAATTTGGCCCATACAATATTAGTATATGTTCTTTATTTTATGCGGGTTGCGCATATATTTTAGGTATTGTTCTCGTAAATATTCTAGATTGTGTCAATTTTATAATTTAAATAAGACAATTGATTAATTTACATGAAATATTTATATTTCATTCGTTTGTCTTTCAATTCTCAAATAATATCTCTAATTCATTGTGCAAAAGCTAATAGTTAGAGTTTGCGTTCTGAAGCACAATAAATAATTAGAAATTCATGAAATAAAAAAAACTTATAAAAATATTTCAAAATAAAATAACAATTAGTAAGACCCGAAATTTAAAAAATTGATTAGGTTTTGTGAGCGGCTACTATTTAGGTTTCTTATTTTAATAGAAGATTATATTTTAATATTGTAATATGTTTTTTTATTTTAATAATTTATTATTTATTATAATTTAATAATAAAAATATTCATTGTAGAGATTAGGTGTCACATATATATTTTTTATTTTAATAGAATATTATACTATATATTCTTATTATAATAGGTAGTAAAAAATTAATTATAGAGATTATGTGTCACATATATTTTTTATTTTAATAGAAGATTATTCTATATCTTCTTATTATAATAGGTAGAAAAAAATTAATTGTAAAGATTATGTGTCATGTGACAAGAAGAGAATTGTAACATCCCGAATTAATTTAGAGCGTTTGCGTTAATTTTTAATTTCGTGTGTACAGTCGCGTCGAACGCAGGGTCAATTTTAGTACATAATGGGGACTTGTTCAAGCAATTAATTAGAAGATAAAATAACAAAAAAAAAAAGAAGGGGATTAGAAATTGGAATTATTAATTAAAGTAAATGAATAAATCTAGATAAATCTAGAGATAGAAGCACATATCTAAGATATTTTTTTTCTTTAAGCATTTATTGCACATTTATGTAATATATATATATAACCTATATTTTTTATTAAATATACACACACGCCACACACTTAGGAGACACCCTATTCATTACACACACACATACACGTTTTATATAAAGAGGAGGGGTTTAAAAATTTTTTAAAAAAAAAAAAAAAAAACAGAGAAAGAGAAATAGGAAAATAAGAATATATACACAGATTGTTAAAATACACTACCACACAGTACCACACGGGAAGAGAGAAAAGAAGCAGAATAGAGGGGAGAACCAAAAAAAAAATCGAGAAGAAGAATTGAGAGAGAGACGAAGGCTGAAAGAAAAAGAAAGGGTGGATGAAGTCGAGAGCAGGGGAGCTAAGCATTGACCGAGATTGAGAGAGATGAAGAGAGAACGAAGGAGGGAGAAGAAGAGGAAGTATTTCGACAATTAGGATTTCTGATTTCAGTCATGGACAAATTGTAAGTACACTATGTATGATTCCTTGATTTTTGATGAATTTTATTAATTTGGGTTTTTCTATATTGAATTTCGTAATTGGGCTTGTCAATAAAATCAAAATAAATTAAAAGCAACCTAGATTTAATAGATAGTAGGAAACTAGAAGAATTTTTTTTGGAGAGGCTGTAAAAAAAAAAATGAGAGAAATCAGTAAAGATTAAGTGTAACATTGAGAGAAGTTTGAGGAAAATTTGATATAAACCCTAGAAAAGAAACTGGTGTAATCATATAAATTTATGTGCATAAAATTTGTTATTGAAGAATGCATTTTCTTATATTTGGGTAGTGCGTAAGTTTGGGATATTTCTGGAAATGGGATACAAATTTGTTAAGTAATAAAAAAAAATTGTGACTTTAGTAAGTATATGAAAGATGTGTTGGAAAATTGCTTATAAGTAAGCATTTTGAGGCTCAATTTTAAGCATTGTCCACTTCGTGTTAGTGGTTGTTATTAATGATTTGGATACTCCTCCGTGAGTACTTCGAAATGGTATATTCATATGCTTAAAATGGTGCTTGGGTGAATGAGAAATTGTTGCTCAAAGTTCACCCATTGGTGTTGGAAAATAAAGAAAAGTAAGTTTGTCCCATATGGGAAAGCTATGGAGGGAATATTATGCTTATATATGATTGCTCATATGTAGATGGGTAAGAGTTGTAAGGATAGAGGCTCTCTCTACGTGCGCGGGGGGAGGGGTGCAAATCAAATCCGAATCAAGCTTGGCTCGTGTGCACCCGCGTGTCCTGCGTACACGAATGCCGGACCAAAATGTGCGAGCCCGGCCTAGCGAATTTTTGCAAGCCTCCTCTTTATTTTTTCCAAGCTTTTGATGTTCCATAACAGTTAATTCAATTTTATTAATTAACTAAGTGGTTACAAATCAAATGGAAGGTCTCCCACTAACTCAATTTAATTGGCATGTTAATATCTTTTTGATAGGTGTGTGTATTTTCGGTTTTGAGAAGTTCAATACAGAAACAAGTTTTAAGTTTTCCTTTTAGAAGAGTTCAAGCACTTCTTGTTCGTTGCAGTCGAATTTGGTGGTGCCCAATTTCCTCTTTTTCCGTTGCATCCTGGGAAACAGACGTCTCGCGTTCTACTGCACCAATCGGTAGGGGACGAATTTGTTTTAAGGAGATTGTTGCCACATCAACAAGCCTCGAAATCTTGCCTTCATAGCTGTGACTGATTTACTATTTCGTTTTATTTCTGTTTGCTTGTTGTCATTTATTTCACTGTTCAAAATTGTTTCATTCTAGTTCGGTTTATTTGTATCATTCCAGTTCGGTTTACTGATTGTTCAAAGTCCGTTGTAAGAACACAGTAACCAAATTAATTTGTAATAGTCTTAAAACAAATTCGACTATGTGGATATGGAAAACAGTCCAAACACAGTAGATCCGAATATGGCAGCCTCTTCGGCTGGCCAGAATATTGTGGCAGCCCCCGTGGCTGGCCAAAGTGCAGTGGCAGCCTCTTCGGCTGGCCAACTTGCTTCAGCCTCTGGGCTTAATATGGCAGCCACTGTGGCTAGCCAAGGTGTTACTGCCTCTGTGGCTAGACAACCTGTTGGACATGTGAGCCATGTCAATCCTGCTGCAGAAAAACCTGAAAAATTCAGTGGACATAATTTTAAACGGTGGCAACAGAAAATGTTTTTCTACTTGACCACGTTGAACCTTGCGAGGTTTCTAAAGGAAGATGCTCCTGAACCCGTGGAGGGTGAGATTGATATCCAAGTGATCAGTGCGATCGATGCTTGGAAACATTCTGAATTCCTATGTAGGAATTATATGCTAAATGGGCTGAGTGATCATTTTGTACAGTGTGTATGCAGGATGGATGAAACAGCAAAAGGGCTTTGGGAATCTTTAGACCGAAAATATAAAACTGAGGATGCCGGTACTAAGAAATTTATCGTAGGCCGTTTCCTAGATTTTAAGATGATTGATTCCAAAACTGTCTTAAGTCAAGTACAAGAATTGCAAATTATTCTAGCAGAAATTCATGCTGAGGGGATGGTTTTAAGTGAAACATTCCAAGTAGCCTCGATAATTGAAAAACTACCACCTGGTTGGAAAGATTTCAAGAATTATTTAAAGCATAAGCGAAAAGAAATGAGCATTGAAGACTTGGTTCTTAAGCTTAGAATTGAGGAAGATTACAGAGTATCTGACAAGAGAGGAATAACTCATGAGGCCAAAGCAAATGTTGTTGAACATGGCCATAAGAACAAGAACCCTAAAAACAAAGGGTCAAAGATGGGCCCTAAAGGAGGAGTTTCCAAGAAATCCAAATTTCAAGGAAGATGCTTCAACTGTGACAAAATGGGTCACAAGTCTTCTGAGTGCAGACTGCCGAAGAAGAAAAAGAATCAAGAGGCTAATGTGATGGAAAATATGACTCAAGATGTTTCAGACATTAACCTTTCAGCTGTGGTTTCTGAGGTGAATCTGGTGGGTTCTAACCCAAAAGAGTGGTGGATTGACACTGGTGCCACTCGACATGTGTGCTCGGACAAGAGCATGTTTTCTTCATTTGAGCCTACTGGTAATGGGGAAAAATTATACATGGGAAATTCAGCAACATCTGAGATTGAAGGTCAAGGCAAGGTGATTCTGAAGATGACCTCTGGGAAAGAGTTGACTTTGAACAACGTTCTGTATGTACCAGAAATACGGAAGAATCTTGTGTCTGGATCACTTCTGAACAAGCATGGATTCCGGATGGTGTTCGAGTCTGATAAAGTAGTTTTAACTAAAAATGGGATGTATGTGGGAAAAGGGTATGTAACTGATGGGCTCTTTAAGCTCAATGTAATGGTTGTTAAACCTAAGAATATCAATAAAGCTAGTTCTTCTGCTTATATTGTTGAGTACTCTAATCTATGGCATGGTAGATTAGGACATGTTAATTTTAATTCATTACGGAAATTAATTAACATGAACCACATTCCAAATTTTAAAATTGATAACAAACATAAGTGTGATACTTGTGTTGAGGCAAAACTAACTAGATCATCTTTTCATAGTATTGAAAGAAACTCTGAACCACTTGATCTTATTCATACCGATGTATGTGATTTTAATTCAATACAATCGAGAGGCGGTAATAAATATTTTATTACCTTTATTGATGATTGCACTAGATTTTGCTATGTGTATTTGATGAAAAGCAAGGACGAAGCTATAGAGAAATTTGTTCTCTATAAGAATGAAGTTGAGAATCAACTGAACAAAAGATTAAGGAGTTGAGAAGTGATCGTGGTGGTGAGTATGTTTTCCCTTTTGAATCACTTTGTGAACAAAATGGAATCATACATCAACCACAGCTCCTTATTCACCTCAATCCAATGGGATTGCAGAACGGAAGAATCGTACCTTAAAAGAGATGATGAACGCTATGTTAATCAGCTCTGGCTTACCTCAGAATATGTGGGGAGAAGCTGTTTTATCAGCTAATTACCTTTTAAATAAGGTACCACGGAAAGATGCAGGGAAAACTCCTTATGAGATGTGGAAAGGAAGAGTACCTTCCTACAAATTTCTACGAGTGTGGGGGTGTCTTGCCAAGGTAGTTATTCCTCCACCTAAAAGGTGAAGATAGGACCAAAAACTGTTGATTGTATTTTCATAGGATATGCACATAACAGTAATGCTTATCGATTTCTTGTGCATGAGTCTAATATACCAGATATTCACAAGAATACGATAATGGAGTCGAGGAATGCATCCTTTTTCGAATACGTTTTTCCTTGTAAAACTAATTCGAATTCAAATGTACACAAACGGGTACATGAGACTATCATTGAAGATAGTCAGGACCGAGAACAAATAAATGTTCCGGAGGATCAACAAGTTGTTGAACTTGAACCAAGACGTAGCAAAAGAGCTAGAACGGAAAAATCATTTGGTCCAGATTTTTGACATTTTTGCTAGAAAATGATCCTCAAAGCTATAACGAAGCTGTAAGGTCAGCTGATGGTGCTTTGTGGAAAGATGCCATCAATAGTGAAATTGAATCCATCTTACAAAATCACACCTGGGAGTTAGTGGATCTTCCTCCAGGATGTAAACCTTTAGGATCCAAGTGGATTTTCAAGAAGAAAATGAAGGCAGATGGATCAATTGACAAGTACAAAGCAAGACTTGTAATTAAAGGTTACAGACAACGTGAAGGTCTTGATTACTTTGATACTTATTCTCCTGTAACGAGAATAAATTCCATAAGGATGATAATAGCGATTGCAGCTTTGCGCAATCTTGAGGTACATCAGATGGATGTGAAAACAGCCTTTCTAAATGGAGATTTAGATGAAGAAATTTACATGGAACAACCTGAAGGCTTTATAGCTCCAGGACAAGAAAAGAAAGTCTGTAAGTTGGTTAAATCCTTGTATGGATTAAAACAAGCTCCGAAACAGTGGCATAAAAAGTTTGATGACACCATGTTAGCAAATGGTTTCAAAATCAATGAGTGTGATAAATGCATTTATGTCAGAGAGACAGAAGTTGGCTATGTCATTTTATGTCTCTACGTTGATGACATATTGATTGTCGGGAGTAATGTTAAAATGGTGAAATCTACCAAGAATATGCTGAAATCCAAGTTTGACATGAAAGACATGGGTCTAGCAGATGTCATTCTGGGAATAAAGGTCTCGAGAAGTCCTGATGGACTTATTCTTGATCAGTCGCACTATGTGGACAAGATTCTTGGTAAATTCAACAATGATGATTCTGTTGTGGCTAGAACTCCTTTAGATGTGAGTCTACACCTATCGAAGAATAGAGGAGATGGTATATCTCAAGTAGAATACTCTAGAGTGATCGGGAGTTTGATGTATCTATCGAGTTGTACAAGACCTGATATAGCCTGTACAGTAAACAAGCTCAGCAGATATACGAGTAATCCAGGGGTTGATCACTGGAAAGCAATAGTGAGAGTACTTAGGTACTTACGTTTTACTCGTAATTATGGGTTGCACTATCATAGATATCCAGCTGTAGTCGAAGGATACAGTGATGCTAATTGGATATCTGACATGAAAGACTCAAAGTCTACCAGTGGCTATGTGTTTACACTAGCAGGTGCAGCTATATCATGGAAATCCTCCAAACAGACCGTGATAGCCAGATCTACAATGGAATCAGAATTCATTGCATTAGACAAGTGTGCTGAAGAAGCAGAATGGCTTCGAAATTTTCTAGAGGATATTCCAAGTTGGCCTAAGCCAGTGCCAATTTGCATTCATTGCGATAGTCAATCTGCAATTGGAAGGGCACATAACAATATGTATAATGGTAAGTCTAGACATATTCGTCGTAGACACAATACCGTTAGACAGTTACTCTCTACTGGAGTTATTTCGATTGACTATGTAAAGTCAAAGGATAACATTGCGGATCCGCTAACCAAAGGGTTAAATAGAGAGTTGGTTGTGAAATCATCGAGGGGAATGAGACTAAACCCCATTAGATAAATGTTTATTACGAAGGAAAACCCAACCTTGTTGACTGGAGATCCCAAGATCTAGGTTCAATGGGAAAACCTACTCGTAAAAACATAATTGGTTCACTGTGGGGGGGTTACCCTCTAGTCCATTCCTATGGTGAAATGAAACAGTGATGCTCGTATGAATTGAGGTTAAGCAAAGGCTTTTAATGATTCTTATGCGTCGGGAATCCGAGCAGAGTATTACGAGATGCTCTTAAATAAGAAATCACCTATGTGAGAGAGAAGTGGGGCCGCTTCAAAGGGAATTGTACGGGGCTCAATTCTTAGAAACTCTTGCAGAACCAGGTTGATGTTCATGGCCAAAATGAACATAATAATGAGAACTCAGATGTGTTAGGTTAAATATCTGTGTGATAAATTTTTCTCCATTTACATGAACGGCAGTACAGTTCAATGACATCGCGTCCACTGTCAGCCAAGTAAATGAGATATATTTTCACAAGGGAAGGTTCAAAGGCTGAGGCCTACCTATCCTATGCAGGTGTTGAACCGTTGAACTCTTCTAGGTCAAAATAAAATGTTTTATAAAATAATTTTATTCGACTTTTTCGCCAATTTCATTCATGTGGGGGATTGTTGGAAAAATGCTTATAAGTAAGCATTTTGAGGCTCAATTTTAAGCATGGTCCACTTCGTGTTAGTGGTTGTTATTGAATGATTCGGATACTCCTCCGTGAGTACTTCGAAATGGTATATTCATATGCTTAAAATGGTGCTTGGGTGAATGAGAAATTGTTGCTCAAAGTTCACCCATTGGTGTTGGAAAATAAAGAAAAGTAAGCTTGTCCCATATGGGAAAGCTATGGAGGGAATATTATGCTTATATATGATTGCTCATATGTAGATGGGTAAGAATTGTAAGGATAGAGGCTCTCTCTACGTGCGCGGGGGGGGGGTGCAAATCAAATCCGAATCAAGCTTGGCTCGTGTGCACCCGCGTGTCCTGCGTACACGAATGCCGGACAAAATGTGCGAGCCCGGCCTAGCGAATTTTTGCAAGCCTCCTCTTTATTTTTTCAAGCTTTTGATGTTCCATAACAGTTAATTCAATTTTATTAATTAACTAAGTGGTTACAAATCAATGGAAGGTCTCCCACTAACTCAATTTAATTGGCATGTTAATATCTTTTTAATAGGTGGTGTTATTTTCGTTTTTTGAGAAGTTCAATACAGAAACAAGTTTTAAGTTTTCCTTTTAGAAGAGTTCAAGCACTTCTTGTTCGTTGCAGTCGAATTTGGTGGTGCCCAATTTCCTCTTTTTCCGTTGCATCCTGGGAAACAGACGTCTCGCGTTCTACTGCACCAATCGGTAGGGGACGAATTTGTTTTAAGGAGATTGTTGCCACATCAACAAGCCTCGGAATTCTGCCTTCATAGCTGTGACTGATTTACTATTTCGTTTTATTTCTGTTTGCTTGTTGTCATTTATTTCACTGTTCAAAATTGTTTCATTCTAGTTCGGTTTATTTGTATCATTCCAGTTCGGTTTACTGATTGTTCAAAGTCCGTTGTAAGAACACAGTAACCAAATTAATTTGTAATAAGATGTTTAAAGAAAATATTTAATCATGGTGTAAGTATATATGTGAAATGTCATGCTTTTGTATATTTTGTTGAAACACACGGTATAAGTTTGGGCTTACTTACTGTATAGTATGCCGAAACTAATGATATTCTAAGTTATGAAAATAAGTCAAGTTTTGGGGAAGTAAATGAAGTAGTGATAAGTATAGATAAATGAGTTATGATGGATGATCTGTTTAGTTGTGAATAAATGAATGAGTGGTTTGTGTATGTTATAAGATTTGATGTAATTAGATAACTTGAAGGAAGTTGAGGATATTGTGCATTTAAAAGAATTCTGTATTAAATAAACATATGAATATGATTTGGAATCTTGGTTTTACTTATGTATGAAATTAAGGCTTTGGAAATTAATATGACAAAGAAGTTGAAGATTTTGTGATTGAGAGTATGTGCATATAATGGTATATAATATGATAAGTAGCGTATGATTTCTGTATGTGTGTTAAATTGAAGATCAATTTGATATTAGAATTGAGAATTAAGAATGAGTTAAAAGATTGCATAATAGAGAAGAATGTAAAATGTATGATATGATAATATAGTTGGAGTGATAACTTGAGCATGTATGATGAATGCTTGTAAGGAATAGAATACTGACCGGCGCGTAATCACAGGCATATAACGCAAGCGCACGTATCGTTCAAGTAGTATAAAAATATCGATCCCACGAGGACTTAATTCCTACTGTTGTTATTAATTATTGAATCTATTGATTTACAAGTATCTAATTAGGGCAGAAGAGGAAGATTGCTTTGGTTGGTTGAATGTGGATTTTGCTTAAATAAAAATAAACAAAATAAACAAAAGAAACTAATAAGGAAAATACAAAAGACACAAAGAAAATACTAAGGAAAACAAAAGACTAGACTCAAAGATCTAGGGTCGTGACTCCACACAATACTTTTAAAAAGATGAATTGATTCCCTTACTTATGTGTACTAATTCAGTTTGCTAACTTGGAACACGAAGATATGCAAAAGCCTATTTCGATGGTCAGACGCAAATACCCAGTTTAACCCAATTGAACCATATTCCTATGTCAACCATATTAACCTGGATTCATTAAGTTCAAGTTCCAATTATGGCTACCCACGCCCGACAGATATATTTCTATCCTGTAAGGAAATCTATTAAAGGGTTATCTATCCTCAAGGAAGATCGTGAGTTATTAAGTTTAAGGCTGAAACCTAAAATCCCTATGTCTAGTTCATTTTAGATTTACCCCATCAATCCTATTGGTGATCAGGCAACATGAAGCATTAAGCTTAAGACTTAATAAACAAACTAAAGAACTACCCATAAGAATAAAATCAATTATTAAGTGTGTGTATTGTGTGTCATCACTTCCCTAGAATAAAAATAAAATGCTGGGGTTAGGGGATCCACTTTTACCATTTATAGTTTAGAAATCTCCCTTAGTATAATATAGAATTTAACGGTGATTAGCCAACCGACCATACAAGTGGTATTCCTTCTTAAGTCAGATTTAAATGAAGTCCAACCTGCCATAAAGGCGGTAATAATATTCGAATATAAACCAGCCATATAGGCGGTAATTATCTGTCACCTAAAAATCGGCCATATAGGTGGTGTCACTTTATGCCAAATAAATAAAACCAGCCATTAAGGCGGTAATTCCTTTTAATGTGAATAATAAATTTTATATTATAATTAAGGGAGATTAATCTAAATTAAAATTATAAAAGCTTCACCCTTTCCCCAGCGGAAATTTAACTACTGAACATAAAAGAAAGGAGTAGAAGAAGATAACTACTGCTACTGAAAATAAAAATGCATAATTAAATACTTAAAATAATACAAACAAGATGCAATCCTTAAATTCCTTACAAAAACCTAAGGAAAGCATGAGAATTACGAATGAAATGGCTTGGTATTTATAGAAAAACCTAAAGGCTTCCACCATTTTCTCCACCGATTGCTCCACGCTCCACCAAACATGGCACAAGACATGGCACCAAACATGGCATCAAACATGGCACCAAATATTCAAGCATGTTTGGTGGAAGTTTGACAATTTTTATTTTTTTATTTTATTAATTTTATTTTATATTTTGTAATGACTATAGTTGTTACACAAAATATACTGTATTGTTCATCAATTTCGGCCATGAAAACGTCAGAATTCGAAATTATTTTGACTTTCATAATTGTAGATCTTCGAGTCTTCTTCAATCTTCAACTTGAATCATCTCAATCGGACATCGGAAGAAAAAGTTATGGCCAAAATACGAAAATTACGCAAAACTGGAAATTTTGACTGCACTTCGTGACGTGTATTGTAAATTTCCGTTTTTGACCATTTTTCCTCCGGATTTCATCGTTTTAGCCCCGAGTTGATTCCATTAAGTCCCAATATTATTTTTATCTGCAAAATAAATAAAAACACATCAAAACGTTCATAAAACTCGAGAAATTATACAAAATATTAGGTTAAATGAGTGAGAAATAGTGATATAATTACCACTCATCAAATACATATGTTATTAATTTATAAGAATGCAAGTATTTATAAATATGACTACATAAAGATAAGTTTTGTGGGAGCATGGATTGTGCATGTGCATGAATGATCTCACTGTGTCATAAGTATGCATGAATGAATACATGTACATATACGATAATATAAGATAAGCATATAAGTAATAGAACGCATATGTCATTAAATTGTCATGCATGAACATATATAGGTAGATACATGACAACCTATAGGAAAAGATAAATGGAAGCATAATAAATGAGTATGCATATGCATGAGTTATCATTTGTAGGAGATAAGAATTATTTTAAAGATTCAAAGTGTTTCTACGAGCAGTCTTCAGATGCTTTTGAGTAAAATATATTTCAGAAAATGTCTTCTTACAGTTTGAGATTTAAACATGGTTTTATGTTTTTGGGGCATGAGGTAAAAACTCACCCCAGTATGTAACTTGAGATACAGTTCGGAATTGACGGATGATTTGGAATTGACGGATAGACGCATGTGCATATGTGGAGGACTGAGGGGACTCTCTCAGATCCTCGAGCAGTACTAGGGGCTACAGGGTCCCGAAATCCTGATTTCAGATGCCCAATGGAGTTATGGTCCAGGGCATCGAGTACACCCAGTTGAGTTATGGTCCTGGGTGTAGCGAGACGTCCAGTTGAGTTATGGTCCTGGACGTAGAGCAGTTTTCAGATTTTCAGTAAACTGTTTTCAAGTTTCAGTTTTCAGTTTTCAGATATAGTTTTCAGTTTCAAGATACAGTTTCCAGTTTTTAGATACAAACCCCAATTTTCAAGTATAGTTTTCAGTCTTCAGTTACAGATTTCAGAAAGAGTTTTTTTTAGAAAAGAAAGTTTTCTGAAATATCGGTTTTATAATAGACTTAGAATTTTAAAACAGCAATCAATTTTCGAGTAATGTTTTCAACCAAAAAAAAAATTCTTTAGAGAAGGTTTTCAAGCATTATAGAATGCATAACATGAATAAGTAGGATTAGTTTACAATTTATATATGTAGAACATATATCTTAGATATTACGGGAATTATATACAGCTTATATTAATGCATGATAGTAATTTACAACCATACGCATGTGAGATTTATAATGATATGAATTGTATGTTTTCATAGAGAAACTCATGTGAATGGTAATGTATGATACCATATATATATATATATATATATATATATATATATATATATATGTGAGTGTGTGTGTATATATATTATATATACACACACTCACATATGTTATTGCTTGTAAGGAATAGAATACATATGTTATTAATTTATAAGAATGTAAGTATTTATAAATATGACTACATAAAGATAAGTTTTTGGGGGAGCATGGATTGTGCATGTGCATGAATGATCTCACCGTGTCATAAGTATGCATGAATGAATACATGTACATATACGATAATATAAGATAAGCATATAAGTAATAGAACGCATGTCATTAAATTGTAGTCATGCATGAACATATATAGGTAGATACATGACAACCTATAGGAAAAGATAAATGGAAGCATAATAAATGAGTATGCATATGCATGAGTTATCATTTGTAGGAGATAAGAATTATTTTAAAGATTCAAAGTGTTTCTACTACGAAAAGTCTTCAGATGCTTTTGAGTAAAATATATTCAGAAAATGTCTTCTTATAGTTTGAGATTTAAACATGGTTTTATGTTTTTGGGGCATGAGGTAAAAACTCACCCCAGTATGTAACTTGAGATACAGTTCGGAATTGACGGATGATTTGGAATTGATGGATAGACGCATGTGCACATGTGGAGGACTGAGGGGACGCTCTCAGATCCTCGAGCAGGACTAGGGGCTACAGGGTCCCGAAATCCTGATTTCAGATGCCCAGTTGAGTTATGGTCCTGGGCATCGAGTACGCCCAGTTGAGTTATAGTCCTAGGTGTAGCGAGACATCCAGTTGAGTTATGGTCCTAGACGTAGAGCAGTTTTCAGATTTTCAGTACACCGTTTTCAGGTTTCAGTTTTCAGTTTTCAGATATAGTTTTCATTTCAAGATACAGTTTCCAGTTTTTAGATACAAACCCCAATTTTCAAGTATAGTTTTCAGTCTTCAGTTACAGATTTCAAAAGAGTTTTTTTTAGGAAAGAAAGTTTTCTGAAATATCGGTTTTATAATAGACTTAGAATTTTAAAATAGCAATCAATTTTCGAGTAATGTTTTCAACAAAAAAAAAAAATTCTTTAGAGAAGGTTTTCATGCATTATAGAATGCATAACATGAATAAGTAGGATTAGTTTACAATTTATATATGTAGAACATATATCTTAGATATTACGGGAATTATATACAGCTTATATTAATGCATGATAGTATTTTTACAACCATACGCATGTGAGATTATAATGATATGAATTGTATGTTTTCATAAGAGAAACTCATGTGAATGGTAATGTACGATACCATATATATATGTATATATATATATATATGTATGTATATATGTGTGTGTATATATATGTGTGTGTATATATATATGTGTGTGTATATACATATATGTGTACACATATACACACACACATATATATAATATATATGTTATCCGATTTTAATAATATTGGCTTGGGGGTTTGCAAACACAGTACCAGATCTGGATCCCAGAAATGGTGCTCTGAAGAAGGAGGGAGAAGAGAAAATACAACTGAGGGGAGAGATCTGGTCTCTATGCCTCAGAGGAGTAGTAACAGTTCAAATGGCAGAACTGATATAATTATCAGTCTGCAAGCATGCTTTAAAAAAAATTGCTTTTAAATAAACATACACAGCTTTTACATATGCTTTGAAACAAATGCTTACATTTTCTTTGAAGAACAAAATGAAAGTTTAAACTAAAGAGAAAGGTTGAAAAGGAATTGAAAGATGATTCTAAAAAAAAAACGGATGCTCTCTACTGAGAGTTAATGGGAACTATATACCCAATCAACCAACTACTATAATTATTACAATTATTAAAAACAGTAAGATACAGTAAGATGCTTCTGCTTTTCTGTCTTTGTAACGTGCTTTGGGTGGCTTTGAATGCTTTCTTCACATGGCTATAGTAAGATGCTTCTGCTTTTCTGACTTTGTAACGTGCTTTGGGTGGTTTTGAATGCTTTCTTCACATGGCTATAGTAAGATGCTTTGCTTTCTTCAATGGTTTTGCATAAGATGGTCCCAAGATGGTCCCACCGGTCTCTGTCTTGAGCATTGGATGCTCTTTGGTGTGGTATCAAATCTTTGAAAATATCTTATCCCACAGCTTTTTTCTCGTGATGAGAATAGTGAGTGAAGGGGAAAAGAAAATAATTTTCTTTTTTCTCAAATACTTTTTTTTAATGCTTTAATGAGGAGAGAATACCAAAACAGTCATCTTCGTTATCATCTCCAAGAGAAATAAAAGGCTGTGGCTCCCCACTACTTGAAGAGCTGGCAGCAGAAGATGCTGGTCTCGAGGCAAGGAGTTGTTGCATAACTTGGAAATATTCTCTTTCAGACTTGGCACCTGCAAGGAGAGATTGGGCCATTGACTTCTGAGAGAGAAACGTGCTTTGGGCTTTGACATCTTCAATATTGATTAATATGGCCTTTAGCACAGAGCCATTGCTGGATCATGTGCGGGTCGGTTTGGAGTCTTCATCAAATTTGGACCACCATTTAACTTTGAAAGTTCTTTGGATAATCAAATGTGTTTCTTGAGTGTGGAATTGAAGATTCCATCCAGACCCAAGGTAAAAAGAAATTTGTACAAAAACAAAGAAAATGGGGAAATCTTTTTTCTGAAGCAGGGGAACATAATGGGTTTTGAAAAGGGTTTTAAACAGGATTTAGCATTAGGAGTTAGGATATCTGGGCTTGGTCCATAATAGTTCCACCAATGTTGGAACCAGTTTGGAAAGGATTTTCAACAGTTATTTTGGAATTAAAGAAAATAACCATGAAACTAAAAGGCTTGATTTTCTAAAAATAGATTATATCATAAAGACTGAAGAACGTGATATTACTCTTACAAAACCTTTTGAGACAATTAATATTTTCTGAACATGCTCTAAAACATTTAAGAGATAAAAAATTTAATTATGTGCATGTTGGTTTAATCCAAGTTGGAATAAAGCCCCTCACAAAAGAAGGCTTAGATACCTCCATCTTAGCAGTTCTAAGAGATGGCAGATTCATCTCTTTTGATGATTCTTTACTCAGTAGTATTGAATCAAGTCTCTGTAAAGGTCCTATTTCTTTTGACTGTTACCCAAACATTACAGTCTCCTTACAAGATAAAAATATCCTCAAAAGCATGATTCTTCAAATCAAAACCCATAATTACCATATGTTTGAAGGATCAATCCCTGTTGCCTTGATCTACAAGATCTCCTACAAAGCTATGCATTCTGCGTTTAATACGCAACATAAACTCCAGTCAAAAAAGGATGAAACTCTCCTTTTGCAGACTGACCTCTCAAAATCAAACACTGTCATTCCTAGACCCATCCAATGGAAAGATATCAACCTTCCTGATGAATGGATTCTAGAAGGAGCCACTGAACCAGTGATTCCAAAACAACTTGAGCCAAATAAAGTTACAAAATGTGACTCAGTATTCTGATGGAAAAGTCAGATTATCTTTCAGAAGAAATACTTCATCTAGGTTCTGTGATTTAGAATCTGTTTCTAGTATTCCCTCCCTAGAAAGAAAATTCTCCAAAATCCCGAACCTGTCATACAAAGATCAACCTAGGTTTTCCACTTCGGATATCCCTAGTTCTTCTATACGTTCTGTTGATTATTCTACTAGTATCCCTCACCCTATCTACACTAGTACTCAACATGAACAAAGTAAAGAGGAGAAGGACCCTTTTCCCCCAACTTCTCCAACATTTTCTGCTGTCACGGAAAATGTCATAAATGTCCTGCAAAAAGATTTCAAATTGGATAAAGCCTCTTTGCACAAAGATTTTTATTCTGATTTGAATAAAGAAAAAAGACTTTGGTTTTTTAACCACTTTCTAAACCAAAGAAAACAAGTTCAAGAAATCTACTATGAATTCATAAACTTGCATAAAGTCCACATTACGTTCTTTGATTGGTTTGAAATGTACACTTCTGAAAATGACATTTCTTATCCTTTTAAAGAATCAAATCCCATTACCATTAGAAAGAAAATTCCACAATGGAATCTTTCTGATAGTGACAGAACCATTGAATCTGAACACCCTCCCTTGAGAAACATAACTATAGACCATGGTGAACCTCCAGTTCAGATTAAAGCCTCACCTTTAAAGATACATAGAGCCAATGACACTGATAAAGACTTAGATAGTATTATCCAACAGAATAATTTTTGTAATACTAATCTTAATACAATAGGAAAACAGTTGACTAGACTAGAAAGTCAAATCCAACAATCTACAATCACTATTTCCCCTTTAAAAGCTATTAAAATTGACGAAGACAAGAAACTTAAAAAGCCCATTTTTGAACCATTCCAGGTTTCTAAAGATAGTCAGAAGCTTGTCCATGAGTCAAAATCTGACTTTGTTAGAGCTATTAAAGAACAATTGGATAGGATAGAAACATCATCTTCCTCTTCAAAAAAGAAAATTGATATTGCCCTAGATACTCCCCAATCTAGTAGTAGAATAGGAGTTCTAGATTTAGATGATTCTTCTATAGCTTCTTCAGACATAGAAGCTTTTCGAGAAAAATCCAAACCTGTTTCTAAAGTCAACAAAGTTCATTGGGAATTAGCACTTCCTGCTACTTCTCCTCCTGATTTAGCCGTTGATAATAGGCCTAGTGCAATAAGCCAGTCCCGGTTTAATGCATCTTCTGTCTATGAATGGAATATAGATGGAATGTCTGAATATAATATTCTTAGCCTATTACAACAAATGACCATGGCAGCAAATGCCTACAAAACCCAAACAGGAACCTCTGAAATAAAGCAATAGCATAGCAGATTCTCGTTGCAGGTTTTACCGGTCAACTTAAAGGATGGTGGGATCATCTTCTCACCAGACAACAACAGTTAGATGTCTTGAATGCTATTCAAACAAATGAAGACAATGTTCCTATTCTAGATGAATATAACAGTCCTATTCAAGATGCTGTTGCTACTTTAATTTTGACCATTTCTCTCCATTTCATAGGGACCCCTCTCACCTACGTGATAAAAATGCTGAGCTACTACATAACTTAAGATGTAGAAAGCTTAGTGAATTCCAAAATTATAAAACCATTCTTTACACGACTCTTTCTAAGAGATGATGCTAATAATATAACTTGGAAAGAAAAATTCCTTGCTGGTTTACCTACCCTGTTAGGTGAAAAAGTTAGAAATTCCATTAAAGCCCTCTATGACAACCTCATCCCTTATGATAGACTTACTTATGGTGAGTTAGTTAGTTTCATCAATAAGGAAGGTTTAAAGATTTGCCAAGACTTGAAATTACAGAAACGTCTAAAATGGGAGCTTAGGAAATCTAAGCAAGAACTAGGTAGTTTTTGTAAACAGTTCAACTATGATCCTTTCAAAACTAGTACCTCCAAAGATTGTGAAGGAAAATGTTCTTCAAAACCTTACAAAAATAATTACGGTTCTAGAAAGTTTAAAAGATCTTATCCTAGTCCTAAAGAAAACTTCTATAAGAAGCCTTCAAAACCTTATAAAAGTCCAATAGAAAACCTTACACTTCTAAACCAAAAGCCTCTTTCAATTATAAGGAAGCTACTTGTTATAAATGTGGGAAGAAATGACATACTGCAAAATATTGTAGAATGAACAAAAAACTTCATGAACTTGATCTCAGTGAAGAAATTCTTTCAAAAATAACAAATCTTCTTATTGAGTCTTCTGAGTCTGAATCTTCAGTAACAGGAAATTCTGAACCGTTACAAATAGATGAGTTAATTGACTCAGATACTTCTAGTCAAAGCAATAGTGATTCAGACACATATTCTTACTTAAAGAATAAGAAACTTAATGTTTTAACTAAAGAACAAGAAACTTTTCTTGATATTGTAAAACATATTTCAAATCCTGATTTACAAAGAGAATATCTTGATAAACTTCTAAAAACTTTTGACAAAGGAGAATCTTCCAAAACTCCTGTTTTAAAACAGAATACTTATGATCTTACTCAGATCTAAGTAAAAAGAAAAATAAAAAAGATACACCCAGTTTTCAAGACCTTCAAAAGAAATTCAGGAAATAAAGTTTGAAATAAAAGATTTAAAAGAAAAACAGAAAAATGATTCTGAAACCATCCAACTTCTTCTTAAAGGTCAGTTGGAAGGAAACTCAGAAAAAGATCCAGATTCTGAAAATAATGAGACTGAGATCCAAAACCTTGATAGCAAAGAACCAATTCCAAATGATTTCCTTTTTGTTCTAAAACAAGTGACAACAAGAAAATATTTAATTTGGATTACTTTAATCCTCTCATCAGATTTCCAAATTGACACAGTTGCCTTGTTTGACACAGGTGCTGATTTAAATTGCATAAAAGAAATTATTATCCCTAATAGATTTCATAAAAAAACACATGAAAGACTTTCTGCCGCAAATAATTCAAAATTAAAAATTTCTTCCAAAGTAGATGCTTCAATCCCAAATGATGGTTTTGAATTCAGGACTTCCTTTTTGTTAACAAATGATATACATCATGCTGTTATCCTTGGAACTCCTTTCATAAATCTCATTACTCCTTACACCGTTAATTATGATGGTATAACCTTTAAAAAAAAAAATAAGAAATTAAAGTTTTCTTTATTGAAAAACCAAAACGAGAAATTTGAATATTGTAAAAGCTTGTTCTGTTTACCAGAACCATGTTAGTGTTTTGATAAAGAAAAAACAAAATGACTTACTTTATTTAAAAAAGGATTTAAATTTTGAAAGACTTGAAAAACAATTACAAACTAATTTTGTAAAACAAAAGATTAATGATTTCAAAGTTTTAATTGAGAAAGAAATCTGTGCTGATCTACCTTCTGCTTTTTGGAGTAGGAAGCAACATTTGATAGATCTTCCTTATGAGTCCTCTTTTGATGAAAAACAAATCCCTACTAAAGCTAGACCTATTCAAATGAATATGGACTTAGAAAAACATTGTAGGAATGAAATCAAAGATTTAGAGTCTAAAGGACTAATTGTTAAATCTAGGTCTCCTTGGTCTTGCGCTGCTTTCTATGTAAATAAAAATTCTGAAATAGAAAGAGGTACACCAAGACTTGTGATCAATTACAAACCTTTAAACAAAGCCCTAAAATGGATTAGGTATCCCATACCTAACAAAAAAGATTTGCTTCAAAAACTTCACTCTGCTTTCATATTTTCAAAATTTGATATGAAGTCAGGTTTTTGGCAAATTCAAATTCATCCAAAAGACCGTTATAAAACTGCTTTTACTGTTCCATTTGGACAATTTGAATGGACGGTTATGCCGTTTGGTTTAAAGAATGCACCTTCTGAGTTTCAAAGGATTATGAATGACATTTATAACCCTTACTCCGAATTTTGCATTGTTTATATTGATGATGTTTTAATCTTCTCAAAAGATATTGATCAACATTTCAAACATTTAAAGACTTTTTATTTTGTAACTAGGAAAGCTGGCCTAGCCGTTTCTAGTACAAAGATTTCTTTATTTCAGACTAAAGTTAGGTTCCTAGGACATTATATTTCCAAAGGAACAATCACACCCATTGAAAGATCTCTTGCTTTTACTGATAAATTCCCTGATAAAATTCTAGACAAGACCCAACTTCAAAGATTTCTAGGAAGTTTAAATTATGTTCTAGACTTTTGTCCAAATATCAATAGGATTGCAAAACCCTTGCATGATAGGTTAAAGAAAGTTCATGTCCCCTGGACTAATGAACACACTAAAGCTATTAGATTAATAAAGGATGCCGTTAAAGAAATCCCTTGTCTAATTTAGCTAACCCTAGTCTACCTAAAGTTGTTGAAACTGATGCGTCTGACTTAGGTTATGGTGGTATTCTAAAACAAGTTGAAAATGATAAAGAACAAATAGTCCAATATGTTTCTGCCCATTGGAATGATTGTCAGAAAAACTATTCTACTATTAAAAAAGAGATTCTATCTATTGTTCTTTGCATATCTAAATTTCAAAGTGATTTGTTAAATCAAAAATTTTTGCTAGGATTGATTGTAAAGCTGCGAAACATGTTTTAGAAAAAGATGTCCAAAACATTGCATCTAAACAGATTTTTGCACGATGGCAAGCAATTTTGAGTGTTTTTGATTTTGAAATTGAATTTATTAAAGGAGATAGAAATTTGTTCCAGATTTTCTAACCAGAGAATTTCTCCAAAACAGATAATGCCGCCCAAGAAAAAAGACACTGGCAAAGCCAAGCTCATTGAGCCCTCTGTCCAAAGCCCTTACAAAGAATCCCAATCTCCTCCACCCATTCCAAAGCTAGCCTCAGGCATTCCTATAAAATCTTGGGTTGACACAATCCAAGAAGAAGAAGAAGAATCTTCATCCAAAGCAATTACCTCTCAAGTCCAGGTAAATGAATGGATTGAATCCATTTCCAAATCTCCTGAACTCCTTCTTGCCTTACAAACTTTTTCAAAAAGTCAAGAAATTCAAAAGTCTTCTTCCAAAGAAATTACTTTTCCAAAAACCCAAAAAGAAGTTGTTTTAAGTGGAAGTTCATCTTCCCAAATTATTTCTCAAAAGCCTTCACAAAAATCGGATTGGCATAATAAAACCTATCACCAAAATATTTTGAGTGTTGAAGATGGGTTTTATAATCCTGATCCATTTATTATTCTTTCAAAGTTTTTTCCAAAGGGTTGTTTTTCAAACCTTGGGATTTGTCAAAACCCCAATCCTTTTATCAAGACATTCTTGAATTCACAGAATCTGTGAAATTCAAACACTTTTTCCTTTCAGATGCCCATTCTGAACCTGCCTATTCTACGGCCACTATCCTTAAAGTCATTTCTCCTAAACAATGGGGAGAACCCTTTCATAACCCTAAATTTTCCCCTGCCAATTTCCAAAATAGATTAAACCATAGCCTATCCTACTCTTATTGGGATTACCAACAAGCGTGGTTCAATACCTTCCTAGTTCAAAATCCAAAGAAAAAAGCCATTCATGGTTATTTTTCTTTAATTCCAAAATAACTGTTGAAAGCCTTCCAAACTGGTTCCAACATTGGTGGAACTATTATGGACCAAGCCCAGATATCCTAACCCCTAATGCTAAATCCTGTTTAACCTTTTTCAAAACCCATTATGTTCCCTCTGCTTCAGAAAAAAGATTTCCCCCTTTTCTTTGTTTTTGTACAAATTTCTTTTTACCTTGGGTCTGGATGTGGAATCTTCAATTCCACACTCAAGAAACACATTTGCTTATCCAAAGAACTTTCAAAGTTAAATGGTGGTCCAAATTTGATGAAGACTCCAAACTGACCCAGCACAAGATCCAGCAATGGCTCTGTGCTAAAGGCCATATTAAATCAAATATTGAAGATGTCAAAGCCCAAAGCACGTTTCTCTCTCAGAAGTCAATGGCCCAATCTCTCCTTGCAGGTGCCAAGTCTGAAGAGGAATATTTCCAAGTTATGCAACAACTCCTTGCCTCGAGACCATCATCTTCTGCTGCCAGCTCTTCAAGTAGTGGGGAGCCACAGCCTTTTATTTCTCTTGGAGATGATAACGAAGATGACTGTTTCGGTATTCTCTCCTCATTAAAGCATTAAAAAAAAAGTATTTGAGAAAAAGAAAATTATTTTCTTTTCCCCTTCACTCACTATTCTCATCACGAGAAAAAAGCTGTGGGATAAGATATTTTCAAAGATTTGATACCACACCAAAGAGCATCCAATGCTCAAGACAGAGACCGGTGGGACCATCTTGGGACCATCTTATGCAAAACCATTGAAGAAAGCAAAGCATCTTACTATAGCCATGTGAAGAAAGCATTCAAAACCACTCAAAGCACGTTACAAAGACAGAAAAGCAGAAGCATCTTACTGTATCTTACTGTTTTTAATAATTGTAATAATTATAGTAGTTGGTTGATTGGGTATATAGTTCCCATTAACTCTCAGTAGAGGGTATTCGTTTTTTTTAGAATCATCTTTCAATTCCTTTTCAACCTTTCTCTTTAGTTTAAACTTTCATTTTTTCTTCAAAGAAAATGTAAGCATTTGTTTCAAAGCATATGTAAAAGCTGTGTATGTTTATTTAAAAGCAATTTTTTTTAAAGCATGCTTGCAGACTGATAATTATATCAGTTCTGCCATTTGAACTGTTACTACTCCTCTGAGGCATAGAGACCAGATATCTCCCCTCAGTTGTATTTTCTATTCTCCCTCCTTCTTCAGAGCACCATTTCTGGGATCCAGATCTGGTACTGTGTTTGCAAACCCCCAGCCAATATTATTAAAATCGGATAATTATTTGTTCATATATATATGTATATATATATATATATGTATCTATAAAGTTGATGATTGTGTAAGGAAAAGAATAATTTATAGATCCGATTTGATGATATTTCAATATGATAAAGAAAGATAACTATAGTAAAAAGTTCGAATTAAAAACTAGTAGTGGAGTAAGTAGAAAAGTATTAAGATATCAGAGTTGTGCAGCGAAAGCAAGTGTTTTGAGTTTTGCAGGTTGGTGACCTTATCGGTCGACTACAAACATCAGAGCTCGAGGAGTCGGATAACAGCATTGTAGTCAGCCAGTCACCGGGTCTTGGGAATTTCAGAGTCAAGTTGTATAAGTGTAATTGTATAAGCAATTGAGTTGTACAAGTTTCAGTTTTGTAAAAGTTTTTGTTTATTCATATTTTCGGGAATTGAGCCCAGTGATTTTATGTTCTGAGGTTATTAATTTATATCTTGAGTTGTTTATTTCAGTGTTATTTTGTCTTGGGCCCTATAGGTTGTATCGAGGTGCTGGACTTTGATCTAGGTTGTTCAATTTTAGCAGAGGTCATGCCGAATTTTCGGCAAAATCAGAGGCTTATGGAGTCAGGATTAGTCTGTCTCCTGCCGGTAGCATCCTGGTCAAGACGGGATGTTACAAATATGGTATCAGAGCAGAGGTTTTTAGAGTGTCGGTGACTGCAGCTGCTGGCTATTCGATGATCTTAGTAAGGTTGTGTTTTGTTTTGACCATATCGGTCTTTGCTTGATGTTTGGTTATTAGTCTTTGTGTGTTGTTTCATGAATGGCTTCAGTATACCCAGGTCTTTATGTTCTGAGGTTATTAATTTATATCTTGAGTTGTTTATTTCAGTGTTATTTTGTCTTGGGCCCTATAGGTTGTATCGAGGTGCTGGACTTTGATCCAGGTTATTCAATTTTAGCAGAGGTCATGCCGAATTTTCGGCAAAATCAGAGGCTTATGGAGTCAGGATTAGTCTGTCTCCTGCCGGTAGCATCCTGGTCAAGACGGGATGTTACAAATATGGTATCAGAGCAGAGGTTTTTAGAGTGTCGGTGACTGCAGCTGCTGGCTATTCGATGATCTTAGTAAGGTTGTGTTTTGTTTTGACCATATCGGTCTTTGCTTGATGTTTGGTTATTAGTCTTTGTGTGTTGTTTCATGAATGGCTTCAGTATACCAGGTCAGGATTCGAGGACGAATCCTATATAAGGAAGGGTGAATGTAACATCCCAAATTAATTTAGAGCGTTGCGTTGTTAATTTTTAATTTCGTGTGTACAGTCGCGTCGAACGTGGGGTCAATTTTAGTACATAATGGGGACTTGTTCAACCAATTAATTAGAAGATAAAATAACAAAAAAAAAAAGAAGGGGGATTAGAAATTGGAATTATTAATTAAAGTAAATGAATAAATCTAGATAAATCTAGAGATAGAAGCACATATCTAAGATATTTTTTTTCTTTATGCATTTATTGCACATTTATGTAATATCTATATTATAAAGCACAATGGTGTTGGAGGAAAGAGAGTGCATCCAACGGCTCTCTTTATGTGGCTTAATTAACGGCTCAGATCATTTCATTGGTAATTGGAGGAAAGAGAGTGAATTGATTGATGGAAATGGTCAAAATTTTCAAATTTTCAAATAAAAAAATAGAAAGTTAAAATAAAATCATTTAATTTTGTAACAACGTGCCGTAGGCACGGGCCAAATACTGTAACACCGTGCCGTAGGCACGGGCATCATTTAATTAAAAAATAAAATAATTTAATTCTGTAACACCGTGTCGTGCCGTAGGCACGGACATCATTTAATTAAAAAATAAAATAATTTAATTCTGTAACACCGTGCCGTAGGTACGGGCCAAATACTGTAACACCGTGCCGTAGGCACGGGCAAAAACTAGTATATATATAACCTATATTTTTATTAAATATACACACACGCCACACACTTAGGAGACACCCTATTCATTACACACACACATACACGTTTTATATAAAGAGGAGAGGGGTTTAAAAATTTTTTAAAAAAAAAAAAAAAAAAAACAGAGAAAGAGAAATAGGAAAATAAGAATATATACACAGATTGTTAAAATACACTACACACACAGTACCACACGGGAAGAGAGAAAAGAAGCAGAATAGAGGGGAGAACCAAAAAAAAAATCGAGAAGAAGAATTGAGAGAGAGACGAAGGCTGAAAGAAAAAGAAAGGGTGGATGAAGTCGAGAGCAGGGGAGCTAAGCATTGACCGAGATTGAGAGAGATGAAGAGAGAACCGAAGGAGGGAGAAGAAGAGGAAGTATTTCGACAATTAGGATTTCTGATTTCAGTCATGGACAAATTGTAAGTACACTATGTATGAATTCCTTGATTTTTGATGAATTTTATTAATTTGGGTTTTTCTATATTGAATTTCGTAATTGGGCTTGTCAATAAAATCAAAATAAATTAAAAGCAACCTAGATTTAATAGATAGTAGGAAACTAGAAGAATTTTTTTTTGGAGAGGCTGTAAAAAAAAATGAGAGAAATCAGTAAAGATTAAGTGTAACATTGAGAGAAGTTTGAGGAAAATTTGATATAAACCCTAGAAAAGAAACTGGTGTAATCATATAAATTTATGTGCATAAAATTTGTTATTGAAGAATGCATTTTCTTATATTTGGGTAGTGCGTAAGTTTGGGATATTTCTGGAAATGGGATACAAATTTGTTAAGTAATAAAAAAAAATTGTGACTTTAGTAAGTATATGAAAGATGTTTAAAGAAAAATATTTAATCATGGTGTTAAGTATATATGTGAAATGTCATGCTTTTGTATATATTTGTTGAAACACACGTGTATAAGTTTGGCTTACTTACTGTATAGTATTGCGAAACTAATGATATTCTAAGTTATGAAAATAAGTCAAGTTTTGGTGAAGTAAATGAAGTAGTGATAAGTATAGATAAATGAGTTATGATGGATGATACTGTTTAGTTGTGAATAAATGAATGAGTGGTTTGTGTATGTTATAAGATTTGATGTAATTTAGATAACTTGAAAGGAAGTTGAGGATATTGTGCATTTAAATAGAATTCTGTATTAAAATAAACATATGAATATGATTTGGAATCTTGTTTTACTTATGTATGAAATTAAGGCTTTGGAAATTTAATATGACAAAGAAGTTGAAGATTTTGTGATTTGAGAGTATGTGCATATAATGGTATATTAATATGATAAGTAGCGTTATGATTTCTGTATGTGTGTTAAATTGAAGATCAATTTGATATTAGAATTGAGAATTAAGAATTGAGTTAATAAGATTGCATAATAGAGAAGAATGTAAAATGTATGATATGATAATAAATGAGTATACATATACACATCATATTTAATGAATTTGAGGAATTTACAACATGGACCACGATATATATATATATATATATATATATATATATATATAGGTTAAACTTTATACATAACTGATTCACACAATTTTTTTTTTTTTTTTTTTTCAATCGTTAGAAAATCTCACTGTCAAATCATTCATTTTCATTCTCGATTTAAGCGGAGTAAGTAAAATTATCAACTGTCTCATGTTCTTACAAGAAACGCACTCTCTATATTCGAACACATTACCTCAAGACGAGATCCTTAATTATACACCAACAAATCACGCCTTTTGAGGACAACTGATCTATACCATACTTTATATGATATTACATGTCACATGTAGCGTCACATTATTAACACACTATTTAAAAATTCAATCACATATAGCTTGCGCAATTAAATCATATACTTGTAGGTTTTCGTGGGTGCTGAGTGGATAATTAGACTTATGTTGTTATGAATATTCAAACTTAATTTGTGAATCCCGTCTATCTGGATCATTGACGAAGCTAGGGATCGTTATTAGACTAGCTTAAAATTGTAATTAATTAAGGTGTTACTATATATTCATAATAATTAATATATAAGGAACAATGAAAAACAATGATGTCATAATTGCAAATATCATCTATGACCACATAAATGGACAAAAGCTTTGGTAAGGATGATTAAATAAAATTATTATCGAATTATATAAGTTGCTTGAAACTTGCAAGACATTATTATTTTTTTTTATTTTTTTTTTTTTTCAATTTTAGCTCAAAACAGCTCATGGACTTGTTTAATTTAATCCCTTTAAATCCCAAATTTGAAATTCTGTCAATACTGAAATGTCACAACATTTACAGTTGTGCTAAACAAAGGATTATGATATCGATACAGGTAGTCGGTTGAGATGTTCAAATTTAACCTAAAATTAGAGTCTCCGAATCTAGAGAAAATTCAATCGTTAATATATAATTTTTTTTTTAATTTATTTTTTATCGGTAATGGTCTCATTTTAAAATCTTACCTAGCTATAAACCTTATAAAATTCACCGCTCCCGTGACATCGGCAACTAATATTAAAATTATCGAATTTTTACGACATAGATCGTAAATAAAATTATACTAATACAACAACGTCAAAAGATCAATCTCACCTATTAGAAAATTACTTTCCATCGATATTACTAGAAGTGGACTCGTATTCAAGTAAAGTAATAATAATGCAGATGTGGGAAAGTGATGAAAACCTGATCTGTCTTTGAAGTTGCAGGAAGCATAAGCAGCAGGTGAAGTTACAGCTACAAAGTCACCATCATCATCAACAGCTGCTCCTAATCAGAATATGCCGACTGATGATGAAGGTGAGTGGAACCAATAATTCATTACTTTTCTTATTAATATAATATATAATATGTTCTTTATTATTATTATTTTTCAAAGTTTCTGTTTGTTTTTTTGTTCTACACGTTTTATTTTTTTGAAAAGATAAATGGAAGCATAAAAATGAGTATGCATATGCATGAGTTATCATTTGTAGGAGATAATAATTATTTTGAAGATTCAAAGTGTTTCTACGAAAAGTCTTCAGATGCTTTTGAGTAAAATATATTTCAGAAAATGTCTTCTTACAGTTTGAGATTTAATAGAACACATATGTCATTAAATTGTAGTCATGCATGAACATATATAGGTAGATACATGACAACCTATAGGAAAAGATAAATGGAAGCATAATAAATGAGTATGCATATGCATGAGTTATCATTTGTAGGAGATAAGAATTATTTTAAAGATTCAAAGTGTTTCTACGAAAAGTCTTCAGATGCTTTTGAGTAAAATATATTTCAGAAAATGTCTTCTTACAGTTTGAGATTTAAACATGGTTTTATGTTTTTGGGGCATTAGGTAAAAATTCACCCCAGTATGTAACTTGAGATACAGTTCGGAATTGACGGATGATTTGGAATTGACGAATAGACGCATGTGCACATGTGGAGGACTGAGGGGATGCATGAGTTATCATTTGTAGGAGATAAGAATTATTTTAAAGATTCAAAGTGTTTCTACGAAAAGTCTTCAGATGCTTTTGAGTAAAATATATTTCAGAAAATGTCTTCTTACAGTTTGAGATTTAAACATGGTTTTATGTTTTTGGGGCATTAGGTAAAAATTCACCCCAGTATGTAACTTGAGATACAGTTCGGAATTGACGGATGATTTGGAATTGACGAATAGACGCATGTGCACATGTGGAGGACTGAGGGGACGCTCTCAGATCCTCGAGTAGGACTAGGGGCTACAGGGTCCCGAAATCCTGATTTCAGATGCCCAGTTGAGTTATGGTCCTGGGCATCGAGTACACCCAGTTGAGTTATGGTCATGGGTGTAGCGAGACGTCCAGTTGAGTTATGGTCCTGGACGTAGAGCAGTTTTCAGATTTTCAGTACACCGTTTTCAGGTTTCTGGTTTCAGTTTTCAGATATAGTTTTCAGTTTCAAGATACAGTTTCCAGTTTTTACTTTTTAGATACAAACCCCAATTTTCAAGTATAGTTTTCAGTCTTCAGTTCCAGATTTCAGAAAGACTTTTTTTTAGAAAAGAAAGTTTTTTGAAATATCGGTTTTATAATAGACTTAGAATTTTAAAACAGCAATCAATTTTCGAGTAATGTTTTCAACAAAAAAAAAAAAAAATTCTTTAGAGAAGGTTTTCATGCATTATAGAATGCATAACATGAATAAGTAGGATTAGTTTACAATTTATATATGTAGAACATATATCTTAGATATTACGGGAATTATATACAGCTTATATTAATGCATGATAGTAATTTAACAACCATACACAAATATATATAATATATATATATACACACACACACACATATATATATATAGATATACACACACACAGATATATATACATACACACACATATATATACACACACAGATATAGATACACACCACACATATATATACATACACACATAGATATACATACACACACATATATATACATACACACATAGATATACATACACACACATATATACACACACACACCATATATACACATATACATATATATACACATATACATATACAGATACATATATACATACATATACATATACAGATACATATACATATATACATATACATATATACATACATATACATATACATATACATATATACATATACATTACATATACATATACATATACACATATACATATACATTACATATAGATATATAGATATATACATATACATATACATATATACATATACATATACATTACATATACATATATACATAGACATATACATAGACATATATACATATACATATACATATACATATATACATATACATATACATATACATATATACATATACATATACATATACATATATACATATACATATACATATACATATATACATATACATATACATATACATATATACATATACATATACATATACATATATACAGATACACATATACATATACATATACATATACATATACATATACATATACATATACATATACATATATATCTATATATATATATATATTATATATATATATAGATACACACACACACACATATACATATACATATAGATATATATATATATAGATATAATATATATATATATACACACACACACACACACATATACATACATATATATATATATATATAATATATATATATATACACACCACACACACACATATACATACATATATATATAGATATATATATATATGATATATATACACACACACACACACACATATACATATATATATATCTATATATATATATATATATATATATTATATATATATATATATACACACACACATATACACTTATACATATATATATATATATAGATATATATATATATACACACACACATATACACTTATACATATATATATATACACGTATATACACATACATATATATATATACATATATATACACACATATATATATATATACACATATATATTATAACATCCTCGATCCGGGAGATATTACCGGCACGGAATAGCTATGCTAACCCCATAAGTCTCATACTAATTGACTGTGTTGTGACTACTCTACTGCAATGTCATGTGTAATGACCTTAACTCAACCATTATGAAATACCTTTATTACTTACAAATGCATACATAGAAATATTACTTTTTACCATTCTTTAATTAACTCTTTTAACGACCAAACATAGATTCAAATGCAAACAATTTTTGACTTTGAACTGGACTCTTATGCTTTATGACTCTGTGCTGGTGGACTCCAACCCTTGTGACTGCATCAGTATCCATCCTCCCGAGCATGTCCTCCTGGAATCCCTGCAAAACAAACTAAAATTGGTGGGGGGTTAGATTGCTATGCAATCTAAGTGAGTGGACTAAAACCGAAAACTGAAATAAAAATCTTTTAACTTTAAAATCACACTTTTAGAAATATCTTTTAAAGAAACTTTATTTCCTTTTGAAATCTGTTTTTGAAAATCTATTTTCTGAAAAGAAAACTACTTACTAATAATCTGGGTTCTGAACTTTGAAATCTTTATACTGTAAATCTTAAATCTGAAAACTATCTGTAAAAATGTGATTTCTGAAAACTGGGTTTAAAAATCTGAAATACTAAGTACTGTATGTCTAAAAACTGAAAACTACTCTACTTGATTTCCCTATTTGATTCTGAAACCTCAACCTCTCGTCCTTCCTATAAACCTTGATGCGTTCTTTTTTATACTACTGTCCATACTAATACACTTGGTACTTCTTTAAATTCCTTCAATCTTAAAGATTTATTCTTATACTTACTCTTATACTTTTCTACGAATCTTTTTTAGCTTCCTAGTAATCCTTTACTAGTCTAGCAATTCCTTACCCTAATTTCTTTATTCTATGAACTATCTTAAGTGTTTTTTTTTTCTTTATACTCCCAAAACTTCCTTGATCTTTCTTCTAAGTGGATGTTCCTATTAATATTCCCTTTCTCTCTCAGGTAAAACCTTATTGGGTTTCTCTCACGTTCATATATATTAATGGGGACTATTTACATCTTACTAGTCTTTCCATATATCTCAAGGAACTTTTCCATCCATGATCTACTCCTCAATTTCCTGATGGAGCCTATGGCTCATAGGTATGAGATAGGCTCTATCAGGATAACTTCTTTAACTTATATCTCGAAAGGTGAGGATCTGGGTAGATAGGACTTTATCTTAACTAGTCTAAAGTTTCCATTCCTTTATGACGTACATCATCTTTTTGAAGATTGCAGGATCATTCTTAACCTTCTTACTCCTTTGTCTTATAATGTCCCAGATACTCAAGGGAACTTGCTACTACCGGTAGGTTGTTAAGGAAAGTATTGGATTGTCTCAGGGGAATTCTTTTGAGAATGAAGGATATTCGTTTTAGTGTCATTCTTTATTATTTAACTCCACATCTCCAATTCATACTACTATAGATTCCGTTATCTCTTATCTGTCTCTATTTCTCCATCTCTATCTACCTCAGTATCTTACTTCTGTTTTCCAAGTTCATAATCTCCATCATTGCTATAAGTTCGGCTATGACACTCTACTTATGTTTCATACTGTTGCTTTTGTCACTTCTGACTCTTTTATCCTCATGGGTCTATTTCTGTATATTCTCATAGATTTCCATTGACTTCGAGTTGAGCTGCCTTTCTAATTCCAGGGTAAACTCTTATCTGGTTTCTCACGGTCATCCATGACTAAGAGGTAGGCTCTAATAGGACAACCCTCTGATCTACTATCACTAAAGAGTTTAGGGACGAAAAAGTTTAAGGTTTTATCTTTATCGGGTTGCTAAAAGTAAGGTAACTAGCCATTTCTGTTTCGCACTTAAAGATGTGGCCGAGGTTTAGGTATCCGGAATCCTTTTGGCATAGATATCCAAAGGGGCCCTCAAGACTATCCCGGATTTCTTACTTGCGCTATCTCTCTGATTGTTCTTTGTTACTCAAGAAGTTCACTACCTTTGATAGGATTTCGAAAGCTATTGAATCACTTGGAAGGATATCTTAATAGGAATGAGATTTTAATCTTGCTAGACAACTCTAATACTTATTTGGGACTTTCGATACTCTCTTCAACCGCTATAGGTTCTAATGTTTTGCTTACTCTTCTGATTTCCTTTATCTTGTCTTACTTCTCTTCTAACTTTATCTTTCTTTTCTACCTTCCTGGGAAGATATCCTTAAACCTTTTGTTTTACTTTATCTCTATATATCTCTGTTTCTATCTGATTCAAACTTCTAGGTATCTTTCTTCTAGTCTTCTATTTTCTCTCTAACTCTTTTCTCTCCTTTCTTTGGGACTTATAAATCTAGTTTCCTAACTTATCCGGTACTTCGGGAAGTAATTTAAGATTAATACAGAATGATCCTTAATTATAATAAAGGAAGAGGAATTCGAAATAATTAAGGAAATATTCACTAACCTGTCTAAGAAGCTTTGAGGACGTACTCGAGGATCGGATACTGGAGAGGTAGTGCCTCATATACGGGTATCCCGGACATACTACGTATACAAGACCCCAGCACTCAGTCACAGACGCCCTAGACCATGCTCTGATACCATCTATGTAACATCCCCGATCCGGGAGATATTACCGGCAGGGAATAGCTATGCTAACCCCATAAGCCTCATACTAACTGACTGTGTTGTGACTACTCTACTATAATGTCATGTGTAATGACCTTAACTCAACCATTATGAAATACCTTTATTACTTACAAATGCATACATAGAAATATTACTTTTTACCATTCTTTAATAAACTCTTTTAACGACCAAACATAGATTCAAATGCAAACAATCTTTTGACTTTGAACTGGACACTTATGCTTTATGACTCTGTGCTGGTGGACTCCAACCCTTGTGACTGCATCATTATCCATCCTCCCGAGCATGTCCTCCTGGAATCCCTGCAAATCAAACTAAAACTGGTGGGGGGTTAGATTGCTATGCAATCTAAGTGAGTGGACTAAAACCGAAAACTGAAATAAAAATCTTTTAACTTTAAAATCACACTTTTAGAAATATCTTTTAAAGAAACTTTATTTCCTTTTGAAATATGTTTTTGAAAATCTATTTTCTGAAAAGAAAACTACTTACTAATAATCTGGGTTCTGAACTTTGAAATCTTTATACTGTAAATCTGAAATCTGAAAACTATCTGTAAAAATGTGATTTCTGAAAACTGGGTTTAAAAATCTGAAATACTGAGTATTGTATGTCTAAAAACTGAAAACTACTCTACGTCCAGGACCATAACTCAACTGGACGTCACTCTACACCCAGGACCATAATTCAACTCTATGCTGTCAAAGGCGGTAGGCGGTGCAAGGCGTTTTGATAGTCTAACCCGCCCAAGCGTTGCCAAAGCGCCGCCCAAGCGCCTTTTTAATTTGTCAAAGAGCTGGTTGACTAGTCAATTATATAATTTTTTTTATCTATTATATAAAGTTTTATAACTTAAATAAACAAATCAAACAAGTGATACCAATAATTAATTAAGTGCTTAAACAAATACTCAAACTCAGTCAACCACTTTTTGACTTAAATTACTAGATGGAAACAAATCATGGCATCATGCTGCCAGCCTGCCACACGGCACAGTTCAAAACAGCTCAAACTTTTTGACTTCAATTAATAGATATTTGTTGTAAACAGTACAAAACAGTTTTGGAAATAGGCAAACAGCTCATTGCATTTACTGCCAATTCTCTTTCTTCAAAAAGCTTTCAATTCTGATTCTTGTTGACCAATGACCACAACACAGCTCTCAAACAATCATTTCATTTGTTTCCAGCAGGCACCTAGGCGTTTTCAACTTCAAACTGTCAAGGCGCCTGCCTAAGCGCCGCTTAGGCGGCGCCTTTGACAGCATAGATTCAACTGGGTGTACTCGATACCCAGGACCATAACTCAACTGGGCATCTGAAATCAGGATTTCGGGACCCTGTAGCCCCTAGTCCTGCTTGAGGATCTGAGAGCGTCCCCTCAGTCCTCCACATGTGCACATGCGTCTATAACCGTCAAATCGAGCTGTAAAAGTTACATATTGGGGTGAGGTTTTACCTCATGCCCCGAAATCAAGAAAACTATGCTGAGAATTATATAAAAATAGAATTTTGCTTTCTAGAAATCATTTACTTTCTCAAAGCATGAAATATATAACAACTTGAAAACAAAACTTCTAACGCCATAAAGCGTGAAAAGTAAGTCTGATACGAAAATATGAAATGGAGATCAAATAGAGAGGGAAAATGTCCACTCACAGTTTTGAACTTAGCTGGCACCGGATCCCCTGATTGATAGGAACTACAATTCCTGCGAATAATCTATGATCGGAAATTGATTAGAATCGATCTAGTGGAATATCCTTTTTAAGGATTTACTTAAGACTTATAATAGTCATCATTTGATTATGAAAGGTGTATATGATTTATACATGTTCCAAAACGTGAATTCTCTCTTGATAGGGTGATACTGGGGTCTAGAACTGGTCTGGTAAAGTTATGGTTTTGAATCATGCGAGAAACAAATTTTTCGGTTTCTGGCTTCAGCGTCGCGACGCGGCACAGCTGCGCGTCGCGACCCTGGGTCGTCTTCCTGGGCAGAATTCTGCCCTGCTGAAGACAATCCCAACCCCAAAATTACAAAACCCAAAACTATCTTCTCATCCATAACACACTTCCAAACAAATATATTACTCATTCCACTACTTCAACACACTTCTAATCATCAACACTCATCAATCCTCATCATTCTTATCACATTAACAAAGTTGGAAATTTTACCCAAAATTACCTAAAACACTTAAGATAATACCCAATCATTTCAAAATCCTTACTAACTAAAATTTTAACATGTTAATCATCATAATCAAGTCTTTTATATTAACAAAACCAAAAATCCAAGATTTGGGTAATGGAATCTCACCTCCATCTTCCTCTTTTTCCTTTAGTTTCCAAGTCCTTCATGGAAGTCAAGCCTCTTTATTCTTTGCCTCTCTTCCCATTCTTCTTTTTCTTCCTCTTTTCTTCTTCTTCTTCTTCCTCTTTTCTTTTCCCTCCATTTCTTCTCACGTTTTCTCTCATTTCTCTTCTTCTTTTTCTATTTTTCCTTTTTTTTGTAAATGATAATAATGAATAGATTTCTTCTTCTCTCTTTTTTTTTATAGTAGGACCCAAATGACAAAAGAAAAATGTAGAAACTTCTAGAGAAAAAGAGAAGTTTGAGATTTTTATCATTTTGGTCCGTTTTTACTATTCCTCCCGATTTTTACTTGCATTTTCGACTTGATTTTGGTCCGAATTTGGAAAAATATATAACGCGGAAGTTGTAAGTCTCGGTCCAAGCTTTCCGACGATATAAAATTCATAAAATTCCGAGTTCGTATGAAAAAGTTATGCCCAAAATACTATATGTAGTATAAAAGGGCATACGATACAGTTTTGTCTCGGGACCTCGAAAAATTTACCAATCGTTCTCAAAGCCTTTTTATAATTGAATTTAAATTACCACCTGATTTATTTTACGTTCCTTTGTCCCTTAAATAATAGTATCGTCATAAGTAGTAGTAATTACTACCGGTCGTTATATATATATATATATATATATATATATGGTTGATGATTGTTTAAGGAAAAGAATAATTTATAGATCCGATTTGATGATATTTCAATATGATAAAAGAAAGATAACTATAGTAAATAGTCCGAATTAAAAACTAGTAGAGGAGTAAGTAGAAAAGTATTAAGATATCAGAGTTGTGCAGCGAAAGCAAGTGTTTTGAGTTTTGCAGGTTGGTGACCTGATTGGTCGACTACAAACATCAGAGCTCGAGGAGTCGGATAACAGCATTGCAGTCAGCCAGTCACCGGGTCTTGGGAATTCCAGAGTCAAGTTGTACAAGTGTAATTGTATAAGAAGTTGAGTTGTACAAGTTTCAGTTTTGTAAAAGTTTTTGTTTATTCATATTTTCGGGCATGGAGCCCAGTGATTTTATGTTCTGAGGTTATTACTTTATATCTTGAGTTGTTTATTTCAGTGTTATTTTGTCTTGGCCCTATAGGTTGTATCGAGGTGCTGGACTTTGATCCAGGTTGTTCAATTTTAGCAGAGGTCATGCCGAATTTTCGGCAGAATCAATGGCTTATGGAGTCATGATTAGCCTGTCTCCTGTCGGTAGCATCCTGATCAAGACGGGATGTTACAAGAATGCTTAAAAATATTTAACTAATATATACATATATATCCTTGGCCAAATTACTTACAAAATTATTCAAAAATTAATCGGATAATATAATATATTTTCTTATTATAATAGAGTTTTTATTTAATAGATTTAATATTTTAATTTTATAAATTATTTTTTTAATTGTAACATGATAATATAATATGTTTTCTTATTATAATACAATTCTTATAAATTTATAATAGTTATTTTTATTATAGTAGACTTTTTATTTAATACCAAATTAATTGTAAAAATATTTTAATTTAATAATAAAAAATTAATTGTACAGATTAAGTGTCACTTGTGTTTTTGTTTTTTAATGAGAGATTATAATATGTTTTCTTATCATAATCGGTTTCTTTATTTTAATTTTATAATTTAAATAATAAATTAAAATATTAGTTAATTAAATTAAATTAATATGTTTCTTGCTAATAGTATATTATGTTCTTATATATGTTAATAATTTATTAATTTAAATAATAAATTACTAACATAAGAAACCTATTAAATGGATAAGTTCAAATAAAAAAAATATGATAAATATATTAGATGATACACATTAACTAAAGATGCAAAAAGAATATGCATCAACTAACCCTAAGTTATTATTTATTTATTCAGTATCAATATTATTTACTGATATCATAGCACATAATAAAACATTAATGGTTGATATGTACAGAGATTTTATTATGGAGAGAGAATTTTAATCCCCATTCAATATCGTTTTTAAATATCGTTTTCTATTTTCTGAATTCAAAAAACATAAAATGTGTGTTCCATAATGAATCTGTAAAATTATTTTTGGAAATCCAAAATTCATTCTCTATTTTTAAGTTTTAACAAATAAACAAGAAATTAATAACAACAACAGCAACAACAACAACAACAAATTTATTATTATTATTATTATTATTATTATTATTAGTATATTATTATTATTATTATTATTATTATTATTATTATTATAACAATTAAATAGTAATTAACATTAACTTTATTGTTATTATGATTTTATTATTTTCTTATTATATAATAATGTAATAGAAACAATAAAATGATTGATTATAAATTAATAATTTAATAATAAATTATTATTAATTTAATACAATTATTACTTAATATTTAGTTGATAAATTTATTGTAAAAAAATATTTCTACCAAACATATTTTACTTTTTTCCATTTTCAAAATATTATTTTGAAAATGATATTTTATATATTTTTCAAATTTATAAAAATAACATTTTCATTCACGTTTTTATTTTATAAAAACAAATTAGAAACTTATATTGAATAGGCCATTATTATTTTGTATGAGTTTTGAGTAATAGTAGTTAGGGTGACAATTTGAGTTATGATTCGTTTATTTGTTCGATTCCATTTGCTTTAAAGTGAATACGATTTTGAAAAAATGGATTAGTTTAATAAATGAGTCATTTTGATTTAATTCTTTTATTAAATGAATCGGATAATGATTTAAGCTTGTTGATTCGTTTATTCATTTATGATTCATTTTATTATTTTCTTTGGCTAGTTATTATTATTTTTTTATTAAGATTCGGGAAATTATGGCTAACTACCATTGAAAAATAATATTGTCGATATTTAACGAGTTATTTTTAGTAAATATATTAATTACATATTTCATATGTGTATATTTATGAATATTATTGTAAATAAATTATAGTAGTTTGTGTTACTGAATAATATTATGACTAAACGAATATTCGTATTCAATTCGTTTATGTAAAATGTGAAGCCCTTGTCATCCGTTGGATGAGGGACACGTGGCGCAATCCTTGCCGTTGTCCCAATTACCTTTATTTGCTCATCCTATATAAAGGCCACTTAGGTTGAGATTAGAAGAGAGTTTTCATTATTTTGTATTCCCTTAATAATTGGCTAAGTGTTAAGCCTATTCCCTAGTCCAAGTTAGTGTAGTCTTCAATTGGGAATTTGAGAGATTGTCACTTTTAGAGATTAGGGTTCTTTGTGAGATTTGGGGAAATACATTTTGTAAACGGATTCAAGATTCCGTGTGTAATCTTGAAATTGCTTAGTGCAGCGAGCTCCCTATTCCGGAGTTCAACGTGGATGTAGTCGGGAATCTTTCCGGCGAACCACGGTAAAAATCGTGCATTCTTGATTGATAGATTGACGAATATTGCGACAAAAACTTAACAATTGGTATCAGAGCTTTTGGATTAAGATCCAGTGGCCAAGGGGATCTGGATGATTGAAGATCAAAGTTTGAAGCCCAAAAACGAAAGGTCCTCAATTCGGCGGCAGACGGAGAAGATTGCAAGACTTGCAATTGGCCTCTTTGTTGATTTGAAGAATCAAGAACAGCCCAAGAAACCATCTCCCTAATTGGGCGCAAGAAGAAGACGAAAACAAGACCCTCTTCTTCATTCTGAAAAGCAGAAGCCGAGATAAGGAAACCCTAAAAGACGCAGGGCAACATAAATTGGGTCAAAAATTGAAGAACTCTGGCGTCGACAGCAGGGTACGAAGATCACAGCCGAGAGACACAGAAAGAGTCGAAGGCAAGATTCATAAAGCAACTCCCTGAAATTGGTCAAATTAGAAGACAGCAACAAGATTTGAAAAACCTTTGAAGATCAAGAAGCCCAAGAGAATGAGGTCTTCTTCATCGGTCTGTGAAGAAACGAAAACCCAAAAAAATTGGTTTCCTTGGTCACGATTGAAGATCGACGCAGGGCAACAAAAATGGTCAATCTTGAAGAACTTGTGGATTGAAGGTCCAAGCCAAAGACAAGATCCAGTGCAGTGACCTAATTAGGCAAGGCAAAACCGAGTGCAAGATTTACAGACAACAGCCATTCAGTTGCCGAAATTAAAATAGGTCTGCCTGCCAGAAGGGACGTGAACTGCAGGCTTGGGAAATTAAGCATTCTGTTTGAAGTTGAGATTTAGCAAATTAAATCTCTGTTGAAGCTGGTTTGAGAGGAACAGAACAGGGCATCCAAGAGTGAGTTGCCGAATCTGCTTCTGTTTGTTGTTTTTGATTAAATTGGTTTGAGGCAGGGTGTGAGCTCTCTGGTTTCTTCGGCTTTAGGGTTTGAAATCTGAGAAATTGTGGCCTTGTGTGTATTGTATTTGCTGTCCTGTTTGGGTAGATTGGTTGTGTTTTCTGCCGAAGGGTGTTAGGGCGAATTGAGGCAGTGAATGCCGAGTGTGTTTTAGGCAGATTGTGTGTGAATTGCAGAATTGTGCTTAGGCAGTTTGGTAGTGTATAGCCGAATTGTGTTTGGGCTGAATTGGGGAGTAATTGCCGAGAGTGATTGCGGAAGTGTCATCGGGTGATTACTGTTAAAAGAAGTATAATGTCGACAGTTAGACTCGACATAGGCATCTTTGACGGGAAAGGGGATTTCACTACTTGGAAGAAGAAAATGAAAGTCCTGCTTTCTCACCACAAGGTGGCTTTGGCACTGGAACCGGATCCAGAAAAGTGGCCAAAGATGGAAAAGGAAACGAAGGAGGAAATCCTGGAAGAGGCTTACAACCTAATTTTCCTTCACCTTGGAGATTCGGTCATCAGAAAGGTTGACGGAATGGACACTGCCATTCAACTATGGGGTAAACTCGAATCTCTTTATTCTGTTATTTCTGCACCAAATTTAGTGTTCTTAAAAGGAAATTTGTTTAATTACAAGATGGATACTAGTAAATCGATTGATGATAATTTGGATGAATTCACGAAAATGACTCAAATCCTTAAAGGAACTGACCAAGCCCTAGGAGACTCTAGCGAAGCTATGATACTTTTAAATGCATTACCTCCGAAGATAGCGAAGTCGAAGAATAGTGTCGTTAAGATTCTCTACAGTACACAGGAGTTGTACCTAGGCTAGACTTGGTGATATCTGGTATAAGGGCTAGAGAGCTAGAACTTAGAACCAGTAGTAGAGGAGGAGCGAACTTATTCGTGAAAGGTAAAAATGAAAGGAAATATAATGGTCCTAATAATCATCAGACTAGTAACCAAGAACCTAAAGGCAAGAAAAAGAACAAACAGGATAAGAATAAAGACAGTGACAAGAAGTGCTATCATTGTGGAAAGATGGGACACCTTAAAAGGAATTGTTATAAGTTCCTGAGGGAACAGGAAAATAAAGGCAGCGCCACTGTGGCTGCCGAAAAGGAGTCGATGTGCCTATCTGAGGCATTGACTGTGTGTAGGGATCACATTAGCAGAGAATGGATTCTGGACTCCGGGTGTTCCTTTCACATGAGTCCGTATAGGGACTGGTTTGTCAACTTTAGAAATTCTGACCAAGGGACTGTGTATATGGGTAATGACAATACTTGTAGGATACAGGGGGTTGGGGACATAACTCTTAATCTTCATGATGGTAAAGTTAGGATTCTTACTGACGTTAGATATGTACCTGACTTGAAACGGAACCTGATATCTCTAGGAACACTAGATGAATTAGGGTTCACATATAAGGCACACAAAGGACACATGCACATATCTAAGGGTAATAAACTGATCTTAACTGGTATAAAGAGAAATGGATTGTATGTCTTAAATGGCCAACATGTATTCTCGGATAAACCCATTTCTGCTTTAACTTCTAATGTTGATATGACTAATATATGGCACTTGAGACTTGGCCATATAGGCCAGAAAGGAATGCAGGTACTCAGCAAGCAGGGACAATTTGGAAAGGACTAGTTGAAGCCACTTGAGTTTTTGTGAGATCTGTGTGTTGGGCAAACAGCACAGACAGAGCTTCCCAGCTGGAATTCACTTGTCAAAGGCTAGTCTGGAGTATCTACATTGTGATTTGTGGGGACCAGCAAAGGTCCAGACACATGGGGGTAAGAAATATTTCCTCTCTATTGTTGATGACTACAGTAGGAAGGTATGGACATTCTTACTAAAATCAAAGGATGAAACTTTGACTAAATTTAAAGAATGGAAAGTATTGGTAAAAATCAAACTAGTAACAAAGTAAAAGTCTTGAGAACTGATAAGGGCTTAGAATTTTGTAATACTGAGTTTGACCAATACTGTACTAGTGAGGGTATCCTAAGACATAGGACTGTTAGAAACACCCCTCAACAGAATGGAGTTGCGGAAAGAATGAATAGAACCTTATTAGAAAAGATCAGATGTCTTTTATTTTCTTCCGAACTTCCGAGGGTCTTTTGGGGTGAAGCCCTCAATACTGCTACTCATTTGATTAACCTTAGCCCTAATAGTTCAGTTCAGTTTAAGACACCAGAGGAAATCTGGTCTGGTAGGCTTAGCTCTGCGAGCCTGCCGCTACGCTAGCTCATAAGCTTGCACACCTTAGAGTATTTGGCTGTGAAGCTTATGCTCACCAGTCCGTAGGTAAACTTGAACCGAGGTCAATCAAGTGTGTTTTCCTAGGATATCAAGAAGGGACAAAGGGTATAGGTTATGGGAAAGGGAATCACCTGGAGTCAAAGTCATAGTTAGTCGGGATGTTATATTCAATGAAATTTGTTTTCCTTGTAAATCTACTAACAACAATGCAGGTGCCTTAGAAAAGGATCTAGCAGATTTTGATCTTGCAGGTGGAGCTCAGATGCAGGTGGAGCCAGGGACATCAGGGACCGCTGAGCAAGTCGGTGACATGTCAGGCACGGAGACATCTGAGGACACCCAGCCCAGGAGAAATAACCAGGAGGAAAACAGAAAGGAAGTAGCAGAGATACAAGAACAAAGTGAAGAGGACTCAGTAGATCAAGTGGATCATACTGAGCAGCATGATGAAACACCTCAAGACACATTGGCCAACTACCAGCTAGCGAGAGACAGAAGTAGGAGGCAGGTAAGGCCTCCTACCAGGTATGATTACTCAACCAATGATTTGTATTTCTGTGCGTTAATAGCAAGTCATGAAATTAATGGGGTTGAGTCTGCTAGCTTAGGAGAGGCATTAAAGTCTACCCATAAACTTGAATGGGAAGAGGCTATAGAAGAGAAGATGTTTTCTCTTAGTACTAGGTCTGAGGTGATTAAAATGGAAAATGTGCCTTATGCTAATGCTATAGGTTCTGTGATGTATGTCATGATTAGTACTAGACCTGACTTGTCATATGCTGTATCTTTGTTGAGTAGGTTCATGTCTAATCCAGGTGGAGCACACTGGAGTGCTTTACAATGGTTGTTAAGATACTTGAATACTGCTGTTGATTATGACTTATGTTTTAACAAATCTAACGCTTTAGATTTGGTAGGGTATGTTGATTCTGTTTTTGCAGGTTACAGAGACTCAAGAGAGTCAACTACCAAAACAGAGTATCATTTTGTGCGGGAAATTATCTCAAGTGGTAAGATTGAGATTAAGAAGGTTCCAACAGAAGATAACCCATCAGATATGGGGACAAAGATTGTGACTGCTGCCAAACTCTCCCACTGCATGAAGCTGTTGCATGTGGGGGTTGGCTGACCTTGCAGCCAACATGAGCGATGATGAGAGTATGTGAGTTTGCTGTGCTAGCTTGGCCTTAGTGTGTCTTTATGTATGATTGGGAGTGATGAATGTTTTTGGGCTTCAAGGTGGAGATTGTAAAATGTGAAGCCCTTGTCATCCGTTGGATGAGGGACACGTGGCGCAATCCTTGCCGTTGTCCCAATTACCTTTATTTGCTCATCCTATATAAAGGCCACTTAGGTTGAGATTAGAAGAGAGTTTTCATTATTTTGTATTCCCTTAATAATTGGCTAAGTGTTAAGCCTATTCCCTAGTCCAAGTTAGTGTAGTCTTCAATTGGGAATTTGAGAGATTGTCACTTTTAGAGATTAGGGTTCTTGTGAGATTTGGGGAAATACATTTTGTAAACGGATTCAAGATTCCGTGTGTAATCTTGAAATTGCTTAGTGCAGCGAGCTCCCTATTCCGGAGTTCAACGTGGATGTAGTCGGGAATCTTTCCGGCGAACCACGGTAAAAATCGTGCATTCTTGATTGATAGATTGACGAATATTGCGACAAAAACTTAACAGTTTAATAAACGAATCAAATATGAATCATGATATTAAGATTCGTTTAATAAACTAATCGATTACGAATCTCTCACATTTTGATTCGATTTGTTTAAGATTCGATACAAATTCGATTCATCAATTCGTTTTGCCACCTTTATTTGTAGTGAAAGAAACAAATTTAAATAGGAAGGCTTTACTAATTATTATAATAATTACAAATTAAAAATATTAGAAACAGAGATTTGACATATCAAATAAGAAAGAAAATATTTAGAAAATATGTGTGCCACCTCTTTATTATAAATTCATGGACAAAACTCACTCGTAATAGTTGATTTTAAAAAAAAAAAGTGTCATGAGACTTATAAAACAATAATTGATACCATATTTAACTAATATGAGATAAATAGACCATTACATTTTTATTAACTCAAACAATATGATATATAAACATTCTTATTAACCTATATAAATTATTGTCTGATTCTCACTGCCATCTATCCCAACTCAACCAAATGGATGAGGATAAAAGGAAAAGCTAAAAATCAAACTAGATTTTTAAAAGGAACAAAGATTTCTTTAAATAAACAATTAAAATTTATATTTTAACTAAAACATAATTTTATCAACTCATTACAAATCAAATTACAATACCAAACAAGATGTATAAACCAGATTAACAGTATGAAACAATCCATGGAGGAAATTATAATTACATGGAAACTTGTGTAGTACACCTTAGAATTACAAGGAAAGTTCTGAATAATTTATCAGCTCACAAGAAATTTTATGATACAAACAATATGATATATATGGGAGAACATGAAAATAAATGAGTGGACAGAGGATTAATTACTCAACTGACATTTCTTTATAAATTATTTTTCGAATTCTTACCCTTCGTATATGAATTTGAAATCTATCTCAACTCTAGGGATGTAAGCAATCTTGGACCACTCTTTTCCTTTATCCTTTTTGCACTCTTTTTCTAGCTTTGGACATTTCCATATGTGTAATTGGAGAAATAGTCATAGAATCTGTCAAGTTTGAGTCGATCAAAGTGCTGCACAGAAGTCCTTTGCAATCACCAATTTTTAATTTGCTGAGCATCGGATAGCTTGAGAATGAAACTATCAACTCCATTTTTCAACAACAAGTGTCTCCAAAGAAGGAAGCTGCTCGGGCAGATTTCCAGACAATTTGGGACATTTCACAATGAAAAGTTCACGGAGGCTAGAGAATCTTGCAACAAGACCATTTTCTTCCAAATTGATGTCCCAGCACTTCCATTCCTGCAAATCCTCAAAGCAAAGAATCTCTAATGATTGAAAAGGCATTGAACAATCATTCCCACAAAATTCTGAACCTATACTTTCTATTTTCTTCATCCCTTTGATGCTGAGGCGTTTAAGTGATCCCATCAGCCCGAGTGAAGGCAAGGACGTGCAATTTTCACAATTTTCTAATGTAAGATCCTCCATCTTTGAGAATGATGGATCTCCTATCCATTGTGGAAATCTTGCACCAACATAGTGCTCGATGCTAAGCACTTTAATGCTTTTATGAGGTTGCAGCATGTCAAGCACATGTTCTTCTTCTACTTCATTTCGTGGAATGTGAAGTTGAGAAACCCATTTTAATGACACTGCTTCTAGATTCTGCTTCTCTTGTAGAGCGGCCTCCCTTGCATCGTTTGAGTTTTTAACATTCTCTAATCCCGAGATACAAATTTCTCCCCCAATGAATTCAAAATTTTCATATCTTTCAAACCGGAAATAGTACCACCCTTGCCCACAATAAAATTTGATAACTTTCGGAGATTCTTCAATTCATTCATTCCCAAAGGCATCTCTTTCAATAATGTTGCGCCTTTTATATCAAGATGACGCAAATTGATCAACTTTCTCATTTTGGCTGGCAGCTTTGTGAGACGATCACAATATCTTAAAATCAATATTTGCAAGTTCATCAATGAGGTTGTCGACTCAGGTAAACTTATGACAGCAGTGCGAGCAAGGTTGAGATACCTTAAAAGCTTCAGCTCTCCAATTGAACAAGGTAACTCAGTGATGTGGTATCCTTCTAAAGACAGTACCCTCAACTTTTTGAATTTTGGCAATAACTCAGATAGAAACATACTAGTAATGTATCCCCAATTGCCACCTCTAGTTCTTAATGGCAAAAATGTTCTCAGATGTTCAACTTTATGGAGAACTTCGAATTTATTTTTACCATCACGCCAACTCCGATTGTAAGAAAATTGGCGAACCCTGTCAAATCTTCTTGATGATTCATTTGCCTCTTCTAACTTGAAAATGGTTTCTCCGGCAACAAATTGAGCAAGATCATGAACAAGGTCATGCATTACAAATTTAGAAGTATCACCACTTGATTTTTCAAAAATTGACCTTGACACCAGATCTTCAAAACACTCTCTGCCCCATTCTTCTGGTTGCTTATTGCCTTCTGATTGTTGAATAAGACCTTCGGCCATCCACAGAAAAACAAGTTCACTCTTCTCAAATTCATAATCTTTGGGGAAAATAGCACAATAAGCAAAACATCTCTTCAAGTGAGAAGGTAGATAATGATAACTCAATCTTAAGACTGGGAGAATGCCATTTTTTTTTTGTTGTGGTAGATTCAATATATTGCTGTCCAATATTGTATTCCACTCATCATGTCTCTTATAACGTAAAAGAACCCCAAGAGTCTTTGCTGACAGGGGCAAGCCTCTGCACTTCTCAACAACCTTCTCACGAAATTGAGCTGGAGTCTCAATTAACACGTGCGACTTGAACAGGGACCAACAATCTTCATCTGAGAGGCGCTGGAGGATGTATTGTTGAATCGGTTCCATTGTTAATGCAACATTTGAATGGCGAGTGGTGACGATTATCTTACTGTTTGGTGCAGCAGCCAGGAATGGAGCTTTCAGTAATTCCCACAAGCTTCCGTCCTCGTTCCAAACATCGTCTAGGACCAGCAGGATTCTTTTTCCATCAACTTCTTGTCTCAAACGAACCTGCACTTCATTTAAAGACTTGAAATCACAAGGAGCTTTGGTGATTGACTCGAGAAGTGCCTTTGAGATGCTCAAAACATCAAAGACGTCTGAGACACAAACCCAAGCTTTTACATCAAAATTGGAATCTTCAACTGCCTTGTCATTGTACACCTCCCGAGCAAGAGTTGTTTTTCCGAGCCCGCCCATGCCGACGATGGCTATTACAACAATGTTGCCGTGATCAGTCGGGGTATCAGTAAATACCATATCAAGTATGTTGGCCTTATCTTGGAGTCTCCCAAAAACAGAGGGTTCAGTTGGCACACTTGTACTGGGTGGCCTTCGCTGTGCAGCAACAGGAGTATTCAAAAGCAATCCAAAATCATTTCTTTGTTTACAGAGTCCATCTAATCGGCTACTAATTTCTTTAATGCGAGACCGCATACTGTCATTGAACTTAACAGTACTCGGATTGAAACAACTAAAACAAGAAGGAACGAGCCTCTGTATTTTGCTACTGCTGGCCTCATGATCATGGTCTGCCATCAACTTAAGCTCCATATATTTGGTGTAAAACTCATCAAGAATGTCCTCAGCATCATAAGCCAAGTCTCGGAGATTGTCCAGCCACAGTTTCACAGATCTTTCCGTCAGTTGCTTCTCCTCTGCATCGCCGAGCACCGCCTGAATCATATTCCAATGACTCTCCCACTCTGTTATCTCGGAATCAATTCCGCCTAGAAGTTGACGGACAAAGTCAAGGAAATCACGGGAAGCCAACCTGTCAAACAAAACGTCCAAGAAAGCTGAGAGGAAGAACTCTGCCATGGTTTAGTTTGTTGGCCGGAGAGAAAGGAAAACGGGATCAAATGGGAAATGGGCGACTGAATGAATGGATGTCGAATAATGGAAAGCCTGATCAGAATTGATCAATTGAATACCGTGACCGTGTGGACCCCACCAGCTGCCCCTGCCCTGCCCTGCGAAAATGACAAACAATTATTTGCCCTCTGCCTTCATCTCCACCCACCAATCGATCGAATAAAGTCAATGCTAATATATCTATATATATTTATAAAATATATAATTGCTAACAATGGCTGCAGCATTGAAAGCTGATAATTGATCATCGAATACCGTGTGGACCCCGCCACTGCCCCTACGAAAATGACCAACAATTATTTATCCTCTGCCTTGTACTACTCCACTCACCAACAATCTCGAATAATGGTAATTTAACCGAATGAAAAACGGGATCAATTGGAAATGTAAGAATTGATCTATCAAATATCGTGTCCATGTGGACCCCACCAATTGGCTGCCTTAGAGGTGTGTAAATTATCGGATCAATTGTGACCCGACTTAACTCGACCCATGTGGGTTTCAAAATAAATTTATAAGTTTTAGGGTTAACCCGACCCGACCTGAAATTAACAGGTTAGGTCACGGATTTGATATTAAAACATGACCAAACCCAAAACTATAAAAATTTTATTGTTTTTCTAAAATTTTTATTATTTTTTTTAAAGTATTTACTATTATTTCATTTATTTATTATTTTTATTGTCTTAAAATTTTATATATATGATAATTTTTGAAACATAAAATAACAAATATTTATATTTCAAAATAATTAATTCATTAAAAAAATTCTTTTTTTGGCCTACCCGACAACCCGATCCGATTGAGTTTTGCCTCTCAAATTTTGAATTCGGGTTTCCCGACCCGCGTGACCCGACTCAGTCGGGTCTCACAAAATTCAAAAAAAACAGACCCACCTCAACCCGTGAACACCCTAGGCTGCCCCAAGCATACAAAAAGGAAATTTCTTTTCCCTTGACACATGCACTCATTCTCTTTCTCATTTAAATCACAATAATATCCTTATTATTTTAATTAATTTTTATTTAATTATTTTATTTCCTTATTTTATTTTATAATTTAATTATTTTATTCTTTTATATTACTTTTTAATTTAATTTTTTTATCTCATTTTTTATATATTTATAATTTTTTCACTTTTACTTCTTTATTTATTTAATTTTCTTTTAATTATTTATTAATTTATTTAACACTTACTTATGTATAATAGAAAATGTTCCTTTTAATGTTAACAATAATTTTCCATAAAATAGTACATGTAATAATACATTAAAAAAATAAAAATATATAAAAACACAAATTCTAATAAATGGTAGGAGTATTAGAGCAATCCAAAGTTTAAATTAAAATTTCAACAAGCATAAAAAAAAAAAAAAAAAAAAAAAAAAAACCAAATGCCTGAGAAGGTTGGAGAATGATCAAGTGTTTCTAAAGATATCGATGGCTCGAGGTCTACCATTCAACATTCTGTTGATCTAGTTATATTTTTAATGAATTTTTTTATACATGTGAACATTTAAAAAAAAGTATTTTTTTAATTTTTTAAAAATATTTATTAATTCTTTATTTTTTTTAAATATGAGTCTCAACGCGGACATATATTGACGGACATATATTGACGGGCTATAATGTGTTTAAGTGTATGAACACAAAGAAGGATAGAACTTTTATTGATAAGAGGTCAAACGACATTAATATAAAATTTTTCACTTTATAAATTAAATATTTTTAATTTTCTCTTTTCAAATTATTTTTACTTTCGTATATATAATTTTATTAATGGTAGGCTATTATGGAGTGATGGATGGTAAATATATCACTATTTCCCACTCATTTGACCTAATATTTTGTATAATTTCTTGGATTTTATGAATATTTTGATATGTTTTGTGTTATTTTACAGATAAAATAAAGGTTTGAAAATCATTGGAATCAAATCAGGGCCAAAACAGAGAAAAATTGACAAAAATGGTAAAATAGTCATTTGGGCGTCGTGACTCGCAACACTTATCTAATTTTCTTATTTTATCTGTAATTTTTATTTCGTTCTTTTATCTTTCAGGTGGTTGAAATGGAACATTATTAGGGGATTGAAAGATTATGAGCTTTACTAGAAGAAGATACACTCTAAATCAGGGAGCAACAGTCATATTTTCTGAGGCTTGTTGTCTGGCCCAACAATTATCGTTGGATGTCAGAACCAAGCAATAATACATTTTCTCAACATAACGCAATGGGGAGATATGAAATATGCGATGGTAACCATCCGAGCGATCAATGCATATATCTTTCAGGGTGGCAGAATTATCAGAATCATTCAAGGTACGAAGAACCAACATATTTCACAAAACCACATTTTCCATCTTATGCACCATCCACCTACGATCTTCATCAAGACCAGAACCATCAAAGGAAGATCAGTTAATTGACATGCTCAAAGATTGGTTCAAGGAACATGAAACTCAATTTGATGCACAATTTCAGAGTCAAGCAGAATCCATATAGAGAATGACAGATCAAATTAGACAATTAACAGAAAACCCGAATTACATATCTCAATGAGCAAATGACACCGATGAAGCCTTCGAGTACCAAGCATTTCACCATGACACCTTAACAGAGGAAGAGGCTGAGCTACATCAAGAATTAGAGGTATCAGTTTAGGAGCCCAGCAAAGTCTCAATTTGATTTTTATTATTCGGACTCTGACGAGGAATAAGAAGCAGAACTGTATGCACCAACAAAAATTGAGGATGGAATTCTGTATCCTCAAAATGAAGATCTTAGAGCTTGCATTGCACAAATATTTTAGAAGAGCTACCTGAGCCAATTATATCAACCACATAGGATGAAGATCTAAAATCAGACACATCTTTATATCCTCAGGTTGACACTTATGGAGCATGCATTTCACAGATGACAGATGAAGAGCCAAATGAGGAAATCTTAAAATACATCTGTGAAGAATATGTAGAGCAAGAAGCAGAACAGATAGAGGAGCAAGTGTCCGATCTTATTGAAGATCCAGTGAATTTAGGAGAAACATCACTGTTTGGGGAGTACATATTGGAGACACTGCCCAAAAGCTTGACAGAATGGCATTCCCATTTTAAGTCAAGTACCATACGAGACCTCCTGATTTTCTTTTTTTCTTTTCAGGAAACATTGGAGCGACAAAGATTAAAAATGTGGCACGAGCACTGAATGAGACAAAATTATTTTCGCCACTTTACCATTGGAAGAAACCCTTCAAAAGTAACGCTCACGGGATTGTCTTTAATCGGACATTCGAAACCATGCTAAAATCTCATTGACAGATGGATTTCAGTCACGTCTGACTGAAGGTAAAAAATTAGGGCTAGAAGGGACGCAACCCATGCAATTTGTTGTAATTTATGTTTTCATATTTTGTGCATACATGTTGTAGAGTTTTTAATTTTTGTGTTATTTTTGCAGGGAAAAATATAGACGGAGTATTTTAAGCAAATCAAACCAGTGAAAGCGGGATTTTCACAGGAATAAAATTTGACAAAATCACGAGGATAAAAATACAATCCAGTAAAGAAGGCAAAGTAATGAGTCAACTCTTGATACGCATCCCAGTGGATTTATTCGTCGAAAGACTCGATTTTGTCCGAAATGCATGTCGCGACACAGGGACCTAAACACATAACCCTCAATTTTAGGGCGACGCGTCGTGACGCAGGAGCAAACTGCATGTCGTGACGCGCAAGTGATATCAAGTCTTAAACTAGTAGCCGCCGCATCTTCTTTTTATTTGCAATTTATCACCTTTTTCATTTTTCCTTTGTTTTTCTTTAGTTTTCTTCACTCAAGACCTGATTTCTCCTCCAAATCACTCAAAAACACACATTAAACTCCAAATTCTCAATTTCCCTTTCATTTTTCTCTCATTTTCTCTCACTTTCTTTTTCATTTTCTCTCTCAACCAAACACCCAAAACTCACCAAATCACGCACCAAACCTCCATTAGTGTGTGAATCACTTGGAAATTGGATACTAGCTCGCGATCTGGGTAAGTTTTTTTCCATTAATCTTCAATTTTTATATTTAATTTGTGATTTCTGAAAAATAAAAAAATAATTAAAAAGAGAGAAAATAGTGCGTTTATGTGTGTTTGTGGGTTTTGAAATTGGTTAAATTTGTAGCAATTTGGGGCAAAGTCGTGAAGGTGGTGAATTTTGTGATTTAAGAAGTGTTAGTTTAGGTTGAATTTGGTAAATCTTGACAAAATCAGGGGTAGTTCTGTCAAAATTTTTAAAAAATTTGGAAATGGCCCCTAAAAGAATAAGAACCTTAGCGACAGTCGAACCAAGTTTCGATGCAACAAAGTTTATATCGGCACCCATTGAGGGGCGATATAAGAAGAGGATGGGACAAAAAGTCCAAATAATGAAGAGAGGTTTTGAGATTAACCCCAGACAGTTCCCTGAGATTGATAGAGTTATCGTCACCAGACACTGGCATAAGCTTTGCCAGCAGCCTCACCCTGCCTGTGTACCAGTAGTGCGTGAGTTCTATGCCAATGCTTACGAGCATCAGACATATCAGGTGTTAGTACGAGGTTAACAGATGAAGTTCGATAGTACCACTTTCAATAGGTTTTATGGGTTGCCCGATATGGAGGCGAATGAATATTGGCAACTAGGGAAAATTTAGACATGACTCATCTCACTGAGACACTTTACATCCCCAATACTGCATGGGAAATCAGTAGCAGCGGGGAATACTTGAAGATGAGTTCTAAGTATCTTAAGCCTGATGTTATGGTTTGGCTTCATTTCCTTACCAGAATACTGCTGCTAGAGACCCATATTACAAATATCACTAAGGATTGAATGTCCATGTTATATTGTCTGCATGATGGATATACCATAGATATCGGTGGGCTTATTGTTGGACAATTATGACCCATAGCGTCACTATTTGTACAGATCATGATGTTGTTGTACAAATTAACTATGTGACAAATGAGATTGCACTCTTATCATTTGTGATTAGATCACCTAGATATATAAATGATATGAGGTCCTTATGATTAGTGACTGGATTGAGAATGATATGAGACAATATCAATCCATGAAGGCAGAATCATTAAATATCCCTAGTCAGAGTATTATCGAGATTAGACATCGATAAATACGTAAAAGACTAGTATTACACTTGTGCGCGTTGTGAGGGCACAACGACATAGTTCTCATATATTTGGGTATAGGATACTCATGCAAGTGTAATAGGAGGTTGTGTTTTACCGATGGTACGGGAAACAGCTTCGCTCTAGATAGACCCCCTTGGAATTCCATTGGTAGTATGACTATGTGTCTATGGAAGTCCGAAATCAGGGTATGTGTATTTGATCTTAACCTGAGACTTGCACCGCTAATACTTACGACAATCAATATACTTTGGTTGCGGTCGTCCAGGGTTTTAATAGGTTCTGTGTACGCCAATGCTGAGTATATTGAGAATCGTAGTGTGTTGGGTGTGATGTCAAGACGAAAGTGTCACTCCAGTCATATGGAGATGATGACCGCAAAGGGATACAGAACTGGTTCTCTAAAAAGGTTGCAACCATCGGGATAATATGACTTGGTCATGATTATCCGATTTTAAAGTGACTAGTTGCTTGTAATCCGATATATGCTTCGTACGGGACAGACACTGTGCCAGCCCCAGGCCTTGCATGTGATCATCCGATACTGGATCGAAATACGCAATACTACGTATACTACTCATGATATAGGTCCTTTATTCCTGTAAGGATATTTACGGAGAATTGGGAAGGCATGGCGCTTTGCTAGAGGCCAATCTTGTCTTGTAAATCGGTACAAACGTAGTACTTGGTACTTTCGTGTTCGGATAGTCCGACGACCGTATATACTGCCAACATATCTGGGGATCTCATGGGTCGCTTCCCAAAGATTCACCGATGACGTATGACTCACACTTTTAATTAATCTGGGATTAATTAGATGAGAGAGAAAATTAATCTGGGATTAATTGCGGAGATATTTTATCTGAGATAAAATATCATTTAAAGAGAGATAACGATTAATTTGGAACTGATCGATTAAATTAATATATTTAATATATTAAACGAAATTGGATTTCGATGCGTAATTAAAATTAGATTTTAATTCGGGCAAACGAATTAATTTAGAATTAATTCCTTAGCGATGAGAATAGTGATTTCGCTAGGCATAATCGTTTAATTGCGTCGCAACGGAAAATTTGTTAATTTGGAATTAGTGAACCCAAGCCCGAGATTGTTTGTAAGCGCATTCGCATTTCGAATTCGAATGCGGCACGCAAGTCAAATCAAGCGTCAAATCGCTAGTCGCATCTAACGTCACATCATTCGTCAATCAAGTGATGGATGTCTTTCATTTTGAGTGATTGATGCCAGTCACTATTCACTGATTGATGGGAAGTGATGTGTAAGTTGATGGAAGCTTTAAAGGCTTAACTTTTGGAAAGAGAAAAAGGGTAATTAATTTTGGAAAATTAATTTTGTGTATTTGATACACTTTCCTCCACCAACCAAACCATCTCTCTTTTTCTTCTCCCTCTTCTCTCACGCCATTTTCTTCTTCTGGTTAGGCAGTGAACTGTCGAGAGTTTGAAGAAATAGGGAAGCAAAATGCTTGGTTTTTATGGCAAAAATCAAGAGAGCTAGCACTCCGAGAGACATGCAAAGGTGATAGGGAAGTCCACCCATGAGCCAGGAATCATTTCGCAAATCTTGGAGCTTGGAAGATGACCTCCAATGGCCGAAACAATGAGGAAATTCACTGCACTGCAGTGAGCAGTCCACTGCCGAGCAGAAAAGTTTTTGTTCGTCAAAGCGTCGCTCAACCGATAGATGTAAGTATTCCGCAACTTCTCGATTGTATTCGCACTTATTTCATTGCTTTATTCGATCCTAGGGACTTAGAGATTTCCCAACAATGGTATCAGAGAGAGTAAAAGCATGAAATTTGAAATAAGGCTTAAAATTTTGCTAAAATGAATTTGAGCATGTAATTATGAAATTGGATGATGAAGTATGCTTGAATGTGTTTTAATTGATGATTGATTGGATCAATTTGTTGAAATTGTGTTTGGAATATTTTTCCCCAAAATTTTATCATAGTCGAATGGTGCCCTAAGTGTGTTCTTGGAGAATTTTGATTTTTTGATTCATTAGATGAGTTAGAATCATTCGGAATATGATTTAATGTCGATTGAGGATTTAATTGGATTGAAACCGAATCGGACACAAAATCCCCTCCTTAGCCGAGAGCAATTGAGCATGATTTGGGTTTGATTTTGATTAATTTGTGTTAGACACTAATTGATGTAGATGAGCATGGTTAATTAGCCTAATTTGTGTTTTGGAAATAATGATTTGGGTGATTAATTATGCTAATGCACTTTGATTAATTAAATGTGAAATTGGATTTTTGTGTTTAATTAAATTGAGCCTTAAAATTAGATTTGGGCTTAAGTGTTGTAATTGGGCTTATTGGGCTTTGTTGTACAAAGTTGGGTTTAGGCAAATTGGATTGGATCCAATTGGGCCCAAAACCGCCTCCATAAAGCCCAAATGCGACTTAATGGACTTTTAAAGTTTAATTGTGCCTAATGGGCCAAGATTGATTTCTAGGCTTATGGGTAACTCCCGGATTGGATTTTGGTTATTGGGTTTGACCCGAGTTGACCAAAAGTCCACGCCTTAAGAAATTAATTAAAAGCCCATTGGACTTTAATTAAATTAACGTTAGACGTTAATCGGGCTTTGACACCCGTAGCGGTTAAATTTGGAATTTAAATCGTAAAAGTTCATTAATAAAGTGTGTTATTTAATTTGGAATTAAATGATGAATTAGTATTAAATACAAATTGAATTGGATTTAATTGTGTAGTTTAATTTAATTCAAGAATTCGTACTTTATGTACTTATTCGCAAAAACGAGTTTGACTCGACCAAAATCAAATCATTGTTTGAACATTGGATGATCATCAATTATCAGATTAATTAATTTGATTAGATTGATTGATAACATGCTTGTGTGAATACATGGTTGCAATGCATGAATAATGTATATCAGATGGATATTAGATGGGTGGGGAAATTTTAGAAATTGTAATAAATTGATTTATTAATTGGACCTACGAGTCCAGCCTTATCTCCTTATTATTTGTATTCTCTTCTCACCTATTCCCCTCAATGTAAATGAGGTTTCTTTAGAAGTGTAGTGTAATGGGTAGAAGTATACATGTGCTAGCGGGAGAGCGAAAGTGAGAGATTTGATCTAGGATCAATGTGTACAGTATCCATCCGTATATCATTATTATTTTATCACTTTATTATGTATTTAGAATGCATGTTTAAGGGTGTATGATGATGAGACCTTAACAAAAATAATAAATTGTTTGCCAATTTGCACACGAAAAACCCTCACAAAATATTAAGCGTATTTCCTTCCATTGAGTGATTCTCACTCAAGATCCGAGACTGGCATTGGCTTGTTGGCCAAAGTCAAGGCATTTGTCCATCGAGGATGTGTTTGAATCACGAGAGCTTTGTTACAAGTCAGTGTCTTGTCCAAGTTGTGGTTTGTTGGCCAAAGTCAAGACCACTTCTTGTCCATCGACATTGATTACGAAGCTTTCCATGGTCAATGGGTCGCGCTTGACTGGGATCATTAAGTTTGTTGACCCAAAGCCAAGGCTTAGTTGATTCAGAGGAAAAAGGTTAGGCAATATATTGGATATATTGGCATATATAAGATATATGTTTTGGACTTGGATGTCCCCCTACCGGATCTAGGAATTGGATTGGATCCAATCGATCTTAGAGATCTACCTAGTTAATTATCATACAATTTGTTGGCCAAAGTCAAGATTGTGTGATATTTAACGAGATCCTAGCCCACTAGGAAACACGGTTTCCTGAGTACTCGACTGAGGGTTAAAGGCTCGCCGAAAAATAGTGGGAGGCAATAATTGAATTTGCAATATTCGTTTAATTACTTGCCATACGCGCTCAATCAAATATCACGTCAAATATTTCGTCAATTAAATGTTAGTTGGACTAATATTTAAATTGTTGTTTTAAAATAGTTGGACTATATTCAAACAATTAAAGTATAGTTGATTAATATAGTTGGACTATAATAATCATTATATTTAATAGTACCTTAATCATTGATTAAATAGTTGGACTATTGAAATCAGATATAAAATTGAAAGATTAATGTTAATACACAATCATAGAGAAAATGTATTTAAACGACTTTAATTTTTCAAATTGGGAATAACATTTCAGGATGGTCCTGAAAACTAATAAGTTACTTTATTGGATAAAATAACATATTAAGCCTAAGTCCGGAGTTAAGCAAATAATTGAGCATAATCTTTGGAAGATTTATGTGATGATAACTTAAGTGCTTAATCCATTAAACTTGTTAATAGACTCCTTAATTTCTTAATCAGAATTAAGGATTAGATCTTTAAAGTATGATAAAGAAATTGAAGGATCTTCATAAATCTATATTTAGATTTTAGAAGTACTAAAATTGCAATAATAACTCTTGGAGAGTTAATGACTATTCTCAATGAGATAAAGTCAAAGTTTGCAATTAGGCAAGTAGCGCAAGGCGCACCTTACTTCGATATTCTAGAAACCCGAGGCTTGGCCAAAGGCTTCTGGAGTGTTGAAAAGGGCAAAGACAAAATCATTATAGTCTTCTAGGAAGATAAATGACATATCACAAAATGTCTGCCGAAATGTGGCAAACGGGATCGCGGAAGCGTAACTGCCGTTTGGACAAGGTAGACATGAAGGTACTGAAGACGGGGCAAGGCTCTAACTTCAAATATGTTTGTCAAAATTATGGTCATTACTAGTATTAAAATTAGATTTTAAAATACTTAGTGTGGTACATAAAATATATGTATTGATGTGCAGAATCTGCTATGAGCAGAATACTGACTTCAATTGAGATTTATCTGCGAATTGAAAACGAGATAAAATTCGTTGTTTCAACCGTAGATACCTAAGTTTAGGAACTACCCTCGGGTACGTACTTAAATTAGGAAACTGTTATAATGTAACTAGTTTGACTAGGAACATTATCTCTATATCAGTGTTTAACCCGCTGCGGGTGAACATTTATATTCTAGAACACTAAAGTGTTTTATTTTATAAAGATGATATTGAGATAAACACATTAGATGTGAATACAGCATTTATATTTTGAATATAAATAAATCTCAAACATATAACATGACAAACAAATAGCTCAAACTGATTTGATCAGAAGAAACTTAATTGTGGCATTGTTGTCTAGGACACAATTAAACAAGAGTCGTATATCCGAACTTTTGAAGAGTGGGTACTCGGACTGATTTGATCCTATTCAAATAAAGTCTATGAATCTAGTTTATTGGGCAAAGTACCTGAAACACCTTTACTTGGTATAAGTGCAAATGTCACCGACTTGTCAGCTCTAGTTCACAGTGAAGCAAGTGGGCCCATATCTAGCTAGGCTAGAGGTGGATATGAATATTTCGTGACCTATACGGATGTGGCATCGCGTTATGGTTATGTGTTTCTTTTGAAGAACACAAATCGGGAACTTTTATAGTTTCGACACGAATAGACAAACAGATCGGCTAAAGTATTATAACTGTCACGGTAAGACCGTAATAGAAAATACTTAAGCAACAAGTTTCTTGTATACTTGAAAGAGTATAGTATTCTTTCAATTAGGACTCCTCCCGGAACACGTCGTTCTGACGGTGTGTCCGAACAGAGTAACCGAATTTTGTTGGAAATGATAAGGTTAATCATGAGTCGCTCTGAGCTACCATTTCTTTTAACGGATAAGCATTAACAGTGCATAACTTATTTAGAATAAGGTTCTATAAAAATATGTTTGACAGATTTCATGTTAGATATGAACAGGAAAGAAACCGCGTTCCACATTCCTAATAATTTGGGTATGCCAGACATATGTTTGGATGATACCAAAATAGAACCCAAATTGGATAAGTGCCAAATTGTAGCTTATCCTATGGATAACATAAGTATAGTACTTATACAACTCACAAGAGAACAATTTAATTGTTGCTCACCAAGCGGTTTTCCTAAGAGGAATACCGATATGCAGTGGTAAGTGGGAGGATAGTAAAACTCGATGAAAATCAGAGTAATATTATTCAAGGCACCGATTCCTTAATGGAACACAAATAGTTCATCAATGATGAAACTATACCATTAATCTTCGAATACACAAGAACCGCGTATGTCGGAGAGATTCAGAAAACAACCCGGGGTATGAGTTTCTGATCTCACCTCGTAAAGATGTCTATCTTTTGAGATATACCAACTGACTACGTATGAGGAAGTGATACATGGTATCGACTCTCTATTATGGCAAAATGTCATGACATCCGAAATGGATTCCATGTATATCAACTATGTTTGGACACTAGTTGATGTGCCAAAAGGCATTGTGCCTAATGGTACTATATAAGTGTAGGCATTGCATTTTTACATACCATCCCAATGATGAGCCTCGTACGGAGGCACCACCTTTTAACTTGCGGGAGTCACGGGAAACGGACGACGAAAGGGAAAAGTCAAGAATTGACGTTTTGTTGGATTTTTGTTCACTCGTTTAACCTCGGGTTTGCTCATGGAGTCTTTGTTTCAAAATTTATTCTCGCCCCGAACCTTAAACCTACCCATGTGCCCCCCAACAAAGTTCCACCAAGCCAAAATCCCTTCATCATTTCATTCCCCCTCATGCACGTGAACCACCGCCACTTTCCAAACACAACCCCACACGGCAACAACACCAATTGTCTTCATCTTGCCAAGCCACATGCCTTCTTCCATGCAACCTCACGGCAATACCTTTTTTTTCACAAGAAAACACAAACCATTCTCACATGCCCCACGTGCCATTCAACCAAAAAAAGCAAACAAACAACAGCACTCCAATTTCCTCCTTCATTTCATCCTCCATCCACGCCATTCATCCACCATTTTCAAAGCCTCCTATGACCCACCGAAAACAACCATCAATCACCGAATTAACTCCATTATTTTGCCTCAATCGCACCATTTTTCTTCCTTAATTATCTCTTGCCTTTACGCCACTGAGCTTCTTTAAATTCATCACCATACACGCACCAAAGAAAAGGGGAAGACACTACCACGTCCCTTATCCCTCTATCATCATTCTTCACACGCCAAATTCAAGCCTTCACAGCAGCCCCCAAACCAGCCAAAAAACACTCTTTAAGCCACGTACACAGACCATTAAACACGTTCTTCATCTTCATCACATGTCCCTCACTTACACAAATAACCCACACGTCTCACTGCCTTTCATTTACTTAGCCACACCACACACGTCCTTCCCCACTTACTCACTGTAAGCCTTCACTCACAATTCACACCTAGCACTGACAAGCCTCACGTTGCGCCAGAATCTCTCGCCACACAGCTTCAAACAAACACCCCACTCAGCCCCTATAAATTCACACACTCACTGCCCTCAAAAGGGGGGGCACTGCACACAACTTCAAGCCACCCTCATTTACAACATTAACTACCAGTGAACTACCTATCTTCATCATCATTCACGCACGCCATTCAGCAACCCATATCACCAACTTCCTCTGGTTCTTCACAGCTTCACTCATCTCTCACCAAACAACCCATATCACTGCCTTCATAAACCGTGATCAACCCCTATCACCATGCACTGAGAATTGATCATGTAACCAGCCCCATATGCATCACGCCAACAGCCCTTTCACCCCACTCAGCCCCTTTAAATTCGCACAACTCTAGCCTTGTTGGGGGGACGGCAACACACTTCACGCCCAGCCACTACTCAGTGCGTCACTACTTCACGAGCAGCCCCTCAACCATTATTCACTGCAATTCTTCACGCCCAAACTCCCTTTAACCAAGCCCCTTCACGCTACTAATAACCCTAACTCCATCACCCCCCTCAACACAATTCACGCACCCCTTAGCTTCTCGGCATCTCTCACAGATCACACCGCACAGTCCCCTTCACGCTAACCATCAGCCACTACTCACCCTCATCACTCACGCTAACCATCATTCCACACCTCCCAATTTCATGTACGTAAGCAGTGCACCAAATAAACCCTCACAATATACCTCAACTTCACGTCACAGTCCATGCACACACTTAGACCCTTCAACAGCCCATGCACCCCATTATTTCACGTCAAGAACACTCACAATAGCCCTCACATTCACTGCCTTGACCAGCCAAAGCCACACGCCCTTCAACAGCTCGCTGTCCTCCATTCAAGCCTTCAAACTGCCCATATCTCACCGAGAATAAACCACAAACGAAACCCTCACACATTACAGCCACTGCACACGTTAACTGCCAGCAAACAACCCTCCACGTGAACCCTCAATCCACAAACCCTCACCAAAAAACCCTAGCCTCACGACCATGCACTTCCTCACATGAAACAGACCACAACAGCCCTTTAAACTCCACGAACTTCTCACCAAAATAACCACATAAACCAGCCATTATACTTCACATAACAAACCCTATAAACAACCCATGCATACGTAAAAGATAGCCCCAAAACCCACGTGAAAACAACCCCAGAAATCGTCCCGGAACTGACCCAAAAATAGCCCGGAAATGACGAGTGAAACAGAGAAAATGGCAAGTTAAATTACTGAGAAAACAGAGAAAATAGCGAGCGAAAACAGCCAGTGAAAATAGCGAAAACAGCGGAAACAATGGACCCGTGAAAACAATGGAAATAGTGGAAACAGCAGACCTGAGAAAATAGCGAAACAATGAACCAATGAAAGTAGCGGAAATGATTACCCTTCCGGCACCGTGAAACGCACTCCCGGAAAGCGACTAAAAAGGTAAGACCTGAGGGCACCCATTTTATTTATTATCCTTTATTTTTAGTTATTTTATTACTTTATTTCGCATGAATATTGTTAATTAGTATATGATGTGATTTCGGGTGAATGGAATATATGTTCCTTTTGTGGTATATTGGATGGAAACCCGGACATAAATTCCATAGCCGAATCTGAATGGACGGTATTATGGTTTGCACTCGGGATACAATGCCCCGTACCACTTGAAGGATTCACATATTTCATTTCATCCAAACTTATATTTGAGCATGATTAGGCTATTAGAATGTTGTTTTATTTTTAGCATGACTTAGTTATTTACCTTTCGTATTAGAAATTTAAGTTATGTTATGTTTAGATCATTAGTTATTAACATGTTTGATGTGTGATATCATGTGTTTGCTGTTATGAAAGTTTACTTTTGAAGCATGCAGACCTAGATTTAGGCTTTATAAGAATTTAGACTACTTTGACCAATATGCATGTTAAGTAGACTTGGTTAATATTGCACAAATCCATTTATTACAAACGACATAAGTAAGGGACCATTCCGAATAGAACGGTTTGAGGTCTTCCCTTGCGAGGGGTGAGTGCGGCCTTAAATCATTTTCCCGGTTCACACCGGGTGGCGACTCCATTATTCTCCGGTTTAGTCCCCCGTGGGCTACTCCGTACTCCCAACTAGGCCGCGAGCCTAGAACAGCATGCGTCGCCCCAGCTCCTATGTCCTACAATAAGTCTTCAAGGAAGACATACATGGAAGGCAACATACCAACGTATAAAGCTAGGCTTTTAGCGGAAAGGTATCGTTATCAACATTGTGTTGATTACGATGAAACCTTTTACCTGTTGCCATGGTAAATCCATTAGGATAATTCTTGCTTAAGCTGCATGTTTCATTTATGAAATATGTCAGAGGAACGGGAAAATCGCTTTCCTGAAAAGGAAACCTTTTGGAGGATGTTTACAACATTCTGTCGGTTTTGTCGTACAATAACTAGCAAACAAGGTTTTTGCAGGTTATTCGATACATGTTTGGATTGAAGCAAGCATAGGTTCTTAGAATTATCGTTTTGATGTAATCATAATAGTTTATGATTTAGTTCAAAACCAAATGATTCTTGTGTATATAAGAAGGTTAGTGGGAGCGCACTGACAGTGGATGTCCTATACGATAATGATAATATGTCATTTCTTGGAAATGATATTTCCATAAAATAATCGGCGAAAGCTTGGCTTTCGAGAAAATTCTCCGAGAACTCGTACATTGAAAAATGTACGCGACCTGATGTCTCATACTCTTTGAGCATATGAATTCACAATCAGGCCAATCGAAGTGATAGTCACTTGATCGATATTAAGAACATCCTTTAGTATTTTAGAGATCTAAGGATGCTATCTTAATCTTAGGAGAAAGAGAACTTGAAGTGATTGGGATCACTGTAGCAAATTCCCTAACCGATAATAACGACTGTAAGTCACAAACGGTACTACATAGTTTGAATATCGGTACAGTGAGCTGGAAATCTTCAAAGCAAGATACTGTTACCGAATAAACAACAAATGCGGGTTATTGCTACAGCTGAGGCAGCAATAGAAGTCATTTGGGTCGTAATAATCTAATTAGATTAGATATAGTTCTTTTAGCTGCTGAGCTAGGCTACAGCGCAAGCTAGAGAATTAGTGGTCTCATCAACGATCCAGATACATACTTCGATACCCATCTGATTCATTCGGATCATACATTGTGGCAATGTGATGATCAAATAAATCGCATCAGATGATAATCATGTAAATCCGCTGACGAAAGCCTTTTCTCAGAAAATTGAGCGAACCGTACATAGTTCGGGTGGTAGACACTCGAGTGACTGGCTATAGGCCAAGTGGAAGATTGTCGGACAATTATGACCCATAGCGTTACTATTTGTACAGATCATGGTGTTGTTGTACAAATTAACTATGTGACAAAGGAGATTGCACTCTTATCATTTGTGATTAGATCACCTAGATATATAAATGATATGAGGTCCTTATGATTAGTGCCTGGATTGAGAATGATATGAGACAGTATCAATCCACGAAGGCAGAATCATTAAATATCCCTAGTCAGAGTATTATCGAGATTGGACATCGATAAATACGTAAAAGACTAGTATTACACTTGTGCGTGTTGTGAGGGCACAACGACATAGTTCTCATATATTTGGGTATAGGATACTCATGCAAGTGTAATAGGAGGTTGTGTTTTATCGATGGTACGGGAAACAGCTTCGCTCAGGATAGACCCCCTCGGAATTCCATTAGTAGTATGACTATGTGTCTATGGAAATCCGAAATCAGGGTAGGTGTATTTGGTCTTAACCTGAGACTTGCACCGCTAATACTTGCGACAATCAATATACTTTGGTTGCGGTCGTCCATGGCTTTAACAGGTTCTGTGTACGCCAATGTTGGGTATATTAAGAATCGTAGTGTGTTGGGTGTGATGTCAAGACGGAAGTGTCACTCCAGTAATATGGAGATGATGATCGCACAAGGATACAGAATTGGTTCTCTAAAAAGGTTGCAACCGTCGGGATAATATGACTTGGTCATGATTATCCGATTTTAAAGAGACTAGTTGCTTGTAATCCGATATATGCTTCGTACGGGGCAGACACTGTACCGGCCACAGGCCTTGCATGTGATCATCTGATACTGGATCGAAATACGTAATACTACGTATACTATGCCTGATATAGATCCTTTATTCATGTAAGGATATTTCCGGAGAATTTGGAAGGCATGTCGCTTTGCTAGAAGCCAACCTTGTCTTGTAAATCGGTACAAACGTAGTACTTGGTACTTACGTGTTCGGATAGTCCGACAACCGTATTTACTGCCAACATATATGTGGATCTCATGGGTCGCTTCCCAAGATTCACCGATGACGTATGACTCGTACTTTTAATTAATCTGGGATTAATTATATGAGAGAGAAAATTAATCTGGGATTAATTGCAGAGATATTTTATCTGGGATAAAATATCATTTAAAGAGAGATAACGATTAATTTGGAATTAATCGATTAAATTAATATATTTGATATATTAAACGAAATTAGATTTCGACGCGTAATTAAAATTAGATTTTAATTCGGGCGAACGAATTAATTTAGAATTAATTCGTTAGCGACGTGAATAGTGATTTCGCTAGGCGTAATCGTTTAATTGTGTCGCAATGGAAAATTCGTTAATTTGGAATTAGCGAACCCGAGCCCGAGATTGTTTGCGAGCGTATTCGTATTTCGAATTCGAATGCGGCACGTAAGTCAAATCAAGCGTCAAATCGATAGTCGCATCTAGCATCACATCATTCGTCAATCAAGTGATGGATGTCTTTCACTTTGAGTGATTGACGCCAGTCACTATTCACTGATTGATGGGAAGTGATGTGTGAGTTGATGGAAGCTTTAAAGGCTTGACTTTTGGAAAGAGAAAAGGGGTAATTAATTTTGGAAAATTAATTTTGTGTATTTGATACAATTTCCTCCACCAACCAAATCATCTCTTTTTTCTTCTCCCTCTTCTCTCACGCCATTTTCTTCTTCTGGTTAGGCAGTGAACTGCCGAGAGTTTAAAGAAATACGGAAGCAAAATGTTTGGTTTTTGTGGCAAAAATCAAGAGAGCTAGTACTCTGAGAGACATGCGAAGGTGATAGCGAAGTCAACCCATGAGCCGGGAATCGTTTCGGAAAGCTTGGAGCTTGGAAGATGACCTCCAATGGCCGAAACAGTGAGGAAATTCACTGCACTACCGTGAGCAGTCCACTGCCGAGCAGAAAAATTTTTTGTTCGTCAAAGCGTCGCTCAACCGATCGATGTAAGTATTCCACAACTTCTCGATTGTATTCGCACTTATTTCATTGCTTTATTCGATCCTCGGGACTTAGAGATTTCCCAACACTGATATCAGCCAACATAGCTTGGACTGCACGTTTAACAAAAATTGGTCTGCTATACTGCAGCTTAATTGGATCCCTGTGCACATGGGCCAGGGTACCCATGGACCCAAGGGAATAGATGATGCAGCCCGCCACTGCATTAACTGCTTGCATTATCCAGCAACTCCGAGCAGAGAGGCATGCTCATGCCGAATCATCCTCATTAACATATGTACCATCGCAACAACCTCAACCAGCGCGATGACTATCACAATCACGATCTCTGACACAACGTATAGCACGATTGGAATCTCGTATTGTCTTCATCATTCAAGATAGCTTGGCCACGAGGCAACTGCTTTAATAAATGGCTTGCCATTTCAACGTGAGGGATGATAAGATTCCAAAATTTCCTAACCTACCAGAGTACGGTAGCGACGACTAGGAAGTTGATGACTGAAAACTCACGATAACATTGTTCCTTTATCATTATTTTGTTTTGTTACGAATTAGGGACAATGCTAGGTTTAGGTTTGGGGGTGAGGGTTGTTTATGTTTAATGTTTTCTCTGTCAATTTTTTTTCTTTCCTGTATGTTTTTATTTTCTACATGTCGTGTCTTTGTATTTTTTTTGTTATTTTATTCCCTGCATGTCGTGTGTTTGTTTTTCATTTTTGTATTTTTATATTTTTGCATGTTTTATTTCAAAAATTCCAAAAAAAAAAAAGAAAGAAAAAGTCCAATGATAAGATTGTTTGTTTTAGTTAAAAAGTTTTAGTTAAAGATAAATGGTAATTTCACTTTTATCCTAATTTTGAGCCTCATATCTAGGTCAGACTCATATGTATTTAAAAAATTAGTTCTGTAGCAGTTAGATAATAAGGAATTGATAAAGTGATTAGTTGAAATAATCGGTGGTTGATTAATGACTGTTTGCCTGAATATCTGTTTCTATCTACATTTATTTATAATGGGAGTATGTAAGAAAAAATTAAACTAACCAAGCTAGTACTTATTAACCGGACGTCTTGGCTCAGTAAGTAGAGATTGTTCACGTCAAACGAAAAAAATTGAGTTAGTTTAATTAATAAACATCCGAGATCCGAGTAATTAAGTCCGTAAGGGTATCTTAACACTTAGTACCCTAAAGCCAACTGGTTTGGAAGTCACTGGTCCAAAGCTCACTACATGGATTAAAGATGTTGTAAAATTTCAAAATTTCAAAAAAAATCACATACCTCACTTTGCGCAGATTGTAGTAGACATGACAATTTAGATACTCAGGTTGGTTCGACCCATTAGCTATTGAAAATTGAGACGAAATCACCTAATTGATAACTTAAAGTTGAAGTTGTTTGTAGAATTATTCACACACACATTTAGAGTCTGATTTAGATATTTTGTTCAAACGAAAGGATTTTAGTTGAAGTATGTATTTTGAAGGTTCCTCTAACTTTGATGCTAGACATTCTCTGATGACATTGTTTATATAACTATTATTTTGTTTATCTTATTTTCTTTCTCTTGTCTTTTTGCTTTTATGGGCATTAGTTTTGCTTTTATGTGTATTAGTTTGACGTTTGTGGGTATCGTCGTTGTAAGCCCTCACGAGACTACAATGTTGGGAAGCGGCCGCGAGTGCGCAGCTGGAAATAAAAAAAAATTAATGTCGATATCATTTTGCCCAAGACCCATTTGTTTTTATTATTCTACAAGCCTAGGCATGTTACTATATATTCTAAGAATAAAAAAACTCATAAAACATGCAAAGAACATAAACCTAAACATGCTAACTATCTTAAGAACTATAATTAAAATAAAGAAAGAAAAAGACTTACTTGAACCGAAGACTCCTCCAGTCCTCCCTCTAATCTACAAGCTTTTCTCGAACTCAGCAAGCTCTTCCACGTTCCAAAGAGCCACCCAAGTGTGTGGCCTCCAAAGATGCACATGCCAAAACCAAAACTCAACGGCAAGACTACGCCTTGAGTGCACGGGTATTTTGCCCTTGGTGCTAGGGGTGGCAATTTGGGTCAGGATTCATTTATTCGTTCGATTCGATTCGCTTTAAAGCGAATACGGGTTTGAAAAAATGGATTCGTTTAATAAATGGGTCAATTAGATTCGATTCGTTTATTAAACGAATCGAATACGAATTTAAGCTCATTGATTCGTTTATTCGTTTATGATTCATTTTATTATTTTTATTTACTAGTTCTTGTTAATTTTCATTTAAGATTCGAGAAATTATAGCTAATTATCATAGAAAAGGTAATATTTTCAATATTTGGTGAAGTATTTTTAGTAAATATATTAATTACATATTTCATATGTATATATTTATTAAGAATTAATGTAAATCAAGTGTGATAAATTATTTTATTAAATAATATCATTGACTAAACGAATAAACGAATATTCGTATTCGATTCGTTTAATAAATGAATCGAATATGAATTCTGATATTAAGATTCATTTAATAAACGAATCGAATACGAATCCATCATATTTTGATTCGATTCGTTTAGGATTCGATACGAATTCGATTCGTTGATTCGTTTTGACACCCCTACTTGGTGCTAGCCTAGGCAAATACCCCAAAAACTTTTAACTTGAGGTTCCTCTAGTCAATAAGACTTAAGGATTCTCAAAATCAGTGGCTTACTCTTAAACTTTAGAGTTGCTCACTTATATAAACCCAAGATGCACATACCAAAACCAAAACTCAACGACAAGACTACGCCTTGAGTGCACGGGTATTTTGCCCTTGGTGCTAACCTAGGCAAATACCCCAAAAACTTTTAACTTGAGGTTCCTCTAGTCAATAAGACTTAAGGATCCTGGAAATTAGTGGCTTACTCTTAAACTTTAGAGTTGCTCACTTATATAAACCCAAGATATGAAAGGTTTTGGTGTAAAAAATTTGTGAAGAATTCTTTGAGTTTATATAGTGCTCGAAAGACAACAAAATTAATTAAGAATCTGATGTGGAATAAATGCTAATTTAATCTTAGCAATTGGATCTTAATTTAGTGGTTTAATGAGATTATAAAACCATAATAAGAGTTTGGGCCGAATTGGAATTCAAAACAAATAACAAATAAAAAAATTTACTATACACGTTACTATTCACGTTTTTATTTATTTACTCCAATTCCCAAAGTGCTCCTATCGTCATTCACCAATCCCTAAGCCATTATGGAACCTCATAAATGATCTGTTCAATAATTAAACACATTGAACCATTTATGAACAATTCCTACAACAATCATATATGCTGTTAAATTTGTATTGTGCACTGTTAACCATTGATTTTGACTTCGTTGTGTGTGACCTTTTGGGTTCCCCTCAAGCTGGACATGAAATGAATCGTGATAATTTACTTGAATATAAATTATCCTCCGATCAGATGGTCGTTCGATTTCAATGACCAAGATTGACATCTAGCAACATGCCAAGGCCCCCGGATGAGAAGGAACGATATATACCCATTCTGAATGCGATTTACATATGATACAGTTCGTCGCCTCACTGTATCCCCACCGTTTGACCTATGGTACGGAAAGTGTCTACCCATATAGTCAAAGATATGATGTTGATAGTGTTATGAATCATGCTAACCCAAGAATCTCACATGATTCTTCAGTTGCGGCCACAGTCTCAAGCACTGATCACACATATCAACCCGCGAACTGGAATACTACTCTCATAAGAAAATATTATCCGAGAGAGTGGTGATTCTTTGTTGTATCTTTACAACTTCATGTGTTTCAACAAATGACCCAATCATACTTTATGACCGGATCTTTTAAACCGGGGAGGAGAATGTCAAAGTTATTTGATCCACACATAAGATTGTAAAGACTCAAGTCTAAGGACTAGTCATATAATCGATACATGAAAGTTTTCACAGACACATGGGATAAACACTTCATGTAAAAACTTTCGGCGGTCAATTTGATGGACACGAGCAACTCATGCATCCATGTGATATACCAAGCGGACGGATATCCGTTAGTAGCCTATGAGATCGGCTACCCTACTTAAAGGCGGATCATATCATCATCCTAGTCTCTCTGCTTTGTGAACGCCCAGATTATTCCCAAAACTATGACTAGGAACGTTTGAGAGTAATGATTCTCGTAAGGCGTGGAAGCCATCATCTTATTACTCCAAGGGCTTTATTACAGTGTTTGATGATTTATATAATCTATGTAAGACACGTATAATAAAGATTGTCATTTTATTAATTAATGAAAATATTATAAATACATGTACATATTTTCCATCCACAAGTTGGGTATAGGGCATATCCCTAACAATCTCCCACTTGCACTATAGCCAACTAGTATGAATCTGGACACCATACTCTCGGGTGTGCCTATTATTCTTTTGTTGAGTTAGCACTTTAGTTAGAGAATCTGCAAGATTATCTTCTGTGGGTATTTTCTCTATAATAACTTCTTTTCTCTCAATAATCTCCCGGATGAGATGAAATCACTTGAGTACATGCTTGGATTTCTGTTGGGACCTTAGTTCATTTGATTGAGCAATGACGCCCGTGTTGTCACAGTACATCGTGACGCCATTCTTTATCACGGGAAACACTTCCAGCTCCGTGATGAACTTTTTTATCCAGGCTGCTTCTTTAGCTGCCTCAGATGCTGCAATATTCTCGGCTTCAGTGGTGGAGTCTATTGTAGTTGACTGCTTTGAGCTTTTCCAACTGACAGCTCTGTCATTCAAAATAAACAGATATCCTGTTTGCGATATGCTATCATCCATATCGGTCTGAAAGCTCACATCACAGTAACCAATGACTTTCATCTCAGAACAATCTCCGTATGTCAAGAACACATCCTTAGTTCTTCTCAGATACTTAAGATTGTTTTGACAGCTGCCCAATGTTGCTCACCAGGATTTGTCTGATATCTGCTCGTTATGCTAAAAGCATAAGAGACATCAGGTCTTGTACATAGCATGGTATACATGATCGATCCTATTGCTGAAACATAAAGGGATCCTGCTCATACGCTCTCTATCTGAAGGAGTATGTGGACATTGCTCCTTAGATAATTTGATTCCATGACAATTAGGTAAATTACCTCTTTTGGAATCTTTCATTTTGAATATTTTCAAAACTTTATCTATGTATGTAGATTGAGAAAGTCCTAACAACCTCTTAGATCTATTATGGTAGATCTTAATGCCGAGGATGTAGGCTGCTTCTTCTAAATCTTTCATGGAGAAATTCTGAGATAACCATTGCTTGGTGGCTTACATCATGGGAATATCATTCCTGATGATTAATATGTCTTTGACATATAATACAATAAATACAACAGCACTCCCACAACTTTTCCTGTAAACACAAGGCTCGTCTACATTTTTGATGAAATCAAATTCTTTGATTGTCTCATCAAATCGTATATTCCAACTTATGGAGGCTTTCTTGAGTCCATAAATGGATCGTTTAAGCTTGCATATTTTATTATGATCATCCTTAAATGCAAACCCCTCAGAAAGTGTCATATAGACTTCCTCTACGAGGTTCCTATTAAGGAAAACTGTTTTACATCCATCTGAAAAATCTCATAATCAAAGTGTGCAGCTGGTGCCAATAAAATTCGAATGGACTTTATCATTGCAACAAGCAAGAAAGTTTCGTCATAGTCAATTCCTTGGATTTGTCTATAACCTTTCGCCACCAACCTAGCCTTATAGGTTTGGATGTTGCCTTCTGCATCAGTTTTACGCTTGTAAATCCACTTACAGCATATAGGTTTTATCCCTTCAGGTGCATCCACCAAGTCCCAGACTTGATTCTGATACATAGAGTCTATTTCGGATTTCATGGCCTTAAGCCACTTGACTGAGTCAATGTCACGCATTGCTTCATCATAATTGGTGGGATCGTCATTATCAATGACCTGACCATGTTCCTCATCAATATGGAAACCATATCTTTCAGGCTAATGTCTTTCCCTACCAGACCTTCTAAGTTCATAACCGTGTAGTTGTTCTGTCGCTGCCCTTTTGAGGGGCTTATGGTTTAGTTCTATGTTAGTTTGTTCTTCTCGTACCTCATCGAGGTCAAGTCTACTCCCACTGTATTTCTTGAGAAGGAATTCATTCTCTAGAAATTTAGCATTTCGTGAGACAAATATTCTTTATTCATTTGGGACGTAGAACACGTATGCTCTTGAGTTCAAGGCATATCCTACAAACTTACATTTAACTGCTCTATCATCCAATTTGTTAGTTTGTGTGAGCTTAACATATACGTCACATCCCCAAACTCTTAGATAACTAAGACTAGGACGTTTCCCAGACCATAACTCATATGGTGTTTGACTAACAGTCTTGGAAGGAACTTGGTTTAGTAGTAATGTTACAATTTCTAAAGCAAGACCCCAAAATGAATGAGGTAGATCCGTGCCTGGCATCACTGATCGGACCATATCTAATAATGTCTGATTTCTCCTTTCGGAGAACCCATTATGTTATGGAGTTCCCGGAGGAGTCCACTGGGAAACAATGCCATTTTCTCTCAAGTAATCTTGAAATTTGTCCCTTAAATATTCGCTACCTCGGTCAGACTTTACTAATTTAATACTTTTATTAAGCTAGTTTTCTACTTCAGCTTTGAAGTCTTTGAATTTCTCAAAGGCTTCAGATTTGTACCGCATAAGGTACATATACCCATATCGCGAGTGATCATCGATAAAGGTAATGAAGTATGAGAATCCACCTCTAGCGGTGACTGACATTGGTCCGCATACATCAGAGTGTATGAGTTCTAATATCTCTAATGCACGCTGTTCTTTACCTTTGAAGGGTAATTTGATCATTTTACTAAGTAAACAAGACTCACAAGTTTCATAAGGTTCATATTTGAATAGTCTGAAATACCCATCCTTAGGTAGCTTAGTTAATCTTGTTTCATTGATATGACCTAAGCGACTGTACCATAGAAGTGATTCATTGAGATTATTTGAGTTAACGTTGTATATATTAGAGGTTGAATATTCTTTGTTAGTTTGTAAGACATAGATACAATTATTCGAAATACCATCTCCATATTTTATTTCATTGAAATAAATAGAACATTTATTAAAACTTATTAGGCATAAAAAGCCTTTATTACATAAAGAAGAAGTTGAAATGATGTTCTTTACTAGAGAATGTACATAAAAACAATCTTCTAAGTCTAAAACTAAACCATTCGGCAAAACTAATGAATAAGTCCTCACGCACAATGCAACCAGTTTTGCTCCATTACCCATGCGTAAGTCAACCTCCCCATGACAGAGTCTTCTACTGTTTCTCAGGCCCTGCACAATGTTACACAAGTGAGTCCCACAACCGGTGTCAAGCACCCAAGTAGAAGCTTCAGAGTTTTGAGAATATAGTTCAATCATATACAACATACATGAAGCATTGGGCTTCTTAGCCTCTTGGGCTTCCCTAGCTTCCTTGGCTTTCAAGGATCTGCAGTCTTTCTTCCAATGACCCTTCCTTCCACAAAAGAAACATTTCCCTTTTCCCTTTTTCTTCTCCACCTTACCATTGGGCTTTAGGTGATTTGGAGCCTTGCCTTGCCCTTATTTTTCTTTGGGCCTCGTGGCTTCAGGTCCGTACCCATAAGCATGACGGAGGTTTTAAGCTCCGGTTTCAAGTCATTCTCTGTTTGCTTTATCGGATTGTACAATTCTGCTAAAGTAGCTTTTTTATCAAACAGATGAAACTGCATAATAAAGTTAGAGAATTATTTTGGTAAGGACTATAGAATCAGATCATGACCTATCTTATGATCCATGATGAACCCGAGGTTGGCCAATTTTTCAATGTAGTCAATCATCTTAAGCACAATTCCACTAACATATCTTTCTTTATACCTTGTTTGGAATAAAGTAAATGACACTTGGAATCTCACGGTATGAACGAAAGTTGCATACAACTCCTTCAAGTGAAATATGATGGTTTGAGCATTCATATCTTCGTGAGCTTTCTGAAGTTCGTCCGACATAGAGCCAAGCATTATGTAAACTGCTTGCTCATCATCATCGACGTGTTTCTTCCAAGCATCAAATGTATTTTGGTCAGCATCTTCTGCGGATTCAGAGGAAAATGGTCTTTCAAGAACATAGAAAATATTTTCTTGTCGTAAGACAATTTTAAGGTTTCTAAATCAGTTATTGTAGTTGTCCCCTTTGAGCTTATGCTCATCAAGGATGGAACGAAGTGATACTCTGTTTTCCATTTGAATGTTTGTGAAATATTTTAACCCACCTGTTAAGAGAGAATGTTAAAATTGGGAATATGTTTTCATTAATGTTTCATAATAACATAGGCTTTTAATATTATGAAGTTGCTCTCACTCAATTATTTTAAGATTTTAAGCAAATCGCATCAACCCCAATAAGATGGATTTCTTGTGGGCAAGGATCCCATTATCATCATTTCATAACTCCAACTAGGGCCGGTCATTATAAAATACGATAATTAGGTAGGTTCCCAACCAATTTATGATATAAATCACAATTCCTTGATCATTGGGTTGGGCAATTAAACATGCCATAGCTTATGCCAGTCCTTGTGGACACCCAATATTTGCCACTAAGTTATAAGACCACGCCTAAGGGTCGCTGCGTCTTATGACTCAGAAAAGTTAAACCATTTTCAATAGTATGATTTAGGGACAAATTGATATTGGTCAGTCTGGTAAAGCCTAGTCCTGCCAATACGGTTTAAGCCCTTTGGGTATATACTTTACAATGGGAGGCAAATTTTTAGACTTAAATTATTATTGAGGATTTTAGCAAGTTTAAGTGAATAACTGTCAAATGGATTCATCCATTGAAAATTCCTCGGAGGGAGAGTAGAGCGAACTCTTTTAAATACCCTTACCACTTAGGCTCTTATTGCCTTGGTGACAGGAATAAACAATAGATCCTCCAAATTAGTCCAACACTTTAAATATGCTTTAAGGTAAGCCTTGAGTAAATGATTATCTAAATTTCTTCACAGCTTTTCCTTTTGGCTATAAAAAGGTAGTGAGTGAAGGAAGACACCAAATCATTATCTAACTCTAGTAATACATTTGGTTAAATTAACTTTAGTTTGGAAAGTTTTATTAACTCCTTGGTCCCACCCCACTTGTATCTTTTATAATGTCTTTTATTATAAACAAGTGATTTATATTTATTACCCTTGAAGGTAATAAATCTCTAAGTTCATCACAGAATAATTATTTAGCTAAGGGATAAACAATACACTCTCTATTCCTTAGAAAATCTCTAGATGCTTGCACCCTAAAATAATCATGCAATTCTAATCATACATAGAATAATCAAGCATATGAGTTTTAATATGTTGGAATTATTTTAGGCATTAAATAACTTTGATTAATATTTAATTATGATATTGCATTTTATTTTAATCAAATAAATTTACTATTCACATTTTTTTACAGATGTGTGAACTTTAAATGCAATTTCACACATCAAATCTTAACCAAATCATGCAAAACTTGTGCGTAAAATTAAGTTCAGAGTGTTAGCTTTCCAACGAGCTTTTACACACCCAATTTCGAGTTCAAATGAGAGAGAACTAATCAAAACAAAAAATGGCGCGCTAATACCACTATTGGAACGCGGCCGCGAGTGCGCAGCAGAAAATCAAAAAAAATTAATGCCGTTATCCCTTTACCCAAGACCAATTTGTTTTGATTATTCTACAAGCCTAAGCATGTTAATATATATTCTAAGCATAAAAAAAACTCATAAAACATGCAAAGAACATAAACCTAAACATGTTAACTATCATAAGAACTCTAATTAAAATAAAGAAAGAAAAAAACTTACTTAAACCGAAGACTCATCCAGTCCTCCCTCTAATCTACAAGCTTTTCTCGAACTCAGCAAGCTCTTTCACATTCCAAAGGGCCACCCAAGTCTGTGGCCTCCAAAGATGCACATACCAAAACCAAAACTCAATGGCAAGACTACGCCTTGAGTGCACGGGTATTTTGCCCTTAGTGCTAGCCTAGGCAAATACCTCAAAAACTTTTAACTTGAGGTTCCTCTAGTCAATAATACTTAAGGATCCTCAAAATCAGTGGCTTACTCTTAAAATTTAGAGTTGCTCACTTATATAAACCCAATATATGAAAGGTTTTGGTGTAAAAAATTTGTGAAGAATTCTTTGGGTTTATATAGTGCTCCAAAGACAACAAAATTAATTAAGAATCCGATGGGGGATAAATACTAATTTAATCTTAGCCATTGGATCTTAATTTAGTGGTTTAATAAGATTATAAAACCCTAATAAGAGTTTGGGCCGAATTGAAATTCGAAACAAATAACAAATAAAAAGTTTTACTATTTTCATTACTATTCACGTTTTTATTTACTTATTTATTTACTCCAATTCCTAAAGTGCCCATATCGTCATTCATCAATCCCTAAGCCACTATGGAACCTCATAAATGATCTGTTCAATAATTAAACACATTGAACCATTTATGAACAATTCCTACAACAATCATATATGCTGTTAAATTTGTACTGTACACTGTTAACCATTGATTTCGACTTTGTTGTGTGTGACCTTTTGGGTTCCCCTCAAGTTGGACATGAAATGAATCGTGATAATTTAATCGAACATAAATTATCCTCCAATCAGATGGTCGTTCGATTTCAATGACCATGTTGACATCTAACAACATGCCAAGGCCCCCAAATGAGAATGAAAGATATATACCCATTCTGAATGCGATTTACATCTGATACAGTCCGTCGCCTCACTGTATCCCCACCGTTTGACCTATGGTACGGAAAGTGTCTACCCATATAGTCAAATATATGATTTTGATAGTGTTATGAATCGTGCTAACCCAAGAATCTCACATGATTCTTCAGCTACGGCCACAGTCTCAAGCACTGATCACACATATCAACCCGCGAACTGGAATACTACTCTTATAAGAAAATATTATCCGAGAGAGTGGCGATTCTCTGTTATATCTTTACAAACTTCATGTGTTTCAACAAATGACCCAATCATACCCTTATGACCGGATCTTTTGAACAGGGGAAGGAGAATGTCAAAGTTATTTGATCCACACATAAGATTGTAAATACCTCAAGTCTAAGGACTGGTCATATAATCGATACATGAAAGTTCTCACAGACACATGGGATAAACACTCCATGTAAAAACTTTCGGCAGTCATTTCGATGGACACGAGCAATTCATGCATCCATGTGATACACCAAGCGGATGGATCTCCGCTAGTAGCCTATGAGATCGGCTACCCCACTTAAGGGTGGATCATATCATCATGCTAGTCTCCCCGCTTTGTGAACGCCTAAATTATTCACAAAACTATGACTATGGCTGTTTGAGAGTAATGATTCTCATAAGGCGTGGAAGCCATCATCCTATTACTCCAAGAGCTTTATTACAGTGTTTGATGATTTATATAATCTATGTAAGACACGTATAATAAAGATTGCCATTTTATTAATTAATGAAAATATTACAAATACATGTACATATAGCCTATCCACAAGTTGGGTATTAGGCATATCTCTAACATACAACTCGTCATCTAGGCACACTTAGGGGTTTAAAGGCTTGTTGCATGCGCTAAATGCAAACGTGATCCCTACGAAAGTGGCTTAGTTTAATTTTATTTTAAAGATGTTTATGTTATTTTATCTTGTTGTTTTGCTCGAGGACTAGCAAAATGCTAAGTTTGGGGGGTGTGATGAGTGGTAAATATATCACTATTTCCCACTCATTTGACCTAATATTTTGCATAGTTTCTTGTGTTTTATGAATGTTTTGATTATGTCTTGTGCTATTTTGCAGATAAATAAATCAATACCAAAATAGAAAAAAACGGACAAAAAAGGGCAAAATAGTCATTTGGGCATCGTGATGCGCAACACTTATGCGTCACGATTGCTAACATGCGCTGGGTATTGCTAAAATACGCCAAACACGTGTCACAATCAGAGAAGTTTACTATCATGCGCCCATGCTAACATGCGCGTTCCACGTGTCAACATCACATCAAATCTGCTAACGTGCACCGGACACGTGTTACCATCACATGTTGCCGACACTCATCATTGAAACACATCATTGCTTGCATCATGATGACATCAGCATCGTGACACGTGAAGCATTCTGTGTCGTGACGCCGAGCCAATAATTCAGTTGCCGACACAACCGACGCCACGTGTCATCATCTCCATGAAGCCCGTACCATGCATCCAAAATCAACGGTGCGTCACGACGCACAAGGTTACGCTCGTCGTGACGTATGGAGCCAGGACTTGCCTAGAAATTCAGCCTGATTTTATTTCAAAAATTCATACCTTCCTAGTGTTCCTAATAGGGAACTAAGGATTGTATGTTGTGTGTTTAGTTTTAGTTATTTAATTTATGCATTTTTATTTTTATTTTATTTACTTTTTGCACTTTTAATTATGTACTTTTATTTTCAGTAATTAATTTTATTTTATTTACTTTTTATTTCTTTTATGTTCAGTAGTTAATTTACTACTGGGGGAAGAGTGAGTCTTTTTATTATTATAATTTAGATTAATCTCCCTCAATTATAATATATAAATTATCTTAAAACCTGATTTAATCGGATACCGCCTTATTGGTCGGTTGGACTTAATTAAACTGATTTTAACCTGACTAAATTGGATACCGCCTTTATGGTCGGTTGGAATTAATTAAATCTGACTTCATCAGGATACCTCATATATGGTTGGTTGGTAATTATCACGCAGATTTATATATTATAATAAGGGAGATTTCTAAATTAGAAATATTAAAGGTAGATTAATCTACTTAATTTATAATATGGAAATTGTAATTTAATGGATTAAAAGTTGATACTACCTTAATGACTGGTTTTATTTATGTAACATAATGTGACACCGCCTATATGGTCGGCCTTTATGTGACAGATGATTACCGCCTATAAGCTGGTTTATGGATAAATAATAACACCGTCTTTATGGCTGGTTCAACTTAAATGAGTAACACTAACAATTTCTATATTATAATAAAGTGAGATTTCTAAAAGTGGATCTTCTAACCCCCATCATTTTATTTTTATTTTAGGGAAGTGATAAAACACAATACACATGCTTAATAATTGATTTAATTATATTATGGGTAATTCTTTAGTTTGTTTATTGAATCTTAAGTTTAATGCTTCTTGTTGCCTGATCATCAATAAGATTAATGTGGTAACTTAAAATGAACTTGGAAAAATGATTTTAGGTTTCAGCCTTAGATTTAATAGCTCACGATATTCCTTAAGGATAGATAACCCTTAATAGATTTCCTTACAGGATTGGAATATACCTGTCGGGCCGGGGTAGCCATAATTGGAACTTGAACTTAATGAATTCAGATAACTTGGTTAACATAGACATATGATTAATTGGGTTATTTGGGTATTTGCGTCTAACCATCGACAAAGGCTTTTGCATATTTTCGTGTTCCAAGTTAACAAACTGATTTATTACACATATATAAAGAATCAATTCATCTTTACAATAATATTGTGTGGAATCACATACTACAAGAAAATACAGAATTAGCGACGGAAAACTCCGTTTCAAAATTTGAAACGGAATAGTGACGGAATTGAAATGGATTACAACATTAGCTACGAAATTTAACGACGGGACTAAATTTCGTAACTAATAGTGGCAGGAATGAAATAGCTGGAAAAAAAGCGACGGAATAGCGACAAATTTTTGAATCCGTCTATATTTATTGAGACAAAATTAAAATTCCGCCTCTAAATAGCGACGGAATATTAATTCCGTCACTATTTAGAATTACGGAGTAATTATGATTCCGTCGCTATAAATTTTAGGGCTTCTTTATTTAGTTGTTCCCTTTTCTAAACCTAGGAGGCGCCGACTTTTATTCTCCAATTTCTCCATCTTCTCTGTTACTGATTCTCCCATTCTTACCGTGAGAGATTTGTTGAGTGATCGATTCTCGTATTACCATTGGAACGAGAAATCGCGGTCAACAACCAAACTGCTAGCCATCCATAAATTCTTCTGACATCTGCATTCTTATGAGTTTTTCATCTACATTTTTGTTGGTTTTTTGAGATTGTAGGTTAATGAGCTTTTCAATGGATTGTGTTTGGTAAGTATATTTACTGAGTTTTTCATCTAAACTTATTGAACCTCATATGTTCCCGGAGCGACTGTTCTTTCTCCATCTTCTTATTTGTTTTTGTTGTTCGTGTTCGCAGTTATCTTCTCCATTCGCAATGCATAAACCCTAATTTTGAGATTATAAGAAAAATTTTAGATTTAGATTTAAAGAATTCGTGCCTATCATTAGAAATTTTAGATTTAAAGAACAATTTTGATTAAATATTGGGATTTGAGGCAAGGTCCAGGGCTAACGAGTTGGTGAATATATTTTTCATTGCTTCATGATTTTGTGCCATCGACGACACTCAACAGGTACTGCTTTTGCTTGTTGTCTTCTTTGTTTGGGTAATTGTTCTCCCTCTTTTTGTGAATATGGTGATTTTAGATTCTCGGGGCATGTTTATACCCATTCGGTCACTCGTTCTTCAGTTCGAGTGTTATGTTCTTGCTGGTGTATTATAGTGATATGAGAAGCTATTTTGGTGAGAAAAATGATTATTATTAGAGTTTTTGTATGTTTGAGAAGCTATTCATTTACTTGATGCAATGATATGCTGAATTATTTTGGATCTTTGTGTGTTTTGTTGCTTTATGCATGGTTGGTTTTTGAGAAAAAAAGGGAAACAAATGGGATCTTGATAAGTTTCAAATCAAGAGTGAAAACCCTTTACTGTTCTCATACTGATGTTGCTTATTTGGTTTGTTTATGGTGGAGTTTTTTAGTTTTTTTATTTCAGTTGATTATTGTGGAATTGGTGAGAAAATTGTGATTTGATAGATGCTCGCTAGTTTATGATAGTGAGAATAAATAGCTGAATTTGAAAAATCTCTCCGATTTTGTTGACATTGTTGTTGTTTTTTGTTCTGGTGTTTGACTCTGTGTTAGCTTTGTTAATTGAAAATCTGTGAGAGGATTTTTGAATTTAATTTTTTATTTTGCTCGGTGTTTACTTTTTGGAGTGATTGATAATATTTTGACCTTATTGTCATTGTTTTATATCGGTTTCATTATCGATTGCTGAGGTGCTTGCACTTTTAGCTTTGTGTTTCACAATTCCACTTACATGCAAGGGAAAATTTAGCTTTGCAAGGCATCTAGTTTAATGTTGCACTAACCTGCCTTTGATTGTAATGAAGATAGGACATGATGCATGAGGTAAACTAGAGATAATTGAAAGGAAATGGGAGGCTGCTGCTGTTGTTCTTCAGCAGAATGTTTTGTTTTCTTGCATTAAGTTTATTTTTATTTTATTATTGCAAATTCACTATTTCAGTAGTATCCAAGAGCATCAGAGGAGCATCTACCTTTGTCATCTCACTGTGGTGCCGGCTCTGCCCTCTCCACAGGACTCCTGGTTGATACAAATCTTGTAACATCGGTTCCTGATGTTTATAGACCACCTCATGCACCAATACCTTTTGATGCGGGTGTAAGGCATCCTCAAACTCAACCAGTGATTCCAGAAATTTGCAGCAATAAGAGCACGTTAGGATTAGCTTATATGTATTTTTTTTATGTTGTATTTTTTTAAACATTATATAATAAAATTTTTATTTTATTATTTGTTGTGTTTATTTTATAATTTAAGTAATTAATATATTTATTTTATAATTTTACGTACTAATTTTAATAATAATGTTTAAAATAAAATTAATTTCTTAAAAAATTTAAAAAATAACAATTTCATAAAAAATAATTCCTAGAAAAATTATAAACGGATTAGAGACAGATTTTCCGTTTTTAAATAGAGACGGATTCGTTAGAGACGGAATGTTTCGTTCCTATATAGCGACGGAAATTATTTTGTCACTAATGAGAGACGGAAATTTTCGTCGCTATATAGAGATGTAATAAAATTCTGTCGCTAATTTTAGCGACGGATGATATATTTCCGTCGCTAATTTTTTACGACCGACAAAATAGAGACAAAATTTATCTGTCTCTATTCTGTTGCTAACTGTCCAGTAGTGACGGATTAACGATGAATATTTCCGTCTCTAATTCACAGTTTTCTTATAGTGACAACCCTGTTGGGGTTGGTGCTTAGAGCGCCAATTCCCATTTGTATTTCATTGAAAATACTTATGTAAATATTTTATTATGAATAATACAAGCAGTATCTATAATATAATATATTTTTTAATATGGTAAAGACGTAATAGACTTTATGATGATTAGTCATGATACTGTTGCAAAAGCGTCGCAACTGACATTGAGTTGTATCATGACGTTTTCATTCTTATACAGTTCATGGTCAAGGTTTACACTACTTGGTCAGTAAAGTAAACCCGTTGAGACCGGTACATGTCGTTTACTAGAATATATGATTCCAATGGTTTCTCAATAAACCATAAGTCTTGGAGACTAGTACAGACATGTAGGTGTTTATAGCGGATAAAACTGAACGACTCACTGAAGATTCTTAATGGATGGTATACCAACGTCAATGAGAATCTTCTCGGGTGGAGTAGAATTTGTGATTCTCCGACTTGAGATGCCATTGTGGGCACATTAGACATCTTCTACACTTAGATGACAATCACTTCACCGATCTATTAAGATCAGATATCTGCCTGTTCGTTGGGTGTAGATAGATACTCAGAGTGTCATGTGTGTATCGAGATAGAATCCGTCAGTTCTGTGTACATAGCATAGGTAGTCCATATATGATTAGCAATCAGATAAAAATCATGGGCCCGTGGTACATTTTAGAAGTTAGTTCTAAATTTTGAGACTGCTAATAGAGAGACTTCGACGGGATAGTCCCTATAAAGATTTGACATTTACATCTATATCTCTATGATATATCTGGATACCTGTGACAGATGAATTATACATTTGCCATGACCCCGACCTATATGATTCAGCGAGATTATCTGTGGTCATCATAATTTATGGGTAGTTAAATTATGGACACGAAATTGGATTCTGTGACGGATATGCCTGAATCTAGAGAGTCTCACTAATGAAATATACTCGTAGAGCACTAGGGCAACATTTATAAATAATATTGATTATACATATGAAGGGACCCAATAGTCATTTCGTAATTTTTGTGTATTTGCATTTAATGTTAGATTTTATCAAATACACATTAATTAATTATCAAATTGAGATATTTGACTAATATCATAAATATATATGTATTTGACATTTAATGTAAATGTAATACATATATTTAATATATTTGTATTTAAATGATTATTTAATTATTTAATTGTTAAATAATTAAATTAATTAAAAATATAAATATCATAAGTTATGATATTTATTTAACGACTAAGTTACAATTGTTGACTTGGTTGAATTATTCACTAAAGTGTAATGATCATTTTTTATCAAGTTGACAAGTTGTTATTAAATGAAACAATTGAAATATCTTGCTATTTTTTCTACCTACCGATTTCGGCCAAGCCCTAATGGAGGAGTTATATTTTTTTTTTTTTTTTGGTTTCATTTAGGGTTTCATAAGTTCAAATACATAAAAATAAATACAAAAGAGAGTTGAGAGCAAAGTTTGAAGGCAAATGAGAAAAGGCTTGAAAACTTGGATTTTGTAAGTCTTTCTTTAAAGCTTTCAACATGAAATTTGTTTCTAACATGCTAGGCATCATTTTGTGTTGCTTTGATGTTCTCTCATCTCTTATAGTTTGTGTTTATTTGGTTGAGAACTTGTATGAAAGATTGATGCATGTAAGTAAGATTTAAATGATTTAAAAGCCTTACTTTTGATTCTTTAAAAGTCAAAGTTGTCATTCTAGAGTTAGTAAGCCACTCCTTGGTGACCTAGAATTGTTCTAGAGTTATTTCAAAGTGGTGAGACTTGTTTGGTGAAGTATTGAATGGATTAAAGTGTTGGATTTTAAAGATTTGGTGAAATTGGTCAATTTGATGAAATTGAAAAATTAGGGTTCATAACCCCCTCCAAATTTGGGGCTTTTCATATATGTGATGTACTATGGAGTGTATATGATGCATGTAAATTTTTGGGTTGATTGAATTTGATCTTAGCATGTTTTGAACAAATGGACCAAATTATAATTAATTGAAAAATGGGGGTGTTCACGACAATTTCATAAAAGTTTGGGGATTATTGCAAATCTGATTTTGATGTATTAGATATGTTGGAAATCATTTTAGAAATGATTTAGAATCATCCAAAATTATTTTTGACAATTTAGGACTAGAATGATCAATTTGCAAAATATTGGGGCATTTCGGTAATTATCAAGAATATGATCTATTGTATAATTTTTCAGAATTTGACCATTGGGTAATTAAATAAATAAGTTTATTTAATTGATCCGATAAAAAATTTTGAAATCGAAAAATTTTGATTTTCCACTATTCCGCCGCGTTATCGGATTTCCGCCATAAAACCCTTTCAAACCCTAGATATTTTTGTCTTTTTGTTTATTTTCCTTAGTATTTTCTTTTGTGTATTTTATTTATTTATTCAGCAAATCCACATTCAACCAACCAATCAAGCAATCATTCCATTCTCCTTAAATTAGATACCTGTAAATAAATAGTATCAATAATTAATAACAACAGTAGAAATTAAGTCATTGTGGGATCAATATTTTTATACTACATGAGTGATACGTGTGCTTGCGTTATACGTGTGTGATCATGCCGATCATGGATCAAATGGTAGTCTGGTGAGCTTAAGACTCAGCTCAACACCAATCATCTACACTTAGATGTTGTTGGAGTGGAAACTAAGAAGCACCGATGTACGGTCTTGACTCTCTTGCATCACTTTCATATCCAGATTCATTGCGCAACTCAGGTAAATTACACTACGATTCATCTTTTGATGAGATTTTTGAGCAGTGGGTACAAGATCGAGTCATGATTGAGATACAGACTATACAATAACAATAGGATGAAGAGCAACAGAGGAAAAATGAAGAGATGCAACGTCTAAAAGAAGAGTAGTGGAAGAGAAATGAAGAGGTGCATGATCTCATACAAAAAATGGTAGAGTGGAGCGCTATTTTCATATGGTGAGAGATTTGACACAGAGTTCACAGCTTGCTCTTCAGGACCATCTCGTCATCTGACTGATCTTGAGCAGAAAAATAAGGATGATCAGATTATATGTATTTTTTTTCAAAAAATTAAATATTATACTTTTTTAACATTTTATTTTTTTTACAATTTAATTATATTAATATATTTATTTTTGTTAATTTTATAATTTATTCATATTAATATTATTTAAAAATAAATAATTATTAAAATTATTTAATTTTTTTTAAAAAAGAGAATATTAGATAGCAGCGGAAAAAGTATAATTAGATATGGAAAATCCGTCTCAAAATTGATACTGAATTAGAAATGGAACTTATTTCATTTGTAATTTGAGATGAAATTTCCATATCAATTGTATCTCAAAATTGCTAAGAAAAATTTTGTCGCTAATAGAAATAAAATTTTTGTATCAACTCCGTCAAAAAATTGATACGGAAATTACATTGCTAATTACCAACAAAATTTATTATGTTTCCAAATAACTATGGATTTTCTATAACAATTTCATCTCTACTTAGCTACGGAATCTTCGTCGCTAATTACCAACGGAAATTATTCCATTGCTAATTTTAGCGATGGATGACCAACAAAATAGCGATGAAATTTTCCTATCGCTAATAGGCCATTAGTGATTGCATAGCTACAGATTTTTCTATCTCTATTTGAATGGTTTCTTGTAGTGAGCCTAGGTGATTATGACAAAGACCGTTCTTTCAAGTGGATAATGCTTCTTTTGCTCTAGGGGCTATTTATAAAGGATTTCTTAGTGAGTACTTTCATACGAAGAGTTGTTCTTTGAAAGTGAAAGATTTGAATTTTCACTATCAATGGATGTTGAAGTACTATTATAAGCTTAATGGCCTGAATGATCCCAATATGAGGCACACCTATATTGCCTCTCTCCCCAAAGAACTTCATATATAGATGCAACGATAACTTCACCTTAGTCAAAAGAAGGTTGAAGACATGACTTAGGAAACATTCATCAAACGGATATCAATGCTCTTGATAAGCTTTGTGAGCAGAAAATGTTTTTGAAGGAACTGATTGAGAATAAAAAGTCATTTAAATAAGCCTTGCAGAAGCCGCATATAAAATTCAAGTATAAAAAATGACAAGCACTGCACTTGTTCTATCGAGAAGAAATCTTATTACAAGCTCTGTAAGAAGTACAAGAACAGAAAAGAAAATAAAGCCCAGAAGTGAGCTAAAAGAGAGAAAGACCCTCAAGTATTACATAAACTATTTTTTAGATGAATATTTAATAAAATTACCAAAATATCCATCCAAATTATGGTACCTAGTTAAAGTCTCTATTGTATTTTATTGTATCAGTTCATGTGATATATAAAAATATTTTGTTCCATTGCCATTGCTAAATGATATCGTACTAGTAAGATCACGCGAAAATGATCATGTGTACTGGATAGGATAAAAGTAGATTCCATATAGCTTTTTAAAATTAAAATTAATGAATTAATATCATGTTCTAAGAAATTAAAATAAATGATGATGTGTCACGATGTAATTAGACATGAAGAATAAAATAACGAGACATCATACATTCTGTACGAAAGCAATTCTATGATATGCAACCTGGGAATTTTATGTATATATTATGGATTTAGAATTTAATAGTGTACAATAGTCTACTCGAACCCAAATTTAATCCACTTATAAATGTTATATAAATATACCTAATAAGTTAATAATAAGTTTGTCACTTAAAAATTAAATAGCAAATCAAAATGCGAAATGGTGGTTTTTTTCCCAATTTTAAATTTAAAAATTAAATTTATCTCAAAATATAAATTATTTCAAGAAAAAATTATATATTATTATTTTAGAAATAATAAGTTTTAAAATTAGTATCATTATCGATATATTCGATAAAAAAAAATATGTCAACAATGACTATTACATTTATAAGTGACTAATTAGTCATTTTCAAAACTTCACTCGTCATTCATTCATACTCTAAATAACAATATATAAAATATTACATGTTGGGTTTATGTGTATCTCCTAGCAATTTGATAAGTGTGGTTTATACCCACTTATTCCGACATCTTTAGCTTAGTATTTTGTTATATTTCGAGATATTTAATGTTATTCATAGTGTATTTTATATTTTAATTGTAGGAACATTATAGATCCTGGGAAAATTACACGTATTTTGGGGACCATTCGGGAGTATAGGACACAACGCAGGAACAAATTAAGTACTCACACGACAGCGCCAACAATCAGAAAGATCGAGCCAAATTCCCGAGAGAAATGCGCCAAGGCGCCACAATTTCATTATCATTGGCGCCTTGGCGCCATAATTCCAAGAGCAACAGACGCCAAGGCGCCTGTTACAAAGCAAATGGCGCCTAGGCGCCATAACACACTCACTTAGTAGCGCCATGGCGCCACTTGCTCAATTAACTGACCGGCGTAAACACACACGTATAACGTAAGCGCACGTATCGTTCAAGTAGTATAAAAATATCGATCCCACGATGACTTAATTCCTACTGTTGTTATTAATTATTGAATCTATTTATTTACAACTATCTAATTAAAGGGAGAATAGAATTGATTGCTTGATTGATTTGGTTGATTAAAGATTTCCTAAATAAATAAATAAAAATATAAAAGAAAACACTAAGGAAAATAAAAGACACAAAGATCTAAGGTTGTGATTTCTTTTAATATCATTTTAAAGATGAAGTGGTTATCTTAAAGTTGGTAATATATTGATTTATTAACCTGGAACACTAAATTATGTGTAAGCCTCTGTCGATGGTCAGACACAAATACCCAGTTTAATCTAATTGAACCATATGTCTATGTCAACCAAATTACCTAGATTCATTAAGTTCAAGTTCCAATTATGGCTACCCTCACCCGACAGGTATATTCCTATCCTGTAAGGAAATCTATTAAAGGGTTATCTATCCTCAAGGAAGATCGTGGGCTATTGAGTCTAAGGTCTTAAACTTAAAATCCTTATGTCTAGTTCATATTAAGTTTACCTAATCAATTTTATTAATGGCCAGTTAATAAAAAGGCTTTAAGGTTAAGACTCAATAAATAAATCTTTAAATTACCCAAACTATAATTTAACCCTTATAAACCAGTGATAGTAAAAGTTATCACAACCCCAAATAACTAACACATGACTAAGGCTAGTAAAAGCTTAAAAGTAAAAGACATAAAGTGAAAGCTGAAAAATAAAATAAAATAAAATTGCTAAGGTAAAAGGAATTAACTTCTACGAAATACTATTTAGATTTCTCCCATAATATAATATAAGCTTTGCAAAACATTACCAACCAGCCATATAGGCGGTAACCTGATTAAGTCAATTTAAAAACAACCAGCCATAAAGAGGAATCAAAATAACCAGCCATATAGGCGGAATGAAAACAACCAGCCATATAGGCGGAATTAAATTACCAACCGACCAATCTGGCGGTATCCCTATTAAGTCCAATTAAAATATTGAATATATTATAATTATGGGAGAATAATCTAAGTAGTAATAGTAAAAGAATTACCTTTCACCATAGTAAAAATTGTAAAAAGTAAACAGTAAAAATTAAATTACTATTATTACAAAACGTAATTAAAATTATTTACAAAACTAAAAAAACTAAAAAAAACTAAAGAGTCTAGAGAGAGAAACTCTCTCTTTAGAAGGAATTGAAGAGAGAGGAAGGTACATCGAATTCTGAAATCTCGAGCTCAATTTATAGGCGCGGATAGGGGTCCGGCGTCGCGACGCTAAAGGGTTGCGCGTCGCGACGCCCGCTACAGTGACACGTGTCACTTGCTGATTCGTCGGCTCAGATTCTTATCCGATGACGTGGCACTGTTCATGACGTCATTGCTTACGTCACTCTGAGGCACGATTGTCGGCAGCGTCAGATCACGACACGTGGCACCGACGCACATTAGCAAGGCCGTTGAGATGTCGACACGTGGCATGGCGCAAGATAGCATAGATGATGATTGTCGGCACCGTAGGATGATGACACGTGGCAGGCGCAAGTTAGCAAATCTTCTGTGATGGTGACACGTGGCACGGCGCACGTTAGCAAAGTGAACTTTTCAAATTCTGACCCGTTGACCCGGCGCACTTTAGCAAATCCGGCGCATACTGGGCGTCGCGGCGCGCAATGCTCCAGCGTCGCGACGCGCAAAAGACGAAAATATCCCTGTTGACGCATTTTTGTCCGGTTTTGCCCCAAATTGTCTCCAGTGCTATCCAAACTTTATTTATCTGCAAAATAACAACAAAACACATCAAAACGTTCATAAATCTCGAGAAACAATACAAAACATTAGGTCAAATGAGTGAGAAATAGTGATATAAATACCACTCATCACACCCCCAAACCTAATATTTTGCTAGTCCTCGAGCAAAACAGAAAATAAAATAACATGAAAATAAAATTTAACTAAGCCACTTTCGTAGGGATCACGGTTGCATTTAGCATATGCAACAAGCCTTTAAACCCCTAGGTGTCCCTAGTGGACGAGTTGTAGTCTCGTGAGGGCTTACAGCAATGATACCCACAAACATTTTACAAAAGTAAAAAGTTAGTAAAACTAATGCACACAAAAGCAAAAAGATAAGCGAAAAAAGAATAAAGAAAGTTAGTGACTAATCAGGTGAAAATTCTACTCCAAGTTACTAGTTGTTTTGTTTCTTTCTAAATTACTGAATAAGTAAATTCTCCGATTATTTTTACCATTCTCCATCTACACAGCTAACAAAATATTAATCAACTCATTTTTGCCCACAACAGTCATAAGTGCAGTTGATAAGAGAGTAATATTTTTGTCCTAAAGTTCTATCAGATTTCACACCTTTTTGTAGCAATGAAATAATTTTTCTGATTTTTCAGATTTTTTTCTTTGATTTTTTTCTCTATTTTTTTATTATATACAATACCTTCCGTCTATGTAGCGAGCTTTGGGTTGGTGGCTCCCAAACCAGTTGGCTTTAGGGCACCGGGTGTTAAGACACCCATACGAACTTAATTACTCAGACTTCAGATATATATATATTTTTGCAGCATCTTCGATCCATGTAACGAGCTTTGGGCCAGTGACTCCCAAACAAGTTGGTTTTAGGGCACTAGGTGTTAAAACACCCTTACAGACTTAATAACTCGGATCTCGGACGTTTTTTTTTTTTTTTTTTTCTCCATCACTTTTTAAGATGCTTCCTCCAATTAAACTAGAGCACTGAATATTGCAAACTTTTCAATTTTAGCTCATGACTGTATGTTTCCATGTATGTTGATAATACCTGCCAACTGAGCATATGAAGATCCATTTTAGTCCGTTTTAAGGAGAATTCACAAATTAAATAATTTAAAAGGAAATAAACAAAAATTAACTTGTTTCAAAAAAATTGGTTTGAGATACGTATCAGGAGTGGGAACTTCTTACTCAGCTACCTCTCGCTAATTTCACATTTTTAGTCAAAAATAAAAACACAAAAACACAAAATATTTTTGTAATTTTTGAAAAAATTTCAATTTTTTTGTATTTTTCGAAAAATTTTGGACTAAAAATAAAGACAACATACAAACTAAAAACAATGTACTAATCAACTAAATCCCTCCCCCAAACCTAAATGAGACATTGTCCCCAATGTCTTAAACAGTAAAAGGAGAGTTAGAAGGTTGTACCTGGTTAGCTGAAATCTACAGGAAATTAAAGGTTAAGATCCAGATTAATTCGACGCCTCTTACCACGATCGTCCTCAGACCAATTTATCTTTGATAGGATAGGGTCAACTTGTGGTTCATAGGCTATGTGTTGGTCTATCAGATCCGGAGCAGTTCTGGCAGTAAAGAGGAGTTCTTTCATAGGTTTTGACACGAACCCATTTCTTCGAGCATCATCAAGAAACACACAAAGAAAATCATAAAATCCATCAACGTTGAGTAGTCCAAGCGGTTTCTGGTGTATGTTCAGGTTCGCCCAAGATAACACAATAAAAATTTCCTCCAATGTACCCAAACCACCTGGCAAAGTAATAAAAGCATCAGCATGGTTAATCATTTCTACCAGTCGTTCAGACATACCTGGCACGATTAGTTCCTCTCCGTTTGATGATCCAATAATATTTGCCTCTGCCAAGGGTTTTGGGATGATTCCCAAAACGTGACTGTCTTCTTCCTGTACGGCCTTTGAAACGATCCCCATAAGTCCGAGATTGCCTCCGCCATATATAAGTGCATATTCCTTGCAGCTAAGACTCGACCCAATTCCTGTGCTGCTTCTATGTATTGTGGTTTAGTACCAACACTACTACCGCAAAACACACAAATGTTTTCAACTCGTCTTCTTGAGGTGGCTTCCATTTTTCTATGTATTTCTTTCTCAAATTAGGATGTCTTCAAAAGTGCAATGACGGGCTGAATTTATAGTACCTGAAAAAGGGTGAGTAATAATAGCACTAATATCTTCCAAAGGACGTTTGTCAGCTAAACAACAAAAGAAATCGTGAAAGGTCAAAAAGTCTGGATCCTGTCTATGAAAATAAAAATAATTACAACAGAAAAGCAAATCAAAGCAATAATTAAGGTAACGGAATTGTGTACGCAATACGCCACTCGTTTGGAATCCATTAGGATGCGTCTCAAGATTTCATTCATTACTCAGTCTTCGCTAATGAATTGTTTCTCTCTTTGATTGCCAAACACAATTCATTCTATCTTAAAATGCTTCGTTTGTGCCTTTCCCTACAAAATAACACACAAAATTAAAAAGTTCACACAAAACAAATTACAACAAATTGCATGGGTTGCCTCCCTGCTAGCGCTAAATTTTTCGTCTTCAGCCAGATGTGAATGAAATCCATATGTTAAAGAGGTTTCAATGTCGTTTTGGATGTCCGATTACAGACAATTCTGTGAGCGTTGCTTTTGAAGGGTCTCTTCCAACGGAAAAGTGGCAAAAAGAGTTTTGTCTCATTCAATGCTCGTGCCACCTTTTTGACTTTTGTTGCTCCAATGGTTCCTGAAAAGAAAGAAAGAAAATCAGGAGGTCTCGTATGGTGCTTGACTTGGAATGGGAGTTCCATTCTGTCAAGCTTCTGGGTGATATCTTTGATTTGTACTCCCTAAAACAGCGATGTTTTTCCTGAATGCTCTGGATTTTTAATTTGGTCTGACAGTTGCTCCTCCATTTGCTCTGCTTTTTGCTCCACCTTTTCTTCGCAGATGTATTTGAAAATTTCCATATTCAGCTTTTCATCTGTCATCTGTGAAATACATGCATCAAAATTGTCAACCTGAGGATGAAAAGAAATGTCAAATTTTAGGTCTTCATCCTCTAATCTGGATGAAATAATTGGCTCAGGTAGATCTTCTTCAAACATTTGTGCAATGGAATTTCCAAGATCTTCATTTTGAGGACACAGAATTCCATCCTCATTTGTTGTGCAGTGGTACAAATAGATCAGCTTCATCCTCGTCAGAGTCGGAATAATAAAAATCAAATCGAGACTTTGCTGGTTCGGGTTCCTGAACTGATACCTCTGATTCTTGATACTGCTCAGCCTCATCATCTGTTATGATGTCATGATGAATCTGAGGATATTCGAAGGCTTCTTCAGTATTGTTTGAATTTACTCCGTGAGATATTTGATTCAGGTTATCTGTTAATTGTCTAACTTGATCTGTCATCCTCTGTATAGACACCGTTTGACTCTGAATTTGTGCATCAAATCGAGCTTCTCGTTCCTCGAACCAATCTTTGAGCATGTGAATCAACTGATCTTCATCTGATGGTTCTGGTTGTTGATGAAAATCGCATATGGATGGTGGATAAGATGGAAAATGTGGTTCTGTGAAATGTGATGGCTCGTCATACTATGAAGGATCTTGATAGTTCTGCCACCCTGGATGGTAGTTGTATTCGCAATAATCGCTTGGGTGGTTACCATTACATATGTCACATCTCCACATTGAGTTCTGTTGAGCAAATGTAGTATTGCTTGGTTCTGGCATCCAGTGATAATCATTGGGCTCGACAACAGGCCTCAGAAAACCGGACTGTTGCTCCCAGATGTGGGGTGTATCTTCTTGTAAAGCACGTAATCTTTCAATTTCCCAGTAATGTTCCATTTTTAAGTCACCTGAAATCAAAAGAAAGAAATAAAAATTACAGATAAAAATAAAGAAAATTAGATATAAGTAAATTAGATAGCTTCAAAATTAATAACTCAAGAAAAATAAGTCACCGGCAACGGCGCCAAAAACTTGACCGGCGTAAACACACACATATAACGCAAGCGCACGTATCGTTCAAGTAGTATAAAAATATCGATCCCACGAGGACTTAATTCCTACTGTTGTTATTAATTATTGAATCTATTTATTTACAACTATCTAATTAAAGGGAGAATAGAATTGATTGCTTGATTGATTTGGTTGATTAAAGATTTGCTAAATAAATAAATAAAAATATAAAAGAAAACACTAAGGAAAATAAAAGACACAAAGATCTAAGGTTGTGATTTCTTTTAATATCATTTTAAAGATGAAGTGGTTATCTTAAAGTTGGTAATATATTGATTATTAACCTGGAACACTAAATTATGTGTAAGCCTCTGTCGATGGTCAGACACAAATACCCAGTTTAATCCAATTGAACCATATGTCTATGTCAACCAAATTACCTAGATTCATTAAGTTCAAGTTCCAATTATGACTACCCCCGCCCGACAGGTATATTTCTATCCTGTAAGGAAATCTATTAAAGGGTTATCTATCCTCAAGGAAGATCGTGGGCTATTGAGTCTAAGGTCTTAAACTTAAAATCCCTATGTCTAGTTCATATTAAGTTTACCTAATCAATTTTATTAATGGCCAGTTAATAAAAAGGCTTTAAGGTTAAGACTCAATAAATAAATCTTTAAATTACCCACACTATAATCTAACCCTTATAAACCAGTGATAGTAAAAGTTATCACAACCCCAAATAACTAACACATGACTAAGGCTAGTAAAAGCTTAAAAGTAAAAGACATAAAGTGAAAGCTGAAAAATAAAATAAAATAAAATTGCTAAGGTAAAAGGAATTAACTTCTACTAAATACTATTTAGATTTCTCCCATAATATAATATAAGCTTTGCAAAACATTACCAACCAGCCATATAGGCGGTAACCTGATTAAGTCAATTTAAAAACAACCAGCCATAAAGGCGGAATCAAAATAACCAGCCATATAGGCGGAATGAAAACAACCAGCCATATAGGCGGAATTAAATTACCAACCGACCAATCTGGCGGTATCCTTATTAAGTCCAATTAAAAATATTGAATATATTATAATTATGGGAGAATAATCTAAGTAGTAATAGTAAAATAATTACCTTTCACCATAGTAAAAATTGTAAAAAGTAAAAAGTAAAAATTAAATTACTATTATGACAAAACGTAATTAAAATTATTTACAAAACTAAAAAAACTAAAAAAAACTAAAGAGTCTAGAGAGAGAAACTCTCTCTTTAGAAGGAATAGAAGAGAGAGGAAGGTACATCGAATTCTGAAATCTCGAGCTCAATTTATAGGCGCGGATAGGGGTCCGGCATCGCGACGCTAAAGGGTTGCGCGTCGCGACGCCCGCTACAGTGACACGTGTCACTTGCTGATTCGTCGGCTCAGATTCTTATCCGATGACGTGGCACTGTTCATGACGTCATTGCTTACGTCACTCTGAGGCGCGATTGTCGGCAGCGTCAGATCACGACACGTGGCACCGACGCACATTAGCAAGGCCGTTGAGATGTCGACACGTGGCATGGCGCAAGATAGCATAGATGATGATTGTCGGCACCGTAGGATGATGACACGTGGCAGGCGCAAGTTAGCAAATCTTCTGTGATGGTGACACGTGGCACGGCGCACGTTAGCAAAGTGAACTTTTCAGATTCTGACCCGTTGACCCGGCGCACTTTAGCAAATCCGGCGCATGTTGGGCGTCGCGGCGCGCAATGCTCCAGCGTCGCGACGCGCAAAAGACGAAAATATCCCTGTTGACGCATTTTTGTCTGGTTTTGCCCCAAATTGCCTCCAGTGCTATCCAAACTTTATTTATCTGCAAAATAACAACAAAACACATCAAAATGTTCATAAATCTCGAGAAACAATACAAAACATTAGGTCAAATGAGTGAGAAATGTGCTATAAATACCACTCATCATTAACCAAAGGCGCTATGGCGTCTCGAGCCCAAATTTTGTCATACAATTTCCCGGAAGTTCAGCGCCCAGGCGCCTACTTAACCAAGTACTGAGGCGCTGAGGGATATGTTCCAGGATTTACTTTTTAAGGTTTTTAAGATCCCTAATGATACCCAATGACTCAATGCCTCTATTATAAATATAACAGTTCGTCCAATACTCAATGGGGAGGCTAATAAACTGCACAAAACACAGAAACAAATATTTTTAGAGATCCAAGGAGATGATTGAAGAGCGACAAGAGGAGACAAATGCGGTAACATCCGAGGAGGAAGAGATTCAATTCGGGTTATATCTTCTAGTTTCTTTCTTAGAAATCTAATGATTTCAATTAGATTCATGACCTGTTTATTATTATTTTTATCTTTTGTCATGAATTAACTCATTAATTTTGGAGAATGATGTAATCTATGCTTGAACTTTGTATTGTGTTTATCAATTTTGTTATAAAGTTTTATTAATTTATTTATATTCTTTTGAGTTTAATGTTTCTTGATTGTTGGCCACAATTGAAGATGATGAATGTTTAGAATCTATCACTCGAGAGAGGGGATTTTGAATAGATCTAGAGAATATGACCTAGGATTTTATAGAGTTCGAGAGAATCTGTAGTCCTTTGAAGTCGTTAACATAGAATCACAAAGCGTAATGAGTTGTTAACTATTGGATTTTTATAGAGATATCGATGTCTGTAGTTGATGATATTTTCACTGATGCTCGAGAGAGGGAGTGGATATTTGCGTAATCTTGACTTATAAATAATATAACTGAACAAAGATTAATTGGCATAACAAATACATAAGTGACAGCTAGGTGAAATCAGGATCCAAAATCTCTATCGTATTAGTTCCTCCTATTTTATTATTTTTATATTTATATTTATTTATTATAAATCTTTATTAATTGTTTTCTAAATAAAGTTAGGATTATCAATTGTAGTACTTAGTGCGAGTTTACGCAATTTCTGTGGGTTCGACACTCTTTCACTGATTTATATTAAAACTTGACACCGTACACTTGCGGTACGATATAAAAATATCACAACAAGTTTTTGGCGCCGTTGCCGGGGATTGTTTGTTTAATTCACAGTGATACTCCTACCAAGTAATCTTAGCTTTAATTGAGATTTTTATCTTTTAGCTTATATTTATTTTATTTATTTTATTTATTAACTTTTTCTTTTTCTTTTGGTGCTTCAGTGAATGCGAAAGTCCACAAGTCTCGACTCACTCCTGTTTGATCCTGAAATAGAAAGAACAACGAGGACACTAAGGAAAGAAAGGAAAATTGAACAAGAAGCAATGACAGCTGAGAATAGAGAGATCAACCCACGTCAGGTGGAAATCAGAGATCACTTCAAACCGGTCATAGATGATACTTATTCTGGGATTGACCATCAACCAATCAACACCAAAAATTTTGGGCTAAAACCTGCATTGATCAGCATGGTACAAAGGAATAAGTTTGGGGGTTCAACTGTAGAAGATCCCAACTTGCACTTAAGGATGTTCCTGGAGATCGCAGATACCATAAAGATAAATGGCGTCAGTAAAGAAGCTATCAGGCTGTGCTTATTCTCATTCTTTTTGCGGGATAAAGCGTGGTATTGGCTGCAATCAATACAGACGGGGAGTATCATGACATGGCAAGATATGGCCATAAAATTTCTTGAGAGATTTTTTCCACCAGCTAAATCAGCTCAACTGAGGGCAGAAATCGGTATATTTAAGCAGCTGGAAACTGAGACTTTATATGAAGCATGAGACAAATTTAAAGATCTACTACGTAGATGTCCACAACATAATTATGCAGATTGGGTCCAGATTCAGTTGTTCTATAATGGGCTGAATGGTTCGAATAAGATTGTGGTTGATGCAGCAGTTGGGGGAGCTTTATTCAAGAAATTAGCTGAGGAAGCCTACAATCTATAAGAAGAAATGGCCATTAACCACTATCAATGGCCAAGTGAACGCGCTACGGTGACCAAAGTGGCTGGAATATATGAAGTAGACCCCATTGTGGCACTTACAGCTCAGATTTCCACTTTGTCTACTCAAGTAGCAGCCCTGACAAATCCAAGGGTACCATCTGCTAAATCAACGGCAGCTACAAACATGCAGTTCTTGGAAAGAAACCAGAACTTTGAGCAAATCCAATATGTGAGCAATCAGAACTTCAACAGCTAAAGAGGAAATCTTGTGCCTAACCGTTATCATCCAAACCTGACATATGCTAACACAGAGAATACCTTGCAGTCTTCTTCTGGTTTTGACTATCAAAGAGATGAGCAGAAATCTTCCTTAGAAGATTTCGTGAGCACGTTTGTTGCTAGTACTTCAGCGAGATTCGAGAAGACTGAGTCAAGGCTACACAATATTGAGACACACATGGAAAATATGGAGGCCACAATGAAGTCCTTAGAAACACAGATTGGGCAGATTATGTCCTCCATGACCAAGCAACAGTAAGGGGTATTTGGATAATCTGTCCCAGCCGCCAAGCTATAATGTTCATGTCAAAGTCGCTAGTGGATACAAAAGAAGAAGCTACCATGACCACCAATTGGGTGGTTGCGTCTGGCTGAAGACGTTAAACTTAGCGCTAGCGGGGAGGCAACCCTTGCATTTGTTTTATTATTATTTTATTTTATTTTTAATTGTAATTTTTTATTTTATTTTATTGTGTGATATTTATTAAATTGCATGTTATTTATGCAGGTAGCACGAGACACACAACACCCGCACAACCAAATTCTAACCAGCAAGAGCCTGATCAACTCCATGCACGGTAGTGTTGTTCCTCACTCTTGTTCTTTAATTTTTTTTTATCTTACATTGAGGACAATGCAAGTTTTAAGTTTGGGGGTGTGTGCATGCTGTTTACTTGCTATTGTGTTGAAAAAAATTGTTTTAGTCTTTGATAGTAAAACATAAATCCTATGATAATATTGTCTATTTATGGGTGAAATTTTAGAAACGATAAGTGCTCGATTTACTTTTATCTGATGCCTTGAATAACTGATCTATGTTAGACTCGTAAGCACTTAAAATTAGGTTTTTAGCAGTGAAAACTTAAGTAGTTAACAAGATGACTAGTTGAAGAAATTGCATGTCGATGAATGACCGTTTGCTTAGATATCTATCTTGATTTGCTAGTGTTATGAAGTGTGGTATAGCTAAAAAGAAAAATGTCTCTAAAGAAATAAAATAAACCACCTATAACCGATAAGCATGAAGCTACCCATGGGTGAGTATTAGGACCACCATGAGGAGAAATGCTACCTTAAAGGGTATGTGTGTTGAAAAAATAAGTGCAAAATGAGAAAAGTAAAAAGAGACAAGAAAATAAAAGAAAAGAAAAATCATACCACACTGAGCACGGAATAAAGCAATTACAGAGCATAATTGAGATATCTAGGTTGGTTTGACCCATCGATTATAATTTTTAAACGAAATCATTGAGTTGATTTACTTAGGAATCAAGCTGTGAAAGAACCTTTACACACACACATACACCGTGAGTCTAGCTTAGATAATTTATTCATGAATTTGGATTTGAGTCGCATTGCGTACTTTGAAGGTTCTGTAATTTCATTTATAAGCTTTCTTTGAAGATATATTTATGTGCAACTATTGGGGACTATGTTTTGTTATTTTTGCATGATTGTGTGTAAATGACGTTTGTGGATGTCGTTGCTAAGCCCTCACGAGACTATAACTCGTCCACTAGGGTCACCTAGGGGTTTAAAGGCTTGTTGCATATGCTAAATGCAATCGTGATCCCAACGAAAGTGGCTTAGTTAATTTAGTAGTTTTTATTTGTCTATTTGAATTTAGACTCAGGACTAGCAAAACCTTAAGTTTGAGGGTGTTTGATAAGTGTGGTTTATACCCACTTATTCCGACATCTTTAGCTTAGTATTTTGTTATATTTCGAGATATTTAATGTTATTCATAGTGTATTTTATATTTTAATTGTAGGAAATTTAATACATGGATCCTGGGAAAATTACACGTATTTTGGGGACCATTCGGGAGCATAGGACACAATGTAGGAACAAATTCAGCACTCGCGCGACAACGCCAACAATCAGAAAGATCGAGCCAAATTCTCGAGAGAAATGCGCCAAAGAACCATAATTTCATTATCATTGGCGTCATAATTCCAAGAGAAAATGGCGCCAATACGCCTGTTACAAAGTAAATGGCGCCTAGGCGCCATAACACACTCACTTAGTGGCGCCATGTCGCCACTTGCTCAACTAACCTAAGGCGCCATGGCGCCTCGAGCCCAAATTTTGCCATACAATTTCCCACAAGTTCAGCGCCCAGGCGCCCACTTAACCAAGTACTGAGGCTCTGCGGGATATGTTCCAGGATTTACTTTTTAGGGTTTTTAAGATCCCTAATGATACCTAATGACTCCCTGCCTCCACTATAAATATAACAGTTCGTCCAATACTCAAGGAGGAGGCTAATACACTGCACAAAACACAGAAACAAATATTTTTAGAGATCCAATGAGAGGATTGAAGAGCGACAAGAGGAGACAAATGCGGTAACGTCCGAGGAGGAAGAGATTCAATTCGAGTTATATCTTCTAGTTTCTTTATTAGAACTCTAATGATTTCCATTAGATTCATGACCTGTTTATTATTATTTTTATCTTTTGTCATGAATTAACTCATTAATTATGGAGAATGATGTAATATATACTTACCTTGTATTGTGTTTATCAATTTTGTTATAAAGTTTTATTAATTTATTTATATTCTTTTTAGTTTAATGCTTCTTGATTGTTGGCCACAATTGAAGATGATGAATGTTTAGAATCTATCACTCGAAAGAGGGGATTTTGAATAGATCTATAGAATATGACCTAGGATTTTATAGAGTTCGAGAGAATCTGTAGTCCTTTGAAGTCGTTAACATAGAATTACAAAACGTAATGAGTTGTTAACTATTGGATTTTTATAGAGATATCGAAGTCTGTAGTTGATGATATTTTCACTGTTGCTCGAGAGAGGGAGTGGATATTTGCGGAATCTTGACTTATAAATAATATAATTGAACAAAGATTAATTGACATAATAAATACATAGGCGATAGCTAGGTGAAATCAGGATCCAGAATCTCTATCGTATTAGTTCCTCATATTTTATTATTTTATTTTTATATTTATTTATTATAAATATTTATTATTTATTTTCTAAATAAAGTTAGGATTATCAATTGTAGTACTTATTGCGAGTTTACGCAATCTCTGTGGATTCGACACTCTTTCACTGATTTATACTAAAACTTGACACCGTACACTTGCGGTACGATATAAAAATATCACAACACAATTGTACAGCTTTTGGAAGTTATTATATGAGAATTTCAGGTCGTGTGTGTGTCAAGCTTAAGCGTGCATTTCTTTCAGGTTCGAGCATGGGTTCAAATGTCTCCATCTAGTGAGCTTATTGTTGGGGTTTTAAAGAGGCGGATATCCGGTAATGCAGCGGAAACAGTGGAAAATCAAATTTTCCGATTTCAAAAATTTTTCTCGGATTAATAAAATAAACTTATTTATTTTATTATCCAATAATCAAATTAGAAATAAAACACTATAAATCAAATTTATGTGAATTTACCGAATTGCCCTTAAACATAACATTTTGCTTATTTTTAATCCGAAATTTTTCAAAATAATTTTGAATGATTCTAAATCATTTCTAGGTTGATTTTAACATGTCCCAAATGTCAAAATACAATTGCCATAAAAACCCCAAAAAATCTTATTATGGCCGAATGCATCCTTAGTGGGCATATTGTGCATTTTGCACTTCCATTGTTCAAAACACATCAAGGCAAAATCCAATCAATCCAATATTTTACATGCATCATATAAACACCTAAATACACCATATAAATGAAAAGCTCCAAATTTGGAAGTGGTCTTAAACCCTAATTTTTCAATTTCTTCAAATTGGACAAATTAGACCAAATTGGTTAAATCCAATACTTCAATCATGTTTCTTCCATCCAAATCAAGTCTCAACACAATGAAATAACTATAGATCAAATATAGGTCATTTAAGAGTGGGTCAACAAATCTAGATTAGCAACAAGGTTCTAAAACCATTAAAATAATGCTTACTACATCATTAGTAACATTCTATCAACTTTATACATGCTCAACCCTTTTATCAAACTTTCATCCACCAAAAAATACAAAGAATAAAGAATGGAAAAACACAAGAACATCACAAGGTGAAGCCCACAATAAGAGGAACATTATTCTCTCTAATGGAAGGTTGAAAATACTTATTAAATTCCAAGCTTTTCTTGATTTTTGTCTTTCTTTCTCTCAAGCTTCTTTTCTTTCTTCAATGGAGTATTTGATAAAGTGTATTAGGTTATCTAACCCTAAATGAAACAAAACAATATATACTTGCCCACTTTTTTGCCTTGGCCGAATACTAGGCTAGAAAAATAACAAGATATTTGTTTTAATTTCATTTAAAGTTTTGTAATATCAACTTATTACTTTAATGATTAAATCATTTAATGAATAAAGCAAGTCAATATTGGCAACTCAAGTCATTAAATAAAATATCATTACTTTAAGATATTTGTATTTTAATTAATTTAATCATTTAACAATTAAATAATTAATTACAAATATATTAAATATATGTATTATATTTACAATAAATGTCAAACACATATAAATATTTATAATATTAGTCAAATATCTCAATTTGAAAATTAATTAATATGTATTTGAATTAATCAAGCATTAAATGCAAATATACAAAAATTAAGGAAACGACTATCGGGTCCCTACACATGTATTTTGCGTTTAACCTTTAAACGACTTTATAAATAATCAATATTATTTATAATTGTTGCCCTAGTGCTTTACGAGTATATTTCATTAGTGAGACTCTCTATATTCAGGCATATCTGTCACGAAATTCAATTTCGTGTCCATAATTTATCCACCCGTAAATTATGACCACGGATAAACTCGTTGAATTATACAGGTCGAGGTCATGGCAAATGTATAATTCCTCCGTCATAGGTATCTGGATAAATCCGAGAGATATAGATGTAAACGTCAAAACTCTATAGGGATTATCCAGTCGACTATTCTATTAGCAATCTCAAAAAGAACATTTAGAACTTACTTCTAAATTGTACCACGGGCCCATGGTTTTTATCGGATTGCTAATCATTTGATTACCTATGCTCTGGTACACAGAACTGACAGATCCTATCTTGATACACCCAGGAGACCCTGATGATCTATCTACACCCAACGAACAGGCGGAGGTCTGATATAAATAGATCGGTGACGTGACTGCCATCTAAGTGTAGAAGATGTCTCATGTGCCCACAATGACATCTCAAGTCTAAGAATCAAAAGTGATACTCAACCCGAGAAGATTCTTATTGACGTTGGTGTATCATCCATTAAGAATCTTTGGTGAGTCGTTCAGTGTTTATCCGCTATAAACACCTACACGTCTATACTAGTCTCCAAGACTTTTGGTTCATTGAGAAACCATTGGAATAATTTATTCCTATATACGACATGTACCGGTCTCAACGGGTTTATTATACTGACCAAGTAGTGTAAACCTTGACCAAGAACAATCTGAGAATGACAACGTCATGATACACCTCAATGTCAGTTGTGACGTTTTTACAACAGTACCATGACTAGTCATTCTAAGGTTATTACGTCTTTACCATATTAAAAGATACATTATATTATAGAAACTGTATATATTATTCATAATAATAACGTTTTACAGAAGTATTCATAAAGAAATACAACCGGTAATTGGCGCTTTGAGCACCAACCCCAACACTTATATGCATGTTTCTTCATCATGTTAAAACGAACAATTCCAGCGAGCATGCATAGTTATCACGTTCAACGAAACGTTCGAATGTGAATTATGAATCAATGGCACACGTCCCATGTTCGTTAGGTCATTCGAACGCTAATATGGAATCAGTATTTTTAAGTGAATTTTAAGCATGTTTTAGAGCTAAGAAACCCTAACATATATAAATCAACTTTAGCCACTTTACATGGTCTTGGAAACATAAAATACATAGTTTTAATTTTTTTTCTCCTTTTTGAGTTCACTTTTATTAATCTCATGTCTTCTTTCTTTTGGTGAGTTTCTCTTGATAACCATAAATATAACCAAATCATAACCTTCAGAGTTCTAAAGTTAATATTAGACGTCAGAGTTCCGACATCATTAGTTCACGTATTTGATTTACTTGGAGAGTTTCTTTAGGTTATTACAATTGAGATATTTGAGTCGATAAATTTGTTACCATAGGTCTTATAATCATCATTGTAAGTTTTCTCTACATGGTGAATTCATGGTGAATTCAGGTGATAACCTATACCATGAGTGATTTTTCTTTGTCCATAGTTTTCCATTCCGTTAACAAATCATTGTGTTGATTTCACTTATTGATTTGTTTATTTTTCAGCTCTTTAATTATTGCATAAATTAAGAGTGTGGTCATTGATTAGACTTAAAGGTATATGATTTTAGCCATAGAAATAATAATTATGACTTGTCTTAAATTATTGTAGTTAGTCTTTGATTTCCGCAGTTTTACACCTATTTCATCCATAGGTGTATAAGAGTTAGAACCTTATCGATTTTCATTATATATAGTTAACATTCATGCCTATAATTTTAAATAAATGACATCTCTCAAATAGGACTTATTTAAAGTCAAAATCAAACCCAAAGCTGCTATGACCTACAATCACACAGTCACAGTATGCATTCACATAGTCGTAGTCACATCTCTCAAATAGGACTTATTTAAAGTCAAAATCAAACCCAAAGCTGCTATGACCTACAATCACACAGTCACAATATGCATTCACATAGTCGTAGTCATAGTCACAGTTACAATCATAGTTATAATGACGTTATAAATATTCAATCACAGCCTCAAAGGCAGTCATAGTTACAATGTCATTTTATCTACCTAAATATGTATTTGAATATGTTTAATCCTAATTTTTTTTTAAAAGAATCTCACTGTTCATATTACTGTTCAAATGCATAGTGAATATTTCACTCTGCAGGTGAATAGTGACCTAAAAATATATTTGGAATCTAATCCTAAAAAAAAAAAAGGTTCTTCTCTCTTGGCACTCAGGTAGTCAGTCACCCATTCTTCCTCTTAATGCGAGAAGTAGACTTTCATTTACTAAACCAATCACCTTCAAGTCCACTATGAATGAGGGGATGATGATAGACCATGATAGGTTTGGTCGGAAGACTTTAGAATATGGATAAGACATGAGATCATGTTTATCTTCTCGTTTACTATGCTTTGGCAATAGGACCGCTCGGTCAAGAATGAGCCAAGTTGGTGCAGCGACCAAAATGCATTAGATTTCGACCCTTAATATATATACATATATACACATAAACTTACATACACAATAAAACTTTTATTTATCAATAATGTTGGGATGATGAAATTTTATTAAGGGTTATGCTAATGATTGTCCTTAGGACACTTATTAAAAATTCATTTAAGAAAAATTTTGACATCACTTTTATGGGAAATGAAAAAAATTATCAAATTATTAATGATTTTTTTCCCCATCAAAACCTTCCTAAAATATATTCTTATTGAGTGCTTTTAGGGCATTCGCTAGCGTTTCCATTTTATTAATTTAGAGAGGTATTAATTAATCGATAAATTAATTGTTAGTTGACTAAGTTGACTTTAGTGTTAAAATATAACATGTCAACTAAAATTTTGATGGAAAAGTAGAAAAATATTATTTTAGCATAAATTTAGGAGTAAAATATAATATTTTAAAAGTTTCAGTATCTAAATATTATTTTACCATAAATTTAGGAGTGAAATGTAAATAACCTAATAATAAATTGTGGGTGGATAATTGAATATCTTAAAAATTAACAGTGTAAAAAATCGATCAAAATCTGATAAAATGGGTGAATCGGCGAACCAGATCTGTTTTGAACTCTTTTTCTTTTAAAATAAAAGGGTTCCAAATCACTTTATTTTGATGTTAGAAATTATTAGAATTAAAGATTTTATTTTTTATTTGTATAATGTTATAATTTTTATAATTTTATACATATTAAAATTTTTTAATTAAAAAATTTATTTATGATCATTGTTGAATTTATCAATTTTTTCGAAATAATTCAATTGGTGGAACTAATTACCTATTAAATGTCTCCGATCACTAACGGTCCCATTTTTAAAAACAATGATTATCATCAAACGACAGCGTAGAGAGACTACCTCAAGTGTTGAGCCTACACGCCATGGAAGACTTTGACCTGGATCTTTCCAGGATAAATTATATTTTTGAAATAAAAAATAAATCAGACAGAAGCTCCGGTGTTACCGTCGTCATTTAGTATTAATTTTGTGGAACGTGATGTCGTTTCTATGCAATCAACATGGAATCGAATTCAAAACCACCAGGTTTGTTGAATAATACAAAACTTAAATTCGTTAATTAATTCTCCCGTTCAATTTTTTTGTCCAATTAAATCTGATGTAATTGTGTAATTTTATTTAATTTTGCTTCGTATGTGCAGATATTGATCTCTCACCTTATCTTTTATGCTGTCCTTTCAATTTCTCTGTACAATTATTTTGGGTGGTGTTAATTTATTGATTGGTTGTATTTCACTCTTTTAGAAAAATCATGTCTTTTAAATTTATTAAAAGAAAAAATTTGATTTTTTTTTTTTAAATTTTTTTGGGATAACGAGGTGTCTGGAGCTCTTTGGGTTGAATCACTAATTTAAGGTGTTTGTTTCGAGAATATATAGATAACTATCAATTTTCATTCATTCATTTATTTATTTATATCCAATTGGTATGATCGTTAATTTTCATAATGCCTTTTAATTTGTGAATTTGGTGGTAACTACTTGTTTACTGATTTGGATGGGTCAATAATGCATTTTTCCACAAGGGTTTGGAAATTCATTGTGTGTTTGATGTTGCAGCTAGTAGTCCTCCTCCGAAACCTTGGGAGCGGGCAGGTGCGGCTTCTGGGCCTACACCTTTTAAGCCCCCATCAGCTGGCAATACAAGCGATGTAGTTGAGTCTTCAGGAACTACGAATCCGGGAGAAATTGTTTCTACTTCTGGACTGCAACTGTTAATAGAAATGCTGTTGGTAGGCCTCTTCCCTCAAGACCTTGGGAGCAACACTATGGAACTACCAACAACTATGGAGGTAAATATGGATCTTTGATTAGTAATACTGTTTCATTGAGGAAAATCTCTACCTTTTGTTATATGCCATGTGAGCATTTTACTTATTTAGTAGATTTTGCATTTTTAGTATATTTTTATGAATGATGAAATTAATGGAGCTTGTTTTCAAAGACGGTAGTCATCCATGTGGTGCAAAACGATAAGCAGTATTGGGTGGTTCAATGCTACATGCCTACATCGTAACTTTGTTTTGGATTTCTATTTCTTATTTTTCCTCAAAATGCAGGTTATGGGTCAGCTATGAACTATAATTCTGGCTTAGTTTCAGGAATGTATGGTTCATATGGTGGGGGAATGTATGGAGGTGGAATGTATGGAGGAGGGATGTATGTTACAACATGTATAGGGGAGGTTATGGTGGACTTTATGGATCTTCTGGGATGTACGGAGGTGGAATGTACAATAGTGATTTCGGAGGACCTATGGGTGGTTATGGAATGGCCATGGGTGGTCCTTATGGAGCTCAAGATCCAAATGATCCATATGGTGCTTCTCCATCTCCACCTGGGTTTTGGATATCAGCTCTTCAAGTGGTAATGCCATATTTACTTTTGACAATTTCACCTTGTTGACGAATAACATGTGTTTACCAGTTTTGAGAATGTTCACACATATACATATACATATACATATACATATACATATACATATACATACGCATACGCATACAGTCACACACACACACATATATATATATGTATGTATGTATGTGTGTATGTATGTTGTCTGAGAAACATATGCCAATAAACGTGTATTAAAATCTATTCCACATGTAAATTAAACACGATCCCAACTTGACTGCCGATCTATACATCCCTGCCTTCATAGAATTGAGAATTTTTCCCTGCTGTACTATCTGGCAATAGTTGATATATGAATCCTGTATTTCAATTTTCAACCATAATTTGCTCTCATATACCGTTGTTGTATTAATGACCTATTTTATTCTTTTGTTAGTGCTTTTTTGCCTTTGTTAATGTTTCTCATACATTATTTTTGTAGATAAGTTTTTATTTTCGTGATGAATCAACTTATATGTGTGGGGGGTTTTGGGCAAAATACCCGACTTACATAGCGGAATGTGGGAAATTCAAATTTTTTCGATTTCTTTAATTTTTTTGGGTAATTAAAATAAACTTATTTACTTTAATCACTCAATACTCAAAAACGGAATTTTTAACCCAAAAATTAGAATTTCAGTAAATTACCATACAACCCCAAAACTTTCCATTTTCATCATTTTAGTCCTAAGTTGTTCAAAACAAGCTTAGGTGATTTCCAATCACAACCAAAATGATTTTGTACATTAAATATACATGAAAAATAGAATTCTGAAAAAAATTTCCAGATTTGGAACCAGTTTGGAAGGCTTTCAACGGTTATTTTTGAATTGAAGAAAAATAACCATGAATGGGATTTCTTTAAATTTTCTTATCCCATAGCTTTTTTCTCGTGATGAGAATAGTGAGTGAAGGGGAAAAGAAAATAATTTTCTGTTACTCAGTTACTCTTTTTTTTAATGCTTTAATGAGGAGAGAATCCCGAAGCAGTCATCTTCGTTATCATTTCCAAGAGAAATAAAGGGCTTTCAACGTTTTTCCCGAAGGGTTGGTTCTTCAAACCTTGGGATTTAACAAAATCCCAATCCTTCTATCAAGACATTCTTGAATTCACTGAATCAGTGAAGTTCAAACATTTTTATCTTTCTGAAGCTCATTCTGTTTCAGCTAGAGCTATTAAAGAAGTTTGGGATCACTGGTTCAGATTTTGGGATCACTGGTTCAGTGGCTCCTTCTGTTCTTTAATAGCTCTAGCAAAATCTGATCTTGATTCATGAATAAGTTTATGACTATTATTTGAAACCTGGAATGGCTCAAAAATAGGTTTTTTAAGCTTCTTGTCCTCATTTAACTTTATAGTTTTCAGAGAGGGAACAGTTATCGTTGACTGTTGGATCTGATTTTCCAGTCTAGTTAACTGCTTTCCTATCGTATTTAGATTAGTATTACATAAATTATTCTGTTGGATAATACTATCTAAGTCTTTATCAGTGTCATTGGTTCTATGAATTTTAAAAGGCGAGGCTTTAATCTGAACAGAAGGCTCTCCGTGATCGATTGTTATATTCCTCATAGGAGAGTGTTCATATTCGATGGTTCTATCACTATCTGAAAGATTCCATTGTGGAATTTTCTTTCTAATAGTAATGGGATTTGATTCTTTGAAAGGGTAAGAAATGTTGTTTTCGGACGCATACATTTCAAACCAATCAAAAAATGTGATGTGGGCTTTATGCATGTTTATAAACTCATAGTAAATTTCTTGAATTTGTTTTCTTCGGTCTAAAAGGTGTTTAAAAAACCAAAGTCTTTTTTCTTTGTTCAAATTAGAATAAAAATCTTGGTGCAGAGAGGCTTTATCCAATTTGAAATCCTTTTGTAGGACATTTATGACATTTTCTGTAACAGCAGAAAATATTGGAGAAGTTGGGGGAGAAGGGTCTTTCTCCTCTTTGCTTTGTTCATGTTGGCTACTAGTATAAATTGGGTGTGGGATACTAGTAGTATAGTCAACAGAACGAATGGAAGAACTAGGGATATCTGAGGTGGAGAATCTAGGTTGATCTTTGTATGGCAGGTTTATGACGGACGAGACTTTAGAGAATTTTCTTTCTAAAGAGGGAATACTAGAAACAGATTCTCTTTCACAGAACTTAGATGAAGTACTTCTTTTAAAAGATAATCTGACTTTTCCATCAGAATACTGAGTCACATTTTGTAACCCTGTATTTGGCTCAAGTTGTTTTGGGATCACTGGTTCAGTGGCTCCTTCTAGAATCCATTCCTCAGGAAGATTGATATCTTTCCATTGGATAGGTCTAGGAATAACAGTATTTGATTTGGATAGATCAGTCTGTAAGAGAAGAGTTTCATCTTTTTTCGACTGGAGTTTATGTTGCGTATTAAACGCAGAATGCATAGCTTTATAAGAGATTTTGTAGATCAAGGCAACATGAATTGATCCTTCAATCATATGGTAATTGTGGGTTTTGATTTGAAGAATCATGCTTTTGAGAATATTTTTGTCTTTTAAGGAGACTGTGATGTTTGGGTAACAGTCAAAGGAAATAGGTCCTTTACAGAGACTTGATTCGATACTACTGAGTAAAGAATCATCAAAAGAGATGAATCTGCCATCTCTTAAAACTGCTAAGATAGAAGTATCTAGGCCTTCTTTGGTAAGGGGCTTTATTCCGACTTGGATCAAACCAACATGCACATAATTAAATTTCTTTTCTTTTAGATGGTTTAAAGCATTTTCTGAAAATAATTTAATTGTTTCAAAAGGTTTTGTAAGAGTAATATCACGTTCTTCAGTCTTTATAATATAATCTGTTTTTAGAAAATCAAGCTTTTTGGTCTTATATATCATGTCTTTAGGAATCTTTGGTAATTTCCAGCAGTCAATAGCTTTATCAAAATCTTCAATTATGATTCTTCAGAGTTCACGATATTCTTAGAAACATTAGTTTTTTCGGAAGAAGAACTAGAGAAAGAGGAAGTTCTACAGAATAGAGAATCCATGAAATACAAAACTTTTAAATTAAAACCTATGTGAATGTCTACAGGTATGGTTTTACTGCCCTTAGCGGAAACCTATCCTAGACGGGACTTACAACCAGTAAAAATTCAACAAACACACAGAAGATAATTTTAAAAGAAAGAAAACATGAAATATTTATAATATATACTTCCAACCACACCTAGTCTGATACCAGAGACAATCCATTCATTAGAAATGGATGGATCGAATATAATATATATATTATATATATATATATATATATATATATATATATATATATAATATATATATATATTGAATTGTGCACCCAAACAGGAACTTTCTAATGCTGAGTTACTACATAATTTAAGATGTAGAAAACTTAGTGATTTCCAAAGTTATAAAACCACTTTCTTTACCCGACTCTTCCTAAGAGACGATGCTAATAATATAACCTGGAAAGAAAAATTTCTTGCTGGTCTACCTACCCTCCTAGGTGAAAAGGTTAGAAATTCCATTAAAGCTCTTTATGATAATCAGATCCCTTATGATAAACTTACCTACGGAGAACTGGTTAGTTTTATCAATAAAGAAGGCCTGAAAATTTGCCAAGACCTGAAATTACAAAAACGTCTAAAATGGGAGCTTAGAAAATCTAAGCAAGAACTAGGTAGTTTTTGTAAACAATTCAATTATGATCCTTTCAAAACCACTACCTCCAAAGATTGTGATGGGAATATATATATATATATATATATGAAAAGCCCCCATTTTGGTTTAGGTTGGAAACCGTAGTTCCTCAATTAATAAAATTAACCAAAATTAACACAATTCAATGCTTTAATCCAATCTCTACAACACCAATCAAGTCTCACCACTATGAAACAACTCAAGAACAATTCTAGGTCATCATTGAGTGGCCTAACAACTCTAGAATGACAACCAAGTCATCTAATGACCAAAAGTGTACTTATTAACCATTAATAAGTAAACTTTATTTATATACATACATCTTTCATTCAAGCTTCCAAACTTCATAACACAAACAAAAGAGAGTAGAAAAACAAGAGAACAACATATGTTGTAGCCAAGAACAAAATAAACATTTTTCCTTCTAAAGAAAAGTTGAAATTGCTTACTAATTTGTAAGTTTTCTTCACTTCCTTCTTGGTTTCTCTTCTTTTTCCTCTCAAGCCTCTTATATTTTTGTGATTGGAAAGCTTAGAATCATAAAATAAATGAAAAATGAAACCCTTATATACTTTGGGTTGCAAATTTCGAAAATGCTAAAAAAAGAAAAGATAATTTGTGTAATTTTTTAATCAAATTAAAAGGTAGCAAAATTCAACTTGAACACCATTTCCATAAAGTAAATATACATGTGCTCCAATCACATTTAGCCATTAAAAGACTTAATAATGATAAAGATAAATTTATTAATTATTCTAATTATTTAACAATTAAATAATTAGATTAATTACTTAATACAAGTATCTAAATACATGTATCATGTTTACTTTAAGTATTCCATAATACACATATTTGGAACATGTGTTAAATACTTTATTTGTCCAAAAATTAATGTGTATCTAATGAAATCAAGTATTTAATCCAAATACACATTAATTTAGAAATGACTGACTAGCCCCTATGCATGTATCTTTTCGTTTAACCGTTAAACGATTTATAAATAATCAATATTATTTATAATAGTTGCCCTATTGCTTTACGAGTATGTTTCATAGGGGTGGCAGAAAAGGCTGAAGCCCGGCCCGGCCTGGGTGGGCTTTGGCCGGCTCCGGTAACACGGGCCTGGGCTTAAAAAAATAAAAAATATTTTAATTTATAAAATATATAATTTTTATAATAAATTTTTTATGATAAAAATCAGGTCCGGGCTTAAAATAAATAATTAAATAAATATTTTAATTTATAAAAATATTATATTTTTATAATAAATTTTTTATATTTATAATAAAAAAAGGGTATGGGCTTAAAATAAATATTAAATAACTTTTAATTATAAACTCTTATATATATTTATATAATAAATTTTTTTAATTTATTAATTAAAAAAATCAGGCTCAGGCCCGGCCCGAGCCTCGGACCGTGCCTGCCCGGTGTCACGGGCCAAACTTTGGTGTCACCAAGTTGGGTCCGTGCGGCACTTGTTAGCGTTGCGCCTAACAAGTCAGCCTAGAATCGACCCTGCAAGGTCGTACCCATGGTTAGCTATTTATAGAATGGAACATTATTAGGCAACGAAGTAAAGCATACATCCATAAGCATACATCCACAAGGCATAAGATAATGAAACACATTCAAGCAACACATTCGGACATAGCAATTGGAAATCAAAAGGAAGCATGTTTCATTAAGCAAGCCAACTAAGGGCGAGGGAGTACACAGCTGAAGCCCCTAGTATGCTGGTGGCCAAGGCCCTTCTAAGGTGCCCGGGTCACCCCCCCTAAAGAGGTTTTAAAGACATTGCACAAGTGCCACTAGGAAACACACATGATGTTTGAGTTGTCACACCCCCTAAAATAGAAAATAAAATAAAATAAGAATAAATACAAAGTGCACACTAGCACCACACACACAAGCGGCCATGGGCAAGTCATTGGCCCTGGACAAGCTTGGAGAGTGTAGGTGCGTTACATCCTCCCCCACTTAATCTGTCGACGTCCTCGTTGACACATCTGAACTGCTCCTCCTCTGCTCTTCACCTCGGTGCTGGTAGGCTTGAAACTCTTCACTCTGCTGCTTCAGTTGGTGCAGGTCTTCGGCTCTCTTGTTTTGACGCTGAAGGGTTGTAAAGTCTTCAATCTTCTGTGAAAACTGCTGCAGGTCTTCGACTCTCTCCCAACTTGTCTCTTCATCTCCCAGGTCTCTCCATCTCACTAGGAACTCCTTTCCCTGTCGCTGATCCGGTCGCCTCCCTTTCTGCCAAAATCTCCTCAACTTCCTTCGTTGTCCTCTTCTTTGTTGGTTCTTCAATCTCTGGTCTTCGTAGTTGGTTGCGAGTTGCATCCTTATTATCTGCGTGAAAAGGTCTCAACCTGCTAACATGGAAAACTGGGTGCATCTTCATCCACGCTGGAGTCTCGACTTTGTATGAAGCTTTTCCCACCTTCTTAAGAACGGGAACTGGCCCTTCATATTTCCTCACCAATCTCTTGTCTCTGTTCCCTCTGAATCGTATTTGTTCTGGATTTAACTTGATCAACACCAAATCTCCAGGTTGGAATTCTAAAGGTCTTCTATGCTGATCTGCCCACTTCTTCATCCTCGCGGAAGCCTTCTCCAAATAAGCTCGAGCAATTTCTGTATTGGTTCTCCATTCCTTAGTGAAGTTGAAAGCTCGTGGGCTCTTCCCGGAATACTCTGTCACTGTGTGTGGGAGTAGAGGCTGCTGGCCCATCACAATTTCAAAAGGTGTCTTGTTGGTGGCGGAGCTTTTGAGAGTTGAAGCAAAATTGGGCAACATCAAGAAGTTGTACCCAATTTCTCTGGTTGGCATTAACGAAGTGGCGTAAGTACTCTTCCAGCATTCCATTGAATCTCTCTGTCTGTCCATCAGTCTCGGGGTGGTAACTTGTTGACATGTTTAGTTGAGAACCCAGTAGTTTGAAGAGTTCGGACCAGAAAGTTCCCGCAAATCTCTGATCTCGATCACTCACAATTTGTCTAGGCACGCCCCAATACTTTACCACGTGCTTGAAGAATAATTTAGCAGTGTCTTCCGCCTTGCAGTACTTAGGTGCTGGTATGAATGTTGCATATTTGGAGAACCTATCAACAATTACCAATATGTTGGTTAGTTCGCCAATTTTTGGAAGGTTGGTTATGAAGTCAAGGGAGATGCTCTCCCATGGCCTGTTGGGGACGTTCAACGGTTCCAATAATCCAGGGGTCTTCAACTTCTCCACTTTATCCTGCTGGCAAATGAGGCATGTCTTGGTGTACTCTGTCACATCATCCCGCATCTGAGGCCAATAGTATCCTTGTTTCAATAATGCATGAGTTCTGTGCCAACCCGGATGGCCGGCCCATAAAGTATCATGACATTCCTTTATGAGAATCCTCCGGAGGTTTTCTGACTTGGGAACATACAGACGGTTTCCCTTAGTCCACAAAAGTCCGTCTTCCAACCAGAAGCGACGAGCCTTACCTTCCCTTACTAACTTCAAAATTGCCTTAGAGACATGGTCCTTCTCCAAGTTGTTTCGGATGAGTTCTCTGATAGGTGTACGGATGGTGCTGAAAGACATGTTAGCCAACGCCTTCAAATGACTAAGTTCTGACTTTCGACTCAAAGCATCTGCCACCTGATTCAAACATCCTGCTTTATGCTCAAAGTGAAAGTCGAATTCTGCTAAGAACTCCTGCCATCGAGCCTGTTTCGAAGTAAGCTTTGGTTGAGTGAGGAAATAACTGACTGCGGAGTTATCTGTTTTCACCACAAATCTCGACCCGAGAAGGTAATGTCTCCACACCCGCAGACAATGTATCACTGCTAATAGTTCCTTTTCTTGTGCTGTATATCGCTGTTCTGTTTCGGAAAGCTTACGACTCTCATAGGCAATAGGGTGACCTTCCTGAAGCAACACCCCTCCAAGTGCAAAGTCTGAAGCATCCGTCTGAACTTCAAATGGTTTGGCCATCTCCGGGAGAATGAGAACTGGGTCCCCTATCATCGCTTCCTTTAAGCTTTCAAAGGCTTCTCTGCACGCATCAGTCCATTCCCATGTCACCTCCTTCTTTAATAGTTCTGTCAAGGGTATCGCCTTCTTGGAGTATCCTCTTACGAATCTCCGGTAGTAGTTGGTAAGTCCAAGGAAAGACCGCAATTCTTTGACATTAGCTGGGGCGCTCCACTCGCGTATTGCTCGTACTTTCTCCATGTCCATCCGTATATGACCCTGCCCTATGATATGGCCGAGGAATTTGATGCGTTCCTGGGCGAATGAGCATTTTTCTTTCTTCACAAATAGTCTATTATCTTTCAACTTCTGGAATACCATGGCAAGATGTCTCTTGTGTTCCTCCAATGTAGTGCTATAAACCACAATGTCATCTAGGTAAACCACTACAAATTTGTCAAGGTATTCATGGAAGACTTCATTCATTAGGGTGCAAAATGTTGCGGGAGCATTAGTTAGTCCAAACGGCATCACCAAGAACTCAAATGCTCCATATCGGGTGACACAAGTCGTCTTCGGTTCATCCCCTTCGGCAATTCTCATCTGATAATATCCTGAACGTAAGTCCAGCTTCGAAAAGTATCTTGCTCCACTCAGTTGGTCGAACAAATCTGCTATCAGGGGAATGGGGTAGGTGTTTCGCACTGTCAACTTGTTCAAAGCCCTATAGTCGATGCACAATCTCAAACTTCCATCTTGTTTCTTTTGGAATAAGACAGGGGCTCCATATGGGGCCTTGAAGGCCTGATGAAGCCTGCCTCCAACAGATCATCTAGTTGCTTACGAAGTTCAGCTAATTCTGGTGGAGCCATCCTATAAGGTGCTCTTGCCGGCGGTTTAGCTGAATGAACTAACTCAATCTGGTGATCAACGGACCTCCTCGGAGGTAAGACTTTGGGGAGCTGATCAGGCATCACTTCAGCAAACTCTTCTAAAACCCTGTTGATCTCAGGCACCGGGGTTTCTTCTCTCCCTTCTCCAACTGCTGTAGGGATAGCAATGAATGTCGGCTCCCGCCTCTTGATCCCCTTCTTAAACTGGATTGCGGATAGTAGTCTTCCTTCTGTGGGAGGTTTTACCTTTGCTGGCACTACTGCAGGTTTCTCCCCCATGATCAACAAGCTCCCTGCAGCTGGGACAGGGATGGCCCCCTTGTCAAGTAGGAATTCCATTCCTAGAACAATATCGAAGTCATCCATCTGGACCGCCACAAGGTCAGTTCGACCTTCCCACGTGCCGATCTTCACTCTTACTTGTTTCGCTAGCCCACTCGTGGGTAGCGCTTGTGAATTAACCGCTTTCATGCGACCCGCATCCCGCTCTAAATTGAGCCCCAGACGCTTCGCTTCGGCGGTAGAAATAAAGTTATGGGTGGCCCCCGTGTCCACCATAACGCTTTTTGCCGCAACTCCATTAATCAATGCATCAACAAACATGAGGCCCTTCCCCGAGACCTTCTGAGTTTCTGGTTGTTTGTTAAGGGCATTGAGCATCCTCAAGGCCACCATTCGGCCAGATTCTTCCCTTTCTGGGGCCCTCTCAGCCGGGCGTCGTCGTTCTTCCTCTTCTTCTTGTGCTAGGAGGGCCGCCATTCTTGATTTCTTAGGGCATTCCATAGCTCGATGTGGCCCATCACAAATAAAACAACTTAAGGGCTTCTTCCCATTTGGAGGACCGTTCTGAGGTGCCGGCCATTTGAAGTTCGAGGAACTTGACTCAATTCTCTTCTCCGCTCCCCCACTTCTATCGTTGTTCCAGTTCCTAGGCCTCTTATTCCCACTATCATTATTAGTAGGAGCCGGTGTAGATCTCTTTGATGGAGGTCCCTCGAGGGAATAGTCCGTTAATTGTTCCGCCGCAGCTTGTGCTGAAGGCAAGTCTTTCACTCGTTGCCTCTGTAACTCTGTTCTAGCCCAAGGCTTCAACCCCTCTATAAAATAGAAGAGTTTGTCTTGTTCGGACATGTCTCGGATATCCAACATCAATCCGGAGAACTTCCTCACATATTCCCGGACGGAACCTGTATGTTTTAGGTCTCTTAGTTGTCGTCGAGCTATGTAAGCCACATTTCCTGGTAGGAATTGAGCTTTTAGCTCACGCTTCAAATCCTCCCAATTGTCAACGGCGCATCGTCCTTCCTGGATTTCAATGTGTTTTGCCCTCCACCAAGACTTCGCATCTCCAGACAAATACATCAAGGTTATTGAGACCTTGTCCCCCTCTTCTTCTATCCGTGAAGCTTTAAAGTACTGCTCCATGTCAAAGAGGAAGTTTTCGAGGGCTTGTGCGTCTCTGACACCATCGTATACTCTAGGCTCTGGGATTTTGGATCTCTTCTGTTCTATGTTCTCTGAGTAGTCGTGGGCAAGTTTGAGACAGCGAGGGCGGGGCGGTGAGATTCACCCTCACGCTCAACTCTGCCAACTGCTCTTTCAAGGAGCTCACGGCATCTTGCCAATTATTGGCATCTCCCCCTTCTCGTGGGGCACTAGTGCTAGCACCTGTTGCTTGAGTTTCTAGGGCACTTACCCTGGTTGTAAGGGCCTCGAGTACCTTGATAGTTTGCCTGAGGTTTTCGACATCTGAAGTCTTGTTCGTGAGTGTTGAGACGAGACTATCAATATCCACTAGTTTTTTCTCAACAGCATCCAAGCGCGCTTTTGTGGAGGACTTCGTAGCCATTTTGCAACACAACCTTGAACCACGCTCTGATACCAACTGTCACGGGCCAAACTTTGGTGTCACCAAGTTTGGGTCCGTGCGGCACTTGTTAGCGTTGCGCCTAACAAGTCAGCCTAGAATCGACCCTGCAAGGTCGTACCCATGGTTAGCTATTTATAGAATGGAACATTATTAGGCAACGAAGTAAAGCATACATCCATAAGCATACATCCACAAGGCATAAGATAATGAAACACATTCAAGCACAACACATTCGGACATAGCAATTGGAAATCAAAAGGAAGCATGTTTCATTAAGCAAGCCAACTAAGGGCGAGGGAGTACACAGCTGAAGCCCCTAGTATGCTGGTGGCCAAGGCCCTTCTAAGGTGCCCGGGTCACCCCCCCTAAAGAGGTTTTAAAGACATTGCACAAGTGCCACTAGGAAACACACATGATGCTTGAGTTGTCACACCCCCTAAAATAGAAAATAAAATAAAATAAGAATAAATACAAAGTGCACACTAGCACCACACACACAAGCGGCCATGGGCAAGTCATTGGCCCTGGACAAGCTTGGAGAGTGTAGGTGCGTTACACCCGGCCCGAGCTCGACCGGGCTTGCCCGGCCCTGCACGGGCCCAGGCGGGCTTATCAACCCGCCCGTTGCATCCTTAATGTTTCATTAGTTGAGACTCTCTAGATTCAGACATATCTGTCATGATGAAATCCAATTTTTTGTTGTCCACTTAATCTACCCACCTGTAAATTATGACGACCACGGATATAAACTCGCTGAATCATACAGGTTGAGGTCATCGCATACGTATAATTCCTCCGTCACAGGTATTCGGATTATTCCAGAGATATAGATAAAAATGTCAATTCCCTATAGGTAATCTCGTCGATGATTCTATTAGCAATCTCTTAATAACACTTAGAACTTACTTCTACAGTGTACCGCATGCCCATGGATTTAACAGATTTCTAATTCCATATTGAATACTTATGCTCTGCACACAGAACTGACGGATCCTATCTTGATATGCACAGGATATCCTGAGAATCAGTCCACACCAACGAATAGGCGGTGGTCTGATCTAAATAGATCGGTGACGTGACTACTATCAAAGTGTGGATGATACCTCATACATCTACAGTGGTATCTCAAGTCGAAGGACCACTATGCTCACTTGACCCGAGAAGATTCCCATTGACGTTTGTGTACCATCTATTAGGAAATCTTCGGTTAGTCGTTCAATGTTTATCCAATATAAATACCTACACGTCTATACGAGTCTCCCCAGACTAATGGTTCATTGAGATAAACCATCGAACTAAGTCTCAATATATGACGTATACTGGTCTCAACAGATTTAACTAACCTACATGTGTTAGTAAATCTTGACCAGAAACTTTATTTGATATTATACTTCTCGTAGTGACACTTCTCAATGTCAATTACAAACTAATTTGTAACTGCGCACTACAAAATATATTATCGGGACTTTGTCTAATATATACATATCACTAAATCATATTTAGTTTCAATCTAATCGTAATTAGATTGAATATGTATATAAAAGCAAGAAGGAATGAGAAAATTTTGATGATTTTTGTGCAATGAGTTGGCCAACTATAGCTACATTCTCAGATAATTTATAAACAAGTTATTTGTGTGATTTAGTTTTCCTTGAGCCTTCAGTTATTCACTGGTTTTTATGTGATCACAGATGCAAGGTATGGTAAACTTTTTTGGCCGGATATCAATTCTTATTGATAAGAATACACAGGCCTTTCACATGTTCATGACTGCTCTTCTTCAGGTATTTTCCTTTTCTTGCTTCCTTGAATCTATCTGTGTATTTGATGGGTAAGTATGGATTATTATTATTCAATCTAAAATTATTATTCAATTAAACCCAGCAATATATATATATATATATATATATATATATATATATATGATTTCTCTATACAATTTAAGTCTCTCTCAATTTCACAAAACAATGCAACACTATTCTTTTTTCTTTTTTCTTTTTAATCAGAGCACTTAAATATCAACGTTGTATAAATTTATCATATTTTTTCCATTGTTTTTTTTGCCTTTCTACTTATCTAATTTGTAGCTTTTCAAAAAAAAAAAAATTCTTAAATCTCACCCCAATTTAATACTAGTTTTGTTCTGTTGTTTGTATTCGACTCAAAATTTTATCTTTAAAATTGACCTCAAATATGAAGTCTTCAACAAAAAGCCTACCATTCATTTTTTTAGTTGCTCAATATTAATATCTAAATTTAGTACGGTCACATTTTAGACTTTTATATTATTTTTTCAGTTTTATTGATAGGGGTCACTCTTTAGAAACTCGTCTAGGGCCCCAAAACTAAGGGGCATCCATACATCATACAAGAATAGATATGATAATATATAATGTTTGATACACATAACTCACCTTAAAAAATTTACACTTATTACTAAACGTGACACTTAGCGAGTTATTTTGTGGGTTTTTAATTCTAATGAGAAATTAAAATTTTAACATTATATCAAATATACATGATCTAATCGCGAAAAAAAAGAGAGAGAGAACAAAAAATCCAAAAACTATCATCCAACAAACATAAGCACCTATATTACTCATCTCATTTAATACTCGGAGCTAAATATCCTTATCTCATTCATAAGTAGGGATACTAGCGAGTAGGATTTGGTACATATTTATTATTATCAGATCTGAATCCGTATATGTAAATAAATTATCAAACATGCCCTATACTCATTGCGGGTTTTAAGTTTCATTACTATACACACGCCCGCGTATAAAATTAAATTATCAAACCCACATTAATACCCAGCGAATTTTTTTGTGGGTTTTTAAAATATCGAATTCTCTTATGGTCTTAATAATACAATCTTTTTTAATTAAATATTGTTACTTTTTTCATAATATAATTGACCGTTTATAAATTATGAAACATAAAAATAAAAGTGAAAAATATTTATAATATAAAATAAAATAGTTAAAATAAAAATTTAATACATAAAATATCAAATTCATATCAATATATAATTACATCCATAAATCATTAACTAAATATATTTCATCTTCATCAACATCCATAATTGGGATTTTTTTAGGATTTTCTTTTGTCCTAAAAGCATAAATATCATCAAAATAACACACTTTCACTGGCTGAGCTAAATAAAGCTCCCAATTAGGGTTTCAGATCACTCATCCTTGGATCGGTCCCTAAAACGACGTGATTTTCTCTGCGTTTTGGCCTTCGGAACTTTGAAATTTCAGTCTATTTGGGTCAAACGTGCAAGATTATGTACTTCTATGGGTGCAACATCATCTTCAGGTATGTTCTATATTTTCTCTCCTCTTTTTTTTTAGCTGAGAAAAAGTGGAAAAAATGAAGGAAAATTGGAATATTTAGCGAGAAAAAGGTTATATTTTGGTGATATTTTGCTTGGTTGAGGCATTGAGCTCAGTTGAGTTGGGTGTTTTCCGTCGTGATTTGCTTCAGGAAATGTTAATTTACTTGTTTGGTAGCTGAGAAGTGTGGGAAAATGATGATAAAGTTGTATCATTGAGAGTTAAAATACTGATTTTGGGTGAAATTTTTCTTGATTGAGCCAATTTGATTCTGTGGCTCAGTTCAGTTTGGTGTTTTGCTCTTGGAAATGAGGACAGAACTGAAACTTGTGTTTTACTTTCAATGTTATAGGAAAAGCTATAATTTGTCAAGGTTACTTTTTTTTTAATAGCTGAAAAAGTGCGGCAAAGGAGTGGCTTTTTGAAATTTCACCTATAGATTGTAATTTTATTCTCTGAGAATATAAATTTGTCAACATGACCACTTGGCTTTTCATTTTTTAGCCTAGAATACGAGAACTGAAAATTGAAAGAAGAGACATGGTTCTATATCTTTTGGAAATTTTCTGCTTGATTGAGATATTATGCTTCGGTGTTGAAGCTAAAATAGGATCAGTGTCACACCCGTCCCCTTAGGTAGGGTAGGGGTGAGACGGAGACCTGAAACTGACAGAGTTTCCCCTGTAATATGGACTAATCCTCCAAATACAAGGAAAAATCTAGACTGAAAATATCATCATAACATAGGATCTACATGATCCAACTCAAACATAATATCCATGAAGGAAACACAATATCCTCAGTATCAATTAAAGGCTCATTGCCTAAACCAAAAAAAAACAAATTCTCCCAAGAAATACATATCTAGAATTACAGTCTCAAAACATAACAAAGACATTCTACTGTTGGCACAACCTTTTCTCTACTGGCAGGAATGATGACGAAACAGCAGATGGAAAGAACGATCTACTAATCTGCTAAACCTGAAATATTAAGGAAGGGGGTAAGCTCACGCTTAGTGCAATGGATCACAGCTTAGTGCCGTGGATAATCAAGTAACAAAGTGGATCGAACAAGTCTTTCATAATATAAATAAATACATAAGCTGTAAATCGATATCTCAAACATTTACTTGAAATCGTAAATCTTATTTCTCATAAAACTCAAATCATAAATCTCATTTCTCATAAACTCATACTGCTCAAAAATACTCTGTAATGATAAATCTGTTTATTCATCTATATGCACAACCTCATGTCAAATACGGCAAAGCTGGCAACATGGGGCTTCCCCACGGCAAAACTGGCATCCGGAGCAAACTGGCAACGTGAGACCTTATCTTACGGCAATAACTGGCAACATGAGACCTTATCTCATGGCAATAATCTGGCACATATAACTACACGGGGTGCATCCTAACATAAAAATCATTTCCAAAATCCATGCTCATATATCTCAAATCATGCAAGTTTCTCATATATCACAAACACATGATTTCAACATAATCAATAATCGATCCATACCTTATAGCAAAATATATAAACTTTCTGAAAACAAACTCATTTAATGCATTACCTTAAAATTCATTTAAGAAAACATACATACTATATACTTTTGAAAACATCAATGTTACAAGCTTATCCACGCACCTGGTGAGCTGACTACTGAGAAATGAACTATGCAGCAGGACCGTCCCTGCTTACGGTATCACGATCACCTAAAGAGATAAAAGAATTTACGATAAGGAACATAATCATAATCTAGAAAATGTGATAGAACATGAAAGAAACGTGATTCGGTCGTTCTCGCAATCCTAACGAAATTTAAGATTCAGAGGTCCGTTACTACTCGGAATGGTCTGAAATTCGCGGAGGAGACTCGGGAAATCGGCACGAAGACACTGTCCGACAATACAAATCCTACTATTTGCTCGATGACATCATTGAATCTCTGGTGGGTTTGTCCGGTGAAGGATGTTGTTAGTGTTGAGAGAATAGTAAACACAAGCAATTTACTTGATGCCTGCAGCACTGTTGATCCCCTTAAAGAGTGTTGCAGACCAATTTGCCAACCTGCAATCACTGAGGCTGCTCTTCAAATTTCAGGAACACAATTGACATTTAATGAGAATAAAAATGTTTTTGGGGGCTCAACTCACATTCATGCGCTTAATGATTGTAAAGGGATTGTATACTCATATCTTTCTAGTAAATTTTCAGCAGATGCCGCCAATACTACATTTCGAATATTATCTGCCTGCAAAGTTAACAAGGGTACAGTGTTTAATTATGTTGCTTGCTAGTTGCCAAATGTAATATTGACATTGAATTCATGAAGTTGCTCATGTATCTAATTTTTTCTTCTTCATTAAGTTGCCTCTGGATCCAAATAGTTTAATTTAGAACTGTACTGTAGTGAATATATCTTTGCCTTGCATGCTTGGGTATTTATGTTAGCTCTTTTTTTTCCTTTCCCAACATAAATTTTGACATTTTCGCACTTCAGCTCCGTGTTGAATTCCAACTTTACTGTCAATGTTCCTATACAGATTTCTAGAAGATTACAATTTTAGGTTTCATTATGTTGAATTAGTATGATGTCGACGTTCGTTGGTTGTTTATGATAAGTTGCAATGTTGGTTCTGTCAGCCATGGGTTATTAAAAATGTTTTAGCCATACTTAAAGCTTGTTTAAAGTATTTTAAATAGCTTATTTCAACAGTTTGTCATACTTCATTGATAAGGAAAAACTGACCATCATCTTTAAATGGTAGTGCATCCTTATTCATGATGTCACCATATGAAATAATACCTTTTAGTAATGCTTGTAAGAAGAAGCTTGTGTAGGAATAAATTTGGAATCACGTGTTGATACTAAGATAGGATCTCCATTACACAAAGCAGAATGGGGTGTTGTCTATAAATAGATTAGCAAATATCAGGCGGAATAAAAGTTAAATACAGCTGCAATGATCTTTATTCTTTTTTACGCTAAAAAGATGCATGATATTTGTTTCCCTTTCTTGTAATGTCAGGTATTCATTTCAAGCTTAGGAACACCTGATGGTAAAATGCATCTAATCACGAATTTAATTGATTTTTCGCTATCGACCTGTAGGATGAGACCAAACGTTGATGCTGCTAATAAAAAAATGCTTGCCTGTCAGTCAATTGTGCTATCATATCGTTGTTTGTGCGATATCGACGGGTGCTTATTGTTAAATATTTTATTGTCTCAATTATTTTTCTTATGGTGAAGAAAATATCATCATGCAGTCCGCCCTTTGGATTATAAGCAGCCTTCAGAAGTAATTAAGCATGCAGTGGTGTTACTGCTTCCACTCCTTCGTGTTGTAGCTCATTGAATACCTACATTGCTGGGATACAGAAGCAAATGCTGATTACAAATAAACAAGCCATAATTTGTGCTGATGTGTTTGGATCTATGTTGCGAAAAGAAGGGTCATGGCGAATATCCATGAGATTTGTGATGTTGACTTGAAAGATTTTAGCATCCAAGGTGAATATTCATGTTAAGGTGTTGTTAATGATGTATTTTCTTGTTTATTCTTTTAACTTATCTAATATATTCTCTCTGTTTAGCCATGTGTTTGGATGGTGAAGCAGGCTATGGACAACTAGGTTTGCTTCTTTTTCTCTTCTCCCTTCAGTCTTATATTGTGTCTGGAAAATGAATACTACTGGTGTTTGCTACTTTTTGCATTTTAAGATATAATTTTATATAGAAATAAAATTTATATGCATTTTAAGAAATAATTATATATGGAAATTAAAATTTCTGTGCATGTCAAATTAGTCAGCATTGCTATTAATGTGTTTATTGACTTCAAAAATGAGTGTGATGCTGGGGAAGAAAATTTCAAATTGGGAAAGTTTTCAAAAAAGAAAATTAAGAATCTCAGGTGTGTGTAATGGCCATTTCAGTTCTAATTATATGGTGTCATTACTTAAAAAACTGGACACATCTTGAATATTATTGGAAATAGAGCATTGTTGGCCATTGGTTACGAATGCATTCATATCATGTAGAAAGACGTGGATTCTGGTGGTTAAGAAGAACGATAGACTATAATGGTCTTTTGTGTTCAGTTGTTTTGTTTCAAACGTCGAAATATTGGTTATATCATTAATGTCATTAGAAAGTTCTTTATCTTTCTCACTCCGTTCCTAAAACGTCCAAGAGGTTCAAATTAGTGAACCTCCTGCTGAATTCTTTTAGATTATGTTGAACTGCTTTTCATTTTGGAATTATCAAGCTCTAACATTGATGCATATGGAGTATTATTTTTCAATATTTCCATTGTTTTACTCATAGTATTAACTTTCAATATTTCACTTGATAAAGGGCTTAATGGAACATTATTGAAGCACGAAGACGTACATTCATATGGTATTTATAGATTTAGAGAAAATGGACATTATCCAAAGATATTCTTTAGAGGGCGGTAGAAAAGAAGCAAGTATGTGTTGCTTATATTTAAGCAATTGAAGTCATGTATGAAGGCCAACGACATGTGTCAAGACTCGAGTATAAGTGATGACACTTTCCTATTGCCATAGGCGTATACTAAGGTTCTGTATTGAGCACTTATCTTCCTGCCTTAGTTATGGATGTTATTACTAAAAATACTCAAGATGAGATGGCAAGATGTATGTTCTGTGCTGATGATATAGTACTGGTGGATGAGTCCAAAGGTGTAAAGACTAAATTTGATATGTGGAGGAGATCCTTAGAATCTAAAGGTAGAATCTAAAGACTTTCGACTAAGTAGGTTAGGAGCTGAACACGTGTGTGAGTTTAATAATTGTCGTAGAGGTAAGTGTGATGGAAATAAGAATTGGTGGCTAATCAATCTCAAAAAGCGAGTGTTTTGAGTACTTAGGGTCTATCATTCAAAAGATGGAAAAATAGATTGAGATATAACTCATAGAATTCATTCGGGCTAGAGGAAATGAATGTGTGCATATATAGTTTTGATCACATTGTTCCTTTAAAATTTTAAGGAGAACTTTATGGGAAGGTTGTGAGACTTATAATGCTTACGGGGACAATGCTGATGATAACTTGGGATAAGAATATTTAGATGGATGCGTGGGTGGACTAGAGAGACATAATTAGATATGAAGAAATTTGGAAGAAATTGGGTGTAATATCGATTGAGGAGAATATGAGAGAAACACGACTTAAATAGTTTGAACATGTTCAACGTAAACCGCTAAGTATTCATGTGAGAAAAGGAGAATAAATGGTGTCGCTATATCTGAAGCGAGATCAGGGAAGACCTAAGCTAACATGTATATATATAAACCATAAAAAGAGGCCTATTTTTGATTAACATGGGTTTAACATTTGCTCAAGAGAAGGAGGACGGGCATATTGTTCATTTCTATGTTTCTCGAGGAAATAAGTATACATTTTGTTTATAAATTTTTATTTGTGTTAAATATGTGTTCTGTATTGTAGAAATTGACTATTGGTTTACTTGTATTATATCCCTCTTTTAATTAATCAATGATTTTAATTTTCATAATAAAAAAGGGTAAATATGGGTTTTTATTCATATACAGGATGTCTACTTCAAAGCTTGCCAGCAGATGTGGTATTTGACAATGGCCTCTTACAGGCTACAGCTTTCCATGGCCTCAATATCCTCCTTATCTCTTTGTGCTCCTAGTTGTTGTTGTTGAAAATTGATTTGCAGCTGGCTTTGACATTTGAGACCTAATGCCTTCTTCTCTTGCAGAGATGTCATTGCCCTACCTACATTGGACACATTCAACAATCTTGGTAAGAATGGTTGCCTAGCGATTATATTTGCTTTTTCTATATTGTTTTAGTAACTTGTCATAAACCAACCATTAAGTCTACGATAAAGTATTGATGAATATAAATGCATAAATTATGGTAAATTAATCTGTTTTCGTCTAAATCATATGGGTTTTCAATACGAGATTCGGGATGATTGTTAGTCCCGATTCAAAAACCAGTACAAGATTCGAGACGATTTTTCGCCTTGAATCTATAATCGGGACGGGACAGGAATCGACGAACTATATTTTGTTTAATCGACTGTTTGGGGAATTTGACATGTATATTTTGTGCAAGTCTTCATCATGTATATAGCAGCAGATGATTCTGCTTATGTTTTTATTCTTTTTAAATTGTGTTTGAATTTAGGGTGTAAAAAGTAAATTGGCTCGTCCTGGAAGTGCTTCTCTGCATTCAATTCAAACACACAGAAAGGACTGAGAGTTTCACTTTTGCTTGTGCAAATTAGAACTGTAATTTTCTGGGAAAACGAATAAAAAAGCCTATTCATATGTTTAGAATAGATGGTTTGTGATCAAATAATCCTGAGAGGATGGTAAAATCCATAATACTGTGCAAATTTTGAAACAAATCAACATATCCTGATGTTTGTTATACCAGTAAAACCAATAAATTTTACAAATTAAACTAGCACCATTAAACACCAATTCAATGAGATAGAATTGTGATAAATCTTCACTTCTAATTTATTTTAATTTCCATTTAAAATGCGTGTAATTCATAATTTTGAATTTACAAGATTTCCGAAGCTCCGATTTATTTCATTGGGACATTCTAATTTATTTTTCATCACTTAAAAATATATACTAAAATATCATCTCATTCCAATATCTTAATTTCAATCCAGAATTACCTCCAAAAATTTGGGATATTACATATTTTAATTTACCATATCAACTCCGCGATGAATTAAGGAAACATTAATTAATGCAAATCCAATTAAATATGAAAATGGAGAAATTATGTCATATGTTCCTATTTTTTTACAGTTCCCAATTGTTTTTTTAAAAATCTGAAAATTCTCAAGAAGATGGTATTTTTGGTAAGTGAATGAATTTAGAATTTACAATTTACAAATTTGTTTTCAAACACTGCTATTAAGCCATTATATCATTCGAATTCGGATCGAACCAATCGGATCGGATCGAGTTTGATAACATGATTCGATCCGATCGAATAAATAATCGTGGGCATTTCGGATCGGATCGGATTCGGATTCGGTCCGATCCGATCTGAATCCGATAATGCCCGCCCCTACTTCCTAGTCAACTTCGGAAGATCAGACCAACGATACTAGTATCTCAAGTTCGTGACATTTCTAGTCCACTGTCTGGTTTAAAATCCTTTTCTAGATAAAGCTTCAGCAATAATTCTTTATTTGTAATTTACTCTTGCTGTCTTTATTTTATGGGAAGGTTGTGAGACTTTCAATAATTTACTCTTGCTGTCTTTATTTCATTACAGATCAAATTACAAAATTAAACAAGAACTTATTTGATATAAATCAGATTAACAGTTCTTACATGAAAGGATATAAATGAAATTGTTCTTTTTGAATAATTCATGGAGAAAATTATAATTAAATGGAACTTGTGTAGTACACCTTGGAAGTATAAGGAGAGTTCTGAACAATTTATGAGCTCCACAAGAATTTTCTGTGACATGGTAACAGAAATTTAGATGATACTATTCAATCAAGTCTTTCTGATAATTTTCAAACACACCCAACTTAGAAGAAAAACAGAATTAGAAACTCAAATTTGAAGAATGTCAAGAAAAAAGATATAATCATAAGATCATAATTCTCAAAGAGTGTTTGGTTCTTGGATTTTGATTCTCGCTCTTCATCATCACTTCTTGATGAATTTGATGATGAACTTTAGTCCGAAGATCTCTGCACGCCTTGAATGCTGTAAAGATATAACTTTGAGTCAGAAGATCAAACTGTAACTGTAATTTTCTGGGAAAAAAATAAAAAGACTATTCAGATGATTAGAACATATGGCTTGTGATCAAATAATACTGAGAGAATTTAAAATCCATTAAATTGTGCAAATTTTGAAACAAATCAACATATTCTGATGTTTGTTATACCAGTAAAACTAATAAAATTTACAAATTAAACTATAGGATAAGAAGTAATTCAGATTGACAACACTAGCACCATTAAGCACCAATTTAATGAGATAGAACTGTAACAAATCTTCAATTCTTTCTCATTATTTGTGAAATGACATACTGCTATCTTCCCAATCAATTACTAAATTTTTTCTCAGAAGTTTATAGCAACCAAAATTACAATTAAAAGTAAAAAGCTAAAATGTAGTTCTTCAATCGGCTTTATGACTCCAAGGGAGAATTTCAATTTATGTATAAATAAAATAATTATTTAAACATATCAAGATAATAGAAATGGTAAGCAAATACTTAATAACAGAAGGCTAAAATAGAATCAAACTCAAAGTGTAGCTAATACCTGTAGTATTAACCAATCACTGATCAATCATATGATCACAATATTCTGTAAAGAAATATGAGGACTTATTAAGAACAAAAGAGTATATCTTCCATTTTAATTTTAAGGTATATTATATATATAATGTATAAAATATTTTATTATATTAAATTGGTCACAGTATCAAGAAAAATTTATCTAACTGAGTGCAATAAAAAAATGAAAAATGTTTTCTATTGCATCTTCAGTTAATCCAGAGTTGTTATTTTTGCTTATTTAGTATCATTTTATTTCCTCAAATCATAACAAATAATAAACATTAATGATTGATATGTAACGAGATTTTATTATGGAGAGAGAATTTTAGTCCCGTTTTTTTTAAATTTCATTTTCTATTTTTTGAATTCAGAAAACATAAAATGTGCATTCGATAATGACTCTTTCAATTATTTTTGGAAATCCAAAATTCATTCTCTACTTTTAAGTTTTAACAAAGAAATAAGAAAATAATTTTAGTTCTTTTCAATTATAATATTAATAATAATAAGTAATAATATTTATTATTATTATTATTATATTATTATTATTATTTTATTATTATTATTATTATTATTATTATTATTATTATTATAACAAATTAAATAGTAATTAGCATTTCTCTTAATAGATGATTAGGCATTTATTAAAAAAAAATAAAAGAAAAGAAAAAAGAAAGAAGAGTATGAGATAATAATGATTACATTCCTATTAACACAAACAATGTGATATATGTGGGAGAAAAGGAAAATAAATGAGTGGGCAGAGGATTAATACGCAACGACCTTTATAATTATATGTCTGACACTCGAATGTGAATTTGTCTCTATATTAACTCTAGGGAGGTAAGCAATCTTGGACCACTCTTTTCCTTTATCCCTTTTGCACTCTTTTTTCAGCTTTGGACATTCCCCTATGTATAATTGCATAAGCGAGGATGGAAGGCCCTCCTCTGGAAATGATGTGAGATTTGGACACTCCCCAATGTACAAGCATTCAAGAGAGGTGAGGCTTTGAAAACACGTTGATGAGGCATCTCAATTTCGACCATCTCCAAAGACACAAATCAGTTAGAGAGGTGGGCAACATCATTTCCATCTCCGCATCATCACATCCTCTAATGACGAGGTATGTAAGAGAGGTAAGCCTGTGCAACCCCCACTCGATCAAAGCCTTATACACTTTCATATTATCAATAATGAGTGTTTTTAGATTGGTGGGAAAACCTTCTTCTGGAAACCATACCACACGTGGACATCCGAGTATCCATAAATCTTCAAGAGAGTTGAGTTTGTGCATCTCATTTGGCAGGGCTTCAAGTTTCTCACAATCCCTTAAATTAATATTCTTTAAACAGTTAAGCTTCTCCATGCCATCCGGTATTGACTCCAGCTTTGGACAATTCCATATAATGAGTTCTTCAAGCGCCTCGAATGACTGGATTATTCCTAACGATGAACTGGTCAGCTCAGGGCAGTTGCGAATAGTCAGGTTTTCAACTCCACTGAAGAATAATAAGGAGGAGAAGCATCCTCTTCGCCATCGACCAAGTGCCTCCACATCTTACAATTCTCTATCTCAAGACTTTTAAGAGATGAAGGTAGTTTGCGTCTTCCAATGGATGTTAGAGAATCACATTCTCTGATATACAAACTTTCCAATTTTGAATTGATGCCCATAATTTCCTCAGGCAAGGATTTTAAAGCTCTGCACTGTCCAATTTGAAGAGACCGCAGATTTGTGGGGGAAAATTGATCTCTGGAAATGGAACAAGACTTACGCAACCTTCTTCGATTGATACCTCACCAGGAAAGTGATAACAACATGCATCCTTGTTCTCGTTTCTTATTTAGATATCTCATATCACCCCACCATAACTTGATCCGTGAAAATCTCCGATCCACAAAATCTCCACTTGCTGAAATCCCTGGTTTAGAAATTTTCCCAACTCCAAAAATTTGTAATAGTCACAGACCTAGACTTGGCAGCTGTGCAATCATGATACATCATCCCTTTGCGTCCATATAATTGTAATGAACTATTTGAAATAGTCATAAATCTGTCAAGTTGGAGTCCATCAGAGTGCTGCACACAAGTCCCTTGCAATCATCAATTTCTAATTTGCTGAGCATCGGATAGCTTGAGAATGAAACTATCAACTCTGAACATTTTTCAACAACAAGTGTCTCAAAGAAGGAAGCTGCTCGGGCAGATTTCCAGACAATTTGGGACATTCCACTATGGAAAGTTCACGGAGGCTAGAGAATCCTGCAACAAGACCATTTTCTTCCGAATTCCAGCACTTCCATTCCTGCAAATCCTCAAAGCAAAGAGTCTCTAATGATTGAAAAGGCATTGAGCAATCCTTCCCACAAAATTCAGAACCTATACTTTCTATTTTCTTCATCCCTTTGATGATGAGGCGTTTAAGTGATCCCATCAGCCCGAGTGAAGGCAAGGACGTGCAATTTTCACAATTTTCTAATGTAAGATCCTCCATCTTTGAGAATGATGGATCTCCTATCCATTGTGGAAATCTTGCACCAACATAGTTCTCGATGCTAAGCACTTTAATGCTTTTATGAGGTTGCAGCATGTCAAGCACATGTTCTTCTTCTACTTCATTTCGTGGGATCTGAAGTTGAGAAACCCATTTTAATGACACTGCTTCTAGATTCTGCTTCTCTTGTAGAGCGGCCTCCCTTGCATCGTTTGAATTTTTCACATTCTCTAATCCAGAGATACAAATTTCTCCGCCAATGAATTCTAAATTCTTCAGATCTTTCAAACCGGAAATAGTACCACCCTTGCCCACAATAAAATTCGATAACTTTCGGAGATTCTTCAATTCCTTCATTCCCAATGGCATCTCTTTCAATAATTTTGCGCCTTTTATATCAAGATGACGCAAATTGATCAACTTTCTCATTTTGGCTGGCAGTTTTGTGAGACGAAAACAATCTCTTAAAATCAATATTTGCAAGTTCATCAATGAGCTTGTCGACTCAGGTAAACTTATGACAGCAGTGCGAGCAAGGTTGAGATACCTTAAAAGCTTCAGGTCTCCAATTGAACAAGGTAACTCAGTGATCTGGTATCCTTCTAAAGACAGTACCCTCAACTTTTTGAATTTTGGCAATAACTCAGATAGAAACAACATACTAGTATGTATCCCGAATAATAGTCACCTCTAATTGCTACTGGCAAAAATGTTCTCAGATGTTCAACTTTATGGAGAACTTCAAATTTATTTTTACCATCAAACTGATCGCGATTGTAAGAAAAATGGCGAACCCTGTCAAATCTTCTTGATGATTTATTTGCCTCTTCTAACTTGAAAATGGTTTCTCCGGCAACAAATTGAGCAAGATCATGAACAAGGTCATGCATTACAAATTTAGAACTATCACCACTTGATTTTTCAAAAATTGACCTTGACACCAGATCTTCAAAACACTCTCTGCCCCATTCTTCTGGTTGCTTATTGCCTTCTGATTGTTGAATAAGACCTTCGGCCATCCACAGAAAAACAAGTTCACTCTTCTCAAATTCATAATCTTTGGGGAAAATAGCACAATAAGCAAAACATCTCTTCAAGTGAGAAGGAAGATAATGATAACTCAATCTTAACACTGAGAGAATGCCATTTTGTTGTTGTTGTGGTAGATTCAATATATTGCTGTCCAATATTGTATCCCACTCATCATGTCTCTTATAACGTAAAAGACCCCCAAGAGTCTTTGCTGACAGGGGCAAGCCTCCGCACTTCTCAACAACCTTCTCACGAAATTGAGCTGGACTCTCAATTAACACGTGCGACTTGAACAGGGACCAACAATCTTCATCTGAGAGGCGCTGGAGGTTGTATTGTTGAATCGGTTCCATTGTTAATGCAACATTTGAATGGCGAGTGGTGACGATTATCTTACTGTTTGGTGCAGCAGCCAGGAATGGAGCTTTCAGTAATTCCCACAAGCTTCCGTCCTCGTTCCAAACGTCGTCTAAGACAACCAAGGCTTTTTTACCATCCACTGCTTTCTTCAATCGAACATGCACTTCATTTAAAGTCTTGGAATCACAAGTAGCGGAGGTGATTGACTCGAGAAGTGCCTTTGAGATGCCCAAAACATCAAAGACGTCTGAGACACAAACCCAAGCTTTTACATCAAAATTGGAATCTTCAACTGCCTTGTCATTGTACACCTCCCGAGCAAGAGTTGTTTTTCCGAGCCCGCCCATGCCGACGATGGGTATTACAACAATGTTGGCGTGATCAGTCGGGGTATCAGTAAATACCATATCAAGTATTTTGGCCTTATCTTGGCGTCTCCCAAAAACAGAGGGTTCAGTTGGCACACTTGTACTGGGTGGCCTTCGCTGTGCAGCATCAGTCGATGATGGCCCTCCAGAGTATTCAAAAGCAATCCAAAATCATTTCTTTGTTTACAGAGTTCATCTAATCGGCTACTAATTTCTTTTATGCGAGACCGCATACTGTTATTGAACATAACAGTATACGGATTGAAACAACTAAAACAAGAAGGAACCAGCCTCTGTATTTTGCTACTGCTGGCCTCATGATCATGGCCTGCCATCAACTTGCGCTCCATATATTTGGTGTAGAACTCATCAAGAATGTCCTCAGCATCATAAGCCAAGTCTTGGAGATCGTCCAGCCACATCTTCACAGCCTTGTCAGTCAGTTGCTTCTCTCTGCGTCGGTGAGTACTGCCTGAATTATCTTGAACTTCCTATCCCATTTTGTTATCTCGGAATCAACTCCGCCTAGAAATTGACGGACAAAGTTAAGGAAATCACGGGAAGCCAACCTGTCAAACAAAACCTCCAAGAGAGGTGAGAGGAAGAGGTCTGCCATGGTTTAGTTTGTTGGCCGGAGAGAAAAAAAAAACGGGATCAAATGGGAAAAGAGAGAACAAGCGAAAAGGAAATGGGCTACTGAATGAATGGATGATGTTGAATAATGGAAAGCCTGAGTAGAATTGATCAATTGAATAATAATTTTTTATAATCAAATAATTCTTTCATAATGTCAAAAAATATATACAATATGATTTAATATTAATAAGATAGCGAAATCATACAACACTAACTCTTTAGATAATTTTCTCTGATGAAATTATGTTCCAATATAAAGTAATAAGTGAAATTGATTACAACGAAGAAATATTATCAAAAGGTAATGTCTGAGTGGATCCCAATAGATTCAAGCGTACGTTCCCAGCTTCTTCTACAGTCACCACACACACGCATGCCTAGATCCTCCACCACACGCACGTTGAGCTCTCTCACGAAATGCACGTCTGTCATAACTCATTCGCTCCACCAGCAACAGCTCTGCCATAGCTCCCCCACACACATCCATTAGAAATATCACAACTAGAACAATCCTCAAGCTACCACCAAAAAAAGAAAATTGAGAAGCTTAAAATGTTAATTTTTATGCGTTTTCAATTTAATAATAATATGAATTTATTATAAAGTATGAATTATTATTAATTGAAATTATTATTATTAATAAATTTTTTTTTTTACATATTATCTCTACATCACCAAAGAGTTGTGATAATGTCAATGCACTTCATAATCTTTCGATTTTGTATCAAATAGTCGCTAGAATAAAGTGATTTGACAAAAATGCCCTTCTAATTATTAGAGTGATGAATGATATTTATATCACTATTTCCCACTCATTTAACCTAATATTTTGTAAAGTTTCTCGGGTTTTGTGAACGTTTTGATATGTTTTGTAGATAAGTTTGAGAAGCATTGGAAGCAATTCAGGGCTAAAATTGAGAAAAAATGGACAAAAGAGAAAAATGGTAATTCTAAAACGCGTTGCGACGCGCAAGTTCTTCTACGTTGCGACCGCTAACGTGCGCCTGCCACGTGTCATCATCATATGCTGCCGACAACACACATTCCACATGTCATCATCAAATTGGACCGCATCAACCGCGTGACATGTGTCAGCTACGTGTCATCTACGTGTCTGACACGTGTTCGCCATATCAGCCGCATGCCGAGTCAACATTCCACATGTCAGCCACGTCATCATCAGCCAATCATCTCCTACCACATGTCAGAATTCTATTGGGCTGATAGAAACTGCGTGCCACGTCAGCAGTCAACGGTCAACAACGCGTCATCTCCGAGCGCAGACCTTGACGCGTCGCGACGCTTGGAAGATCAGAATGTCTATAAATTGAGCTCAAATCCATTTCATTTGCTTCGTGTTTTCCTTAGGGTTTTTATAGACTTTTAAGGATTGCATTTATTTTGTAAATTATTGTAATATTTAAATTATGTATTTTTAATTTTAATTTTATTTTATTTTATAATTTCTTTTATGTTTTGTAATTAAATTTCCGCTGGGGTAAAATGTGAAATATTTGATATAATTATCTATGTTAATCTCACTTAATTATAATATTTAAATTATAATTTAATCGGATTAATTAATTGCAGACTTTATTACCGCCTATATAGTCGGTTTAAATATAAATTACTTTACTGCCTATATGGTCGGTCTTTATGTGACAGATAATTACCGCCTATATGGTCGGTGTAGTTGGACTAAATGGATTACCGCTTATATGGTTGGTTTTAAATGTTTAACATTATTAATTCCTGTGAAAGTAGTATAGAAAATAATTTATATATTATAATAAGTGAGATTCCTAAGTTTGAAATATTAAATGTGGATCCTCTAACTCCATTATTGTCTTTTTATTCTAGGGAAGTGATGAAACACAATATTCACATACTTAATAATTGATTTAATTATATATTGGGTAATTCTTTAGTTTGTTTATTGAATCTTAAGCGTAATGCTTCTTCTTGCCTGATCACCAATAAGATTGATGTGGTAAATTTAAAATGAACTTGACGAAGGGATTTTAGGTTTCAGCCTTAGATTCAATAGCTCATGATCTTCTTTGAGGATAAATAACCCTTTAATAGATTTCCTTACGGGATAAACATATAACTGTCAGGCGAGGGTAGCCACAATTGGAACTTGAACTTAATGAATTCAGGTAACTTGGTTAACATAGATATATGATTAATTGGGTTATTTGAGTGTTTGCATCTGACCATCGACAGAGACTTTTGCATATCTTCGTGTTTTAGGTTAGCAAACTAATTTATTACACATATATAAGAGAATCAATTCATCATTAGAATAATATTATGTGGAATCACAACCCTAGATATTTGAGTCTTTTGTTTATTTCCTTAGTATTTTCCTTAGTATTTTATTTATTTATTTATTCAGCAAATTCACATTCAACCAACCAATCAAACAACTATTCTCTTCTCATTTCATGTAAATAAATAGTATCAACAATTAATAACAACAATAGGAATTAAGTCCTCGTGGGATCGATATTTTTATACTACTTGAACGATACGCGCGCTTGCGTTATACGCGTGTGATTACACCGGTCATAGACTTGGTGCTCGGTGCGCCAAATTCTATTGTATTTATTGTAAATACAATGCACATTTCTATTTTATTATGAATAAATTTAGTAGTTTTCATCAATATAATCTTTTAAATGGTTAAGGAGTAAAATAAACTTAGAATGAATAGTTGTGATATAATTGCAAAAACACCGTAATTGTTACTGAGAATTGTCATAATACAATTCATTCTTAAAATTGTTCATAATTAAGGTTTACATACCT
>SKCR01033408.1:0-100882 GCA_019454045.1 Zanthoxylum bungeanum | reverse complement strand
TGTTCTTAAGGCATATAATATAGAAGGTGATGTGCGTATTCAGTACAAAGACCAGCCACACTTTGAAACCATTGCACGTCAGTTTGGAGTTTTTGACGAATGGAAGGTGATTTGCTTATTCTGCCCTTTGCATCCTTATTCACACATAAATATTCCATTTCAGTTAATTGATTTGTCAAGGTTTCTCTAAAACTCATGCCTGTATTATCCTCATATTTCAGGATGGTATACCAAGGACAGCATACAAAGGGGTAGTCGTTTTCCGTTACCAAACCCCAAGGCGTATATTTCTTGTCGGTCCTGATTCTCTCAGGCAGCTTGGGATTGAAGGTTCTTGATATAGAAAAAGGTTGGTAACTGGACACCACTTATTGTTTTGTTTCTTTCCCGTTTAAAAAAGTTCAATATAACTGACGGTTACATATATATATTTCTGTGGTTCCATCCAATCGTAATGATTAGAAAATATGAGGAGAACACACATTCTTGTTAATCAGTGAAGCTCTGGCCGAAGAATTGTTTTCTGAAGCTCGAGAGCCTGCGAACGTGTTATACAATGAGATTATCAGTACTGGTAACTGAAAGGAGATTGTGTGCTAGTTGTGGTCCATCAAGTGTATAAACAATGTAGAAGATACCATACTTTTTTTTGCTCCCAAAAGTCAGTATCACTCCGAAGTGAAAGCTTACTATACATGAGAAGAAACTGAGAATTTTTGTAGGTCTTGTATGATTCCTTTTGTTTTCATTAAGGGTTAAAAAAATGGAGTAAATGTAGCTAATTCATGGGAAAGTTCATTATATTCTTTTGCTACTAAAAATGTTAGACCCTTGTAACTGCATATTTTCAATAATTAGACAATTTGACTAAAAAAAAAAATAAATAAATTAGGACCGGTTGATTCAAAAATCAAAATCCGACCATGGAACAAGATTACTCATTTAATATTTTAATGCAAAGTCCGAAGAGGAAGGCAATGTAGCAAACTTTGCACTTTTGCAAATTATACACACACACGTACAAGACTGTGTTTGCATTGGAGGGAAAATGTGGGGAAGGCCAAAGGGAAACCCTAACTTTTTCTTACTGAGACAAGGTTAACATATATAAACTCTTTTCCATCAATCTTTTCTGCAACTGAAGAGTAAATGGGAATTATAAATGTTCCATGCCAACCACAAAAATTATCCACTTGATAAACATGAGAGGAGCGCTTTGTTCGACTCATGCGACTTCCCATGATGAGTTAGGCTTGTGGGTTCTGTCCCAAGCATTTGGATTAAGCAATACAAAATTTTACTTTCATCAATGGCTGATCGACCAACTACATTAAGAAGTTCCATTACTTTAGGTGTGTTTATGTGTCCAGCTTGTTGATGCAGGAATAATTTAATTGTAGTAGCCTCTTTTACTACTCGAAGATCAGCCCTTCTCAAAACCATATAGAAAACATTTCTTCTTTTTATTTATTGTCAAACAGAATGTTCAAATTCTTGATGAAACCCGTGAAAGGATCAATTTTAATTTTCTGATGATTTAATTAGTTTGTGATTTTTTTATCTTAATATTTCTTTTGTAAGTAAGGCTCATTATGTATCACCATTGATATACATTTCGCCTACTTGATATACATTATCTGAAGGATTCAGCATGAAGCAATTTGATTATGATGCACAAGATCTCTCTTTCATCCAAGGCTAACTAAGGCTAGCTTGTTATAGAGAGTTTTTTTTTTTTTTGGAAATGTCGGAAATTCCGCCGTCAAATCATACGATTTGGATTTAACCACAGTTTTTCCATGTTCTTTGCCATAACAGAATGACAATGGAAACCACACCCACAAACCATGGGCAGTCTCTTCGAGTCTTAATGGTCTAAATATGTAATGTATGATAATTAACTAATATTTAGGGGAAAAACAATTCTTTCTGTTTTCTCTATCACACAAGGCCGTTAATTGGTCATATAAATGGGAGTTCAGTTCTCAATATTTTGCTTCATTGGCAATGCGCTTCCCAATCAGTCTCTGGAGCTCAAGGCTCCTTACTTGGATCAAAGAGTTGTCACAGAATGGAAAATGGCAACAAGTATTTTCCCATTATCATGAAATGAAGAAAGCTGGAGTTGAATTAAATGACCCATCAGTGTTTCCTCTTGTTCTAAAGGCGTGTTCAAACCTCTCATATCTCCATGGAAGATCACTTCATGCATGTTTGATCAAGCAAGGATATGATTCATTTACTTCAATTGGAAATGCCCTTATGGATTTTTACATGAAATGGAGGTTTCCAGATTCTGCAATGGCTGTGTTTGATTGCATGAGCAGTAGAGATTCAGTTTCTTGGAATATAATTATACATGGGCACCTTGTTCATGGTGCTTTAGGAGAAGGGCTTTGGTGGTTTACTAAAGCTAGGGTTGCTGGTTTTGAACCCAACACTTCTATCTTGGTTCTGGTAATTCAGTCATGTCGCACTATTGGATCTTATTATGAAGGATTACAATTTCATGGATGTATAATTCGAAGTGGGTTTTGGGGTATTCATTCAGTTCAAAATTCTTTGTTGAGTATGTATGTTGAAGCTGACATGGAGGACGCACGGAGATTGTTTGATGAAATGTGTGAAAGAGATGTTATTTCTTGGAGTGTGATGATTGGATGTTATGCGCAAAGTGAGGATGCATTTTGTGGGTTGCAATTGTTTAGAGAGATGGTTTCAGATGTCGAGAATGAACCAGATGGACTAACATTGGTTAGTGTTCTTAAAGCCTGCACCAATTTAAGGGACTTGAGTGTGGGAACAATGGTACATGGATTGGTGATTTGTAGAGGTTTTAATTATGATTTGTTTGTAGGGAATTCTTTGATTGATATGTACTCAAGGTGTAAAGATACTGATTGTGCTATCAAAGTTTTCAATGAAATGCCTCAAAAGAACAAGGTCTCATGGAATTCTGCCTTATCTGGGTTGGTGCTTAATGAGAAGTATTCAGAAGCCCTATCACTGTTACATTCAAATGGGAAGGGAGTAAATGAGTTGGATGAGATTACTCTTGTAAATATTCTCCAGATAAGCAAGATTTTTTTCCATCCAATTGAATGCAAGTCAGTCCACTGTGTGATACTTCGTCGAGCATATGAATCAAATGAGCTGGTCTTAAATTCCTTGATTGATGCTTATGCAAAGTGCTATCTCGTTGAACTTGCTTGGAAACTTTTTAATGACATGAGGCGAAGGGATGTTGTATTATGGAGCACAATGATTGCTGGTTTCACACATTGTGGTATGCCTGATGAAGCAATTGATGTTTTCAAGGAGATGAATCTGGCACAGGAGAAGCCCAACTCAGTTACCCTCATAAATCTTCTCGAAGCTTGTGCGGTAACAACTGAACTGAGCAGGTCAAAGTGGGCACATGGAATAGCAATTCGGAGAGGCTTGGCAGCAGAAGTAGCTGTTGGAACTGCCATTGTCGATATGTACTCTAAATGTGGAGCCATGGAAGCCTCAAGAAAGGCCTTCGATCAAATATCCCAGAAAAATATCGTGTCATGGAGTGCCATGATAGCAGCATGTGGCATGAACGGTCTTGCACACGAAGCATTAGCTTTGGTTGCTGAAATGAAACTGCTTGGTTTTCAGCCCAATGCAGTGACAACTCTCTCTGTATTATCAGCTTGTGGCCATGCAGGGTTAGTTGAAGAGGGGCTTTCCTTTTTCAAATCAATGGTTCAAGAACACAGGGTTGAACCTGCATTGGAACATTATTCATGCATGGTTGACATGTTAGCTCGGGCTGGAAAGCTCGACTTTGCTATAGATTTGATCAACAAAATGCCTGAAAACTTGAAGGTGGGGGCAAGTGCTTGGGGGGCGCTCTTAAGCGCTTGCAGGAGATACGGAAACAGAGAGCTCGGAGCAGGAGCAGTATCGCGTATTCTTGAACTGGAACCTCTGAACTCAGTAGGGTATTTGCTTGCATCAAGCATGTATGCAGCAGGTGGGTTGTGGGTAGATGCTGCAAGAATGAGATGGTTAGCCAAGGAAAGAGGGGTAAAGGTGGTTGCTGGTTACAGTTTGGTGCAAGTTGAGAACAAGGCATGTAAATTCATAGCTGGTGATAAATCTCAGTCCCACCCACAGGCTAGGGAGATTAACTGTTTTGTTAAGCAGATACATAATTGTATGGAAATAGATGAGATGAATGATTTTTTTTGGCATCTTTGAATGATAAATAATCATTTATTTGTTCAATACTCTTTAGCAACTCAGATAAGGCTTGGTGGTGTAGGGTCCAGGATCTCACCTTGAGATTCTGGGTTCGAATCTAGGGGGTGCATTTTTTGTAAGAGTCTGGGACAACCGGTGGTTTTACCTGCGCTGCGGCCCAGAATGGGTGGTTTGGTGCGGGGTTTCCATCGTTTCCAAAAAAAAAAAAAAAAAACTCAGATATTATAAGATTAACAAACAGCTAGCCCTTTATTGTTCATAGCAATCCAATCCATCGGCGATTCTCTAAATGACATATTTACACAACATTGTCAGCATTTTCTAACAGATCCCCAAAAATATTTTAAAATTGTCTTATCTACTAAAATACGAACAAACTATTAATCTTTATAAACCCTAGAATTAATTACTAACTAATAACTAATAGAATTGTTTAATGAAAACAATAACGGATGAAGTCGTAACAAATTTTGACAGCTTAGTTTTTGTCATCCATCTATGTGTGGTTGGGCACAAAATCCTCAATTTTTCATATTTGATATGATTTTTCGTTTTGAAAAAAAATAAGATGATGATTCGAGATAAATTTTAATTTTAAATCTCAAATTTTAACTTAAAAATCCGTGACAATTTCTCAACCATTAGATTGAGATTTGCGATGATTTTTCATCCCGAATCATAATCGAATGAGCCTAGATGAGTTCTGATCGAGACAATATGTCCCTATTGCCATCCCAACATCCACGTGAGCTTGATCTTGGTAATGTGATTTCTTAATTAGTTTAAAATTCCCTCTCAATATTTGTGGTTTCTCAACAACACAAAACTTAGATCTGAAATAATAAAATTGAGTAAGGAATAGATGTTGAGTACATTGATTTAGTAATCTTGATGTTCATTTGCCGCAGGTGAAACCGTGAAACTGGATCCAACACCTTTTTTTTTTTTAAATAACTGGATCCAATATTTTTTTTTTTGAAATCGTTAGAAACCCAGTCGCTAAATCACCCCTAACGAGCTTAAGCGAAGCAAGTAAAACTCTGACTATCTCAGACTCCTAAAAAAAACACACTCATTAAATTCGAACCCCAAAACCTGGAGGTCATATTCTGAACTATACACTATCAAGTCACGTACCTCAAATCTGAATTCACCCCTTCCATGTCATTTTTATATGCAAGCCCAGTAGACATCGTATTTTTAATAATGGGCAATCGTATACTTAAACATTAAGAAGTTATCAAAAGTACACAAATAATGTAATTTTATATATCGACCCAACTAAAAATTGTAAAATGTATGAACTTGATTTTTGTCTAGACTTAATGGCGCGCCTCTCTGACTTGAAATGGCACGAACACGATACTCAGCTGTTTGGTAAAAATTTAAAACTTCGGAGAACATGAGCTAGATTTTGATGAAGTTGGATTCTCCAAAATTTATTTAGGAGAAATTGAATGTTTTGACAAAATAAAACGTTGTGAAGCATTTTGACAAATGATAATTTTTTTTAATTAATTTTGTTAATTTTCCTTTTTCAAATACTTAAAGGTATGAATAATTATGATGTGTAAATATAGAAAATTATATTATATTATAATATTAAATAAAGAGTAATGATTCACTTAAAAAGTTTGTGATAAAAAATTTGTATCTTACACATGTGCACCAATAGAAATTCATCATTTGGATGAAAAGTTATAAGGCTCATAATTATTTATCGCAATGCTCAATAATATCTTCTGCCGCGTGAGATACAAACTTTCTGACTTAATTTTATGATTCTCACTGCTAATTTATATTTGAGTGTCACTCACATCTAGATTGAAAAAAAAAATTGTTTATGTAACACAATTACATCCTCCAAAGTGGATTGGGGTATTTAGTAAATTATCAAGGACATCACAGCTAACTTGTTTGATATTTTACATTAATGTATTGCTAATTTTATGTTTAAGATATGTCAATGAGAAGAATAAAGGGATGTGGTTTGATGGTGTAGGGTTTATGATCTGACATTAAGGTCCTAGGTTCGAATCTAGGGATTACATTTCTTGTAAGAGTTTGAGATAGCCGGAGATTTTACCTGTTCCGCTTAAGCCTGAAATGAGTAATAGGAATTCAAAAAGAACAGGAAAATTTGCAGCAGGTTACTAGTCACAGTCTCACAATCATCCTAAACAAGCATTAAAACACCAAATAACTATCAAGTTTCTTGCAAAGGAAACAAAAGATATATCTGTCAAGAGCACATTACTTCTCTTCAAGGGTTAAAAAAAATGGCCTGGAAAATAAAGTTGATTCATGACAAGTGGCAAAAAAAAAAGTAGTCCAGCAAATCATTCTTTTCTTCTCCAACAAACTGTTGCATTTGAAGAGCAGCGCTTTTCCTCTTAACTTCACAAAGTTCCTTCAATAAGGCAATAAAATATATGTATATGAGGCTGCATCGTAAGCACAATAAATAAACAGCTAATTGCAGATAGGAAATAGAAAAATCAATTCAAAAGTAACAATGAAACTTCCAAACTGTGTAAATGGAGAAAATATCTACATGGTGGGTTCGAAGCAGCTTTATAATCACCAAATGAAAAGACTACTCAAAGACATGGTAAATTGTTAATAAAGCTGATAAAAGGAATTTGACAATTCTTTAACTGCACAGAATTAGTTCTAGAAACCTCAAAAACAGACAAAATGTTCAGCAAATAATAATAATAATAATAATAATAATAATAATAAGAAGAAGAAGAAGAAGAAGAAGAAGACAGAAGGTGTTTGTGGGTGCTCAACTGGTAAAACCTCTTGAGGTGATACAAGAGGTATAGAATTTGAAGCCCACTAACATGGATTGAGAAGAGGGTTTGGTTCCATTCTGGCAATACTTAATACAAAAAAGGTTTGTGTCAGAGAGAGAGAGAGAGAGATTTGAGGGTAATTTGAAACAGAAATGTCAACTATTGCAAACATATATAAAAAAAGAAAAAACTACAAACAACCAAATTACACATCTACAAGAAGTTGCAGGTGGACAAAAGTGACTAAAATATATTACAAATGTGCTAGAGCGAAAAATCCTAATGCTCTAAAATATTTCATGAACTAAAACAGGAAAATTCAAAAAATTATTAGCTGAAAAATATCCATAAAACTAGACTCAAATAAACTTAGCCACAGTCAAAAAGCTAAGGGAGCATTACAAAAATGCATTTTTTTCCATTCATATCTATTCAACGCCACATCACTCATGCTAACGAACATATCTGTTAATCATCGGATTCAACATATTAACAGAATGAACAATTCCTCAAAATGAAGTACCTTTTTAACAGAGGATAAACGAGACTGCAAATGAAGAATATATTGTTGAATTTCCTGGGACACTTCACAAAGGCCTTCAACACCAATATCCTCATGTAAATCATCAAACTTTTGTTGAAATTTAGATGATAACTCAATTTTGCCAGAAAATTCATCCATTTTTTCCCTATCCAGCAACTTCCCATGCAAATCAGTTTGGGAATTTTTCTTGTGTTTGATTTTCACTATCTCCTTCATATATGTCAAGATTTCTCTCAAGGCAAAGCCTATATTCAGCATTCCCCAATGTATACCTATAACCAAAGAAGAAAAGCCATTTATAAGTCGCAAATACCAGATAAAGAGTGATTCATGAGAAATGGTAATGAAATACATTTGAAACTGGCTAATGATACACAAACCATTAAACAACCTATGAACCAAGTATCAACACACAAAATCCATTCTCATAACAAATAAGGAACTGCCAGACCATCCTAATACCCACAAAATCAATGATTTCGTTCTAATCTGCAACCTCTCAGCAACTAAAAGAGCTTCAGAACACATATAGCAGAATATATAAGAGATCCAAGGTGACTCACCCAGTTATCACTGAAGATACCAATAATTTAGACAGAGGTTCCCACAAAGCCTCTATAAATACTTGAAACTGATCAGATGGAAGTAAGCCCAACAGCTTGGGATGGTTCTTTTCAAGGCATCCAAGTCATATCCAATGGTTCTTCGCGATCTCTCTTATCATACTTGCCAGTACTGATTTCTAAAAGAATGAAAAATCTATTGTCAAGTCCAAAATCAATAACACATACTAATAATCAGAATGAACAAATTCCTACAACATTAAAACATATGCATAAACACACATAATATATGTGTGCGCCTAAGAAGATTCCTCTTATTGAAATTGAATTTCCCCGCATTTTTTTTACCTTATGATATTTTGAAAGAACCATAAGCTTCTGTCACTTCATATCTCTTTCTATCAACATTGCAACTAATGAACTTTCTGTATACACAATTATTACAATTATTACATTACACGGTAATTGGGAAATCCGAATATGACAAAATTACAATTATAATTATTATCTCAAACAGACCCTAACGGCGGACCCTGAGAGTAGACCCTGACGGTAGAGGCTGAGAGCGGAGGCTGAGGGCAGAGGCAGACGGCAGAGGCTGACAGCAGAGGCTGATGGCAGAGGCAGAGGCTGACAGCAGAGGCTGATGCAGAGGCTGACAGCAGAGGCTGCTGGTAGAGGCCTGAGGCTGAAGGCAGAGGCTGACAGCAGAGGCTGATGGCAGAGGCTGAGGCTGGCAGTCAGAGGCAGAGGCTGAAGTAGAGGCTGACACAGAGCTGAGGCTGGCAGTCAGAGGCAGAGGCTGAAGGTAGAGGCTGACAGCAGAGGCTGAGGCTGGCAGTCAGAGGCAGAGGCTGAAGGTAGAGGCTGACAGCAGAGGCTGATGCAGAGGCAGGCTGGCAGTCAGAGGCAGAGGCTGAAGGTAGAGGCAGAGGCTGGCAGTCAGAGGCAGAGGCTGAAGGTAGAGGCTGACAGCAGAGGCTGATGGCAGAGCTGAAGGTAGAGGCAGAGGCTGAAGGCAGAGGCAGAGGCTGGCAGTCAGAGGCAGAGGCTGAAGTGCTGAGGTAGAGGCTGATCAGTAGAGGTAGAGGCTGTTGTTAGACCCTGAAATTGATGATCCTTCTTCACTTTCCCGAGGCTTGTTGATTACACAATATCCTTAAAACAAATTCGCCCCCTACCGTAGGTGCAGTAGAACTGGGGACGTTTGTTTCCCAGGATACAACGGAAAACCGCACGAGCAAGGGCACCACCAAACTCGCACCAAACGAACAACAAAGTGTTTGAACTCTCCTTGTAAAAACAAACAGAAATCTATTTTTTATTCTCTATTCTGAAAACAAGAAATGATGTTGTTTATATAGGAAAGGAAAACACATCTCAATTAATAGAAATTAACTAGCCAATTAAATTTCATAATGGGAGATGTTACACATTGTTGTAACCACTAAGCTAATTAAATTAGCACTAATGGAAATTAAACTATGTAACCACCAAGCTAATTAAATTAGCACTTATGGAGATTAAACTTTGTAACCACCAAGCTAATTAAATTAGCTGTTATGGAATTACAAAAGGCTTGGAAAATTGTAGAGAAAATTGAACTTTGAGCAACAATTTCTCATTCACCCAAGCACCATTTTAAGCATATGAATATACCATTTCGAAGTACTCACGGAGGAGTATCCGAATCATTCAATAAGAACCACTAACACGAAGTGGATCATGCTTAAAATTGAGCCTCAAAATGCTTATAAATAAGCATTTTTCCAACAATCCCCCACATGAATGAAATTGGCGAAAAACGTCGAATAAAATTATTTTTATAAACATTTTATTTTGACCTAGAAGAGTTCAACGGTTCAACACCTGCATAGGATAGGTAGGCCTCAGCCTTTGAACCTTCCCTTGTGAAAATATATCTCATTACTGGCTGACAGTGGACGCGATGTCATTGAACTGTACTGCCATTCATGTAAATGGAGAATATATATCACACAGATTTTTACCTACACATCTGAGTTCTCATTATTATGTTCATTTTGGCCATGAACATCTACCTGGTTCTGCAAGAGTTTCTAAGAATTGTGCCCCGTACAATTCCCTTTGAAGCGGCCCCACTTCTCTCTCACATAGGTGATTTCTTATTTAAGAGTATCTCGTAATACTCTGCTCGGATTCCCGACGCATAAGAATCATTAAAAGCTTTTGCTTAACCTCTATCCATACGAGCATCACTGTTTCATTTCATCATAGGAATGGACTAGAGTGGTAACCCCCACAGTGATCCAATTATGTCTTTTACGAGTAGGTTGTCCCATTGAACCTAGATCTTGGGATCTCCAGTCAACAAGGTTGGGTTTTCCTTCGTAATAAACATTTATCTAATGGCTTCAGTCCCATTCCCCTCGATGATTTCACAACTAACTCTCTATTTAACCCTTTGGTTAGCGGATCCGCAATGTTATCCTTTGACTTTACATAGTCAATCGAAATAACTCCAGTAGAGAGTAATTGTCTAACGGTATTGTGTCTACGACGAATATGTCTAGACTTACCATTATACATATTGTTATGTGCCCTCCCTTCCATTGCAGATTGACTATCGCAATGAATGCAAATTGTTGGCACTGGCTTAGGCCAACTTGGAATATCCTCTAGAAAATTTCGAAGCCATTCTGCTTCTTCAGCACACTTGTCTAATGCAATGAATTCTGATTCCATTGTAGATCTGGCTATCACAGTCTGTTTGGAGGATTTCCATGATATAGCTGCACCTGCTAGTGTAAACACATAACCACTAGTAGACTTTGAGTCTTTCATGTCAGATATCCAATTAGCATCACTGTATCCTACGACTACAGCTGGATATCTATGATAGTGCAACCCATAATTACGAGTAAAACGTAAGTACCTAAGTACTCTCACTATTGCTTTCCAGTGATCACCCCTGGATTACTCGTATATCTGCTGAGCTTGTTTACTGTACAGGCTATATCAGGCCTTGTACAACTCGATAGATACATCAAACTCCCGATCACTCTAGAGTATTCTACTTGAGATATACCATCTCCCCTATTCTTTGATAGGTGTAAACTCACATCTAAGGGAGTTCTAGCCACAGCTGAATCATCATTGTTGAATTTACCAAGAATTTTGTCCACATAGTGCGACTGATCAAGAATAAGTCCATCTGGACTTCTCGAGATCTTTATTCCCAGAATGACATCTGCAAGACCCATGTCTTTCATGTCAAACTTGGATTTCAGCATATTCTTGGTAGATTTCACCATTTTGGCATTACTCCCGACAATCAGTATGTCATCAACGTAAAGAATAATGACATAGCCAACTTCTGTCTCTCTGACATAAATGCATTTATCACATTCATTGATTTTAAACCCATTTGCCAACATGGTGTCATCAAACTTTTTATGCCACTGTTTCGGGGCTTGTTTCAATCCATACAAGGATTTAACTAACTTACAGACTTTCTTTTCTTGTCCTGGAGCATAAAACCTTCAGGTTGTTCCATGTAGATTTCTTCATCTAAATCTCCATTCAGAAAGGCTGTTTTCACATCCATCTGATGTACCTCAAGATTGCGCAACGCTGCAATCGCTAGTATCATCCTTATGGAATTTATTCTCGTTACAGGAGAATAAGTATCAAAGTAATCAAGACCTTCACGTTGTCTATAACCTTTAATTACAAGTCTTGCTTTGTACTTATCAATTGATCCATCTGTCTTTATTTTCCTTTTGAAAATCCACTTAGACCCTAAAGGTCTACATCCTGGAGGAAGATCCACTAACTCCCAGGTGTGATTTTGTAAGATGGATTCAATTTCACTATTGATGGCATCTTTCCACAAGGCAACCATCAGCTGACCTTACAGCTTCTTTATAGCTTTGAGGATCATTCTCTAGCAAAAATGTCAGAAAATCTGGACCAAATGATTTTTCCGTTCTAGCTCTTTTGCTACGTCTTAGTTCAGGTTCAACTACTTGTTGATCCTCTGGAACATTAATTTGTTCTCTCGGTCCTGACTATCTTCAATGATAGTCTCATGTGCCCGTTTGTGCACATCTGAATTCGAATTAGTTTTACAAGGAAAAACGTATTCAAAAAACGATGCATTCCTCGATTCCATTATCGTATTCTTGTGAATATCTGGTACATTAGACTCATGCACAAGAAATCGATAAGCATTACTGTTATGAGCATATCCTATGAAAATGCAATCAACAGTTTTTGGTCCTATCTTCACCTTTTTAGGTGGAGGAATGACTACCTTGGCAAGACACCCCCCCACTCGAAGGAATTTATAGGAAGGTACTCTTCCTTTCCACATTTCATAAGGAGTTTTCCCTGCTTCTTTCCGTGGTACCTTATTTAAAAGGTAATTAGCTGATAATACAGCTTCTCCCCACATAGTCTGAGGTAAGCCAGAGCTGATTAACATAGCGTTCATCATCTCTTTCAAGGTACGATTCTTACGTTCCGCAATCCCATTGGATTGAGGCGAATAAGGAGCTGTGGTTTGATGTATGATTCTATTTTGTTCACAAAGTGATTCAAAAGGGAAAACATACTCACCACCACGATCACTTCTTAACTCCTTAATTCTTTTATTCAGTTGGTTTCAACTTCATTCTTATAGAGAACAAATTTCTCTATAGCTTCGTCCTTGCTTTTCATTAAATACACATAGCAAAATCTTGTGCAATCATCAATAAAGGTAATAAAATATTTATTACCGCCTCTCGGATTGTATTGAATTAAAATCACATACATCGGTATGAATTAGATCAAGTGGTTCAGAGTTTCTTTCAATACTATGAAAAGATGATCTTGTTAGTTTTGCCTCAACACAAGTATCACACTTATGTTTGTTATCAATTTTAAAATTGGGAATATGATTCATGTTAATTAACTTTCGCAATGAATTAAAATTAACATGTCCTAATCTACCATGCCAAAGATTAGAATACTCAACAATATAAGCAGAAGAACTAGCTTTATTGATATTTTTGGGTTTAACAACCATTACATTGAGCTTAAAAAGCCCATCAGTTACATACCCTTTTCCCATACATCCCATTTTTAGTCAAAACTACTTTATCAGACTCGAACACCATCCGGAATCCATGCTTGTTCAGAAGCGATCCAGACACAAGATTCTTCCGTATTTCAGGTACATACAGAACATTGTTCAGAGTCAACTCTTTCCCAGAGGTCATCTTCAGAATCACATTTCCTTGACCTTCTATCTCAGATGTTGCTGAATTTCCCATGTATATCTTTTCCCCATTTTCAGCAGGCTCAAATGAAGAAAACATGCTCTTGTCTGAGCATACATGTCGAGTGGCACCAGTATCAATCCACCACTCTCTTGGGTTAGAACCCACCAGATTCACCTCAGAAACCACAGCAGAAAGGTTAATGTCTGAAACATTTGAGTCATGTTTTCTAGCACATTAGCCTCTTGTTTCTTTTTCTTCTTCGGCAGTCTGCACTCAGAAGACTTGTGACCCATTTTGTCACAGTTGAAGCTTTTTCCTTGAAATTTTGATTTCTTGGAACTCCTCCTTTAGGGCCCATATTTGACCCTTTGTTCTTGATGTTCTTGTTCTTATGGCCATGTTCGATAATATTTGCTTTGGCCTCATGAGTCATTCCTCTCTTTTCAGAGAATCGATTATCTTCCTCAATTCTCAGCTTAAGAACCAAGTCTTCAATGCTCATTTCTTTTCGTTTATGCTTTAGATAATTCTTGAAATCTTTCCAACCGGGTGGTAATTTCTCAATTATCGAGGCTACTTGGAAGGTTTCACTTAAACTCATCCCCTCAGCATGAATTTCTGCTAGAATAATCTGCAGTTCTTGTACTTGGCTTATCACAGTTTTGGAATCAATCATTTAAAACTCTAGGAAACGGCCTACGACAAATTTCTTAGTACCGGCATCCTCAGTTTTATATTTCCGATCTAAAGATTCCCAAAGCCCTTTAGCTGTTTTTTATTCCAGCGTACACACTGTACAAGGAATCACTTAGCCCATTCAGCACATAATTCCGACATAGGAATTCAGAATGTTTCCAAGCTTCAATGGCACTGATGACTTGGATATCGATCTCACCCTCTTTGGGTACAGGAGTATCTTCCTTTAAAAACCTCGCAAGGTTCAATGTGGTCAGGTAGAAAACATTTTCTGTTGCCACCTTTTGAAATTCTGACCACTGAATTTTTCAGGTTTTTCCGCAGCAGGATTGACATGGCTCACATGTCCAACAGGTTGTCTAGCCATTGAGGCAGAAATACCTTGCCCAGCCACAACGGCTGCCATATTAAGCCCAGAGGCTGATGCAAGTTGGCCAACCGAAGGGGCTGCCACTGCACTTTGGTCAGCCACGGGGGCTGCCACAACATTCTGGCCAGCCGAAGAGGCTGCCATATTCGGATCTACTGTGTTTGGACTGATTTCCATATCCACAGAGTCGATTTTGTTTTAAGACTGTATACAACAATTATTACAATTATTACACGGTAATTGGGAAATCCGAATATGACAAAATTACAATTATAATTATTATCCTCAAACGACCCTAACGGCGGACCCTGAGAGTAGACCCTGACGGTAGAGGCTGAGAGCGGAGGCTGAGGGCAGAGGCAGACGGCAGAGGCTGACAGCAGAGGCTGATGGCAGAGGCAGAGGCTGACAGCAGAGGCTGATGGCAGAGGCTGACAGCAGAGGCTGGGTAGAGGCTGAGGCTGAAGGCAGAGGCTGACAGCAGAGGCTGATGGCAGAGGCTGAGGCTGGCAGTCAGAGGCAGAGGCTGAAGGTAGAGGCTGACAGCAGAGGCTGAGGCTGGCAGTCAGAGGCAGAGGCTGAAGGTAGAGGCTGACAGCAGAGGCTGAGGCTGGCAGTCAGAGGCAGAGGCTGAAGGTAGAGGCTGACAGCAGAGGCTGATGGCAGAGGCTGAGGCTGAAGGCAGAGGCAGAGGCTGGCAGTCAGAGGCAGAGGCTGAAGGTAGAGGCAGAGGCTGGCAGTCAGAGGCAGAGGCTGAAGGTAGAGGCTGACAGCAGAGGCTGATGGCAGAGGCTGAAGGTAGAGGCAGAGGCTGAAGGCAGAGGCAGAGGCTGGCAGTCAGAGGCAGAGGCTGAAGTGCTGAGGTAGAGGCTGATCAGTAGAGGTAGAGGCTTTAAGTTAGACCCTGAAATTGATGCCTTCTTCACTTTCCCGAGGCTTGTTGATTACAACAATATCCTTAAAACAATTCGCCCCCTACCGTAGGTGCAGTAGAACTTGGGACGTTTGTTTCCCAGGATACAACGGAAAACCGCACGAGCAAGGGCACCACCAAACTCGCACCAAACGAACAACAAAGTGTTTGAACTCTCCTTGTAAAACAAAACAAAAATCTATTTTTATCTCTCTATTCTGAAAACAAGAAATGATGTTGTTTATATAGGAAAGGAAAACACATCTCAATTAATAGAAATTAACTAGCCAATTAAATTTCATAATGGGAGATGTTACACATTGTTGTAACCACTAAGCTAATTAAATTAGCACTAATGGAAATTAAACTATGTAACCACCAAGCTATTAAATTAGCACTTATGGAGATTAAACTTTGTAACCACCAAGCTAATTAAATTAGCTGTTATGGAATTACAAAAGGCTTGGAAAAATTGTAGAGAAAATTGAACTTTGAGCAACAATTTCTCATTCACCCAAGCACCATTTTAAGCATATGAATATACCATTTCGAAGTACTCACGGAGGGTATCCGAATCATTCAATAAGAACCACTAACACGAAGTGGATCATGCTTAAAATGAGCCTCAAAATGCTTATAAATAAGCATTTTTCCAACACTTTCACATTAACATCAGCTAAAACCAATAAAATGAATTTTGATTAACTTTGTAATTTGACTGAAACAGGCAAAAGTTGTTTTTTTTCCCCAAAAAAGCTAAAATATACTCAAAATGTATTTAAAAGAAATTCGTTGAGTGCTTAATCATCCAATAAACTTTGAAGAAGAAGTCCTGAGTTATCTCAGCAACTAAATTATTCAATTGCAGCTTAATCAAAGCTAATGATAACTAAATACAGAATTATTTATACGAAAAGGAAGAATTCAAAATTGAAACGCAATGTCGACAAAGCGAAACGGTGACTCGGCGAGTGTAAGGTTGATAACTGGGCCGGGCTGATGGCCTATGGATTCGATCGGGTCACGACATGGCCCAGCCAAGAAGATGCTTTCTATAATACTCACATGTTTCTTCTGACTACTTTCCTCTTTGAATATAAACATTTGGACCGGTATTTGGAAAGAACCGGGATGTATTTAAAATATCTATATATATATATATATATATATATATATATTATATATATATATTATATATATATATATATATATATTTAATTTATACGATAGAACTCGTAAAATACTCTCCACCAAATGCACCCTAAGAGTATATTTGGTAGAGAGTATTGTGCTGAGAGTATAAAATAATTTATAAGTTATGAAATAAACGTTGAAAAATATAGGTTGTTAGAGAACGTAAAAATAACCTACGAGTATCTAGTTAAAACTAAATGTGATTTTTGAACTAGATTGAAATTAAAGCTAGAGAACGTAAAAATAACTACGATAATTTTTAGAGACAATCAATGAGAGAAAATATTCAGAGTTGTGAATCTACCCAATATTATTCTTAAGATGAATTGGTTGTCCTATATTTGTATAATATATTGGCTTATTAACCTGAAACACGAAGATATCCACGAACCTCTTTCGATGGTCGAATGTAAATATCCAAAGTAAATAATTATTCATATTTCTATGTTAACTAAATTACCCAAAATTTATTAAGGACAAGTTTCAATTATGGCTATACTCGCCTTACAGGTTTATTTATATTCTGGAGGGAAATCCCTAAGAAGAGATCGTGTGCTACTGAATCTAAAGCTAAACCTAAAATTCTTTTGTCAAGTTCATCTAAATTTAACACATTAATCCTATTGGTGATCAGGCAACAGAAATCATTTAGCATAAAATTCAATAAATAAACCAAGACACCACACAAAATATAAGAAAATCAATTTATAAGTTCATAAAATACTGATTATAGGTTTAGTTACTACACATGCTTAGAAATTCTAAATAAATACTCAATGATAAACAAAACATTAAGGAAGTAAAGGAAAGAAGAAAAGGAAAGAAGAAACTATTGTGCTCCTTTGATATATTTTGTCTTCTCCCACAAAAATCTCTTTTGGAGGCTGTAAGATTAGGTTATGACTCCTTAGGTTTTGGGACGAGTTGTTGCTTATATAGGAGGTAAGGGGAGTGTTTTCTTGTTAAAAGTTGAGTCTAGACCCATTGGATCCGCGACGCGACGTGCGTGATTGACGTCGTGACTTCCTTGTCACAAACTTCGGTGCGTTGCGATGCGCCACACAACTCACATTCCGCCACAATTTCATTCATCTGCGCGTCTCGACGCGACACGCATCTTGACTCTGAATTTGTCCTGATTTACTCCGTATTTTGCTGTTTTTATCCCTCGTTGATTCCATTGAGTCTCGATATTATTTTTACCTACAAAACGAACCCAAAACACATCAAAACTCTCGTAAAACTCGAGATAACTCACAAAACATCAAGATATAAGGGCGACAAATGTATGCATATTGGTCGCTCATCAGAGAGTATTGTGCTGAAAATATAAAATAGTTTATAAGTTATGAAATAAATGTTGGAATATAAGCTGTTTATGATGTTTGGTTAGATATAAAGTATAAGTTAAAATATAGATTAAGCATATAAAAAAATTAAATACACAAAAGTTTATTTAAATGGATGGTAAAATTGTAAATTCGTGTGGAGCATTTCAAAAAAATTTCATTTTCTAGCGTTCGTAAACGCTAATATTTAAACGTGTTTAGTAGCTAGCGTTTATTTTATCTGCCGCTCAACTAAACATCCTTTAATTTCTTATAAAAATAATTAGGAGAAAATAACCAAAAAGAATTGTTCATAAGATTAGTGGCTGCTCATGGAGCCCTCAAAAGGATTCACGTTTTTCATGAGCTTTACTTTCTATCCAGACAGGAACTATAATTTATAGTAAAAGGGCATCCAAGAGTGAAGTGATAATAAAAGAAGTTACTTAAAAGGTTTATATCAACTTACAAAAAGGAAATACATTTTAGCACGTTGTATTTAAACAGTAAAGTTAAATTAATGGGGGCAAAATTGACTTAAAGTTTTCACCTTACAGCCGACATATGAACATTATTGCCAAAAATTAACCAAAAAAAAAAAGTTATTAAAACGACATTACATGCCAATTACACATCCAAAGAATTAAAATACATTTATTCAGCATTTTATGAAGAGATGTTGGACTGAGTCTTGAGAAGTATGAACCCTCCAATGAATTTGCCTGTCATTGATCAAATTGATGAATTATATCGAGCATATAATTAATTAATCAAATGCAACTAGAAGAGATAAGGCTATTTTGAAAATTCTTCTCTTGTTGTCTTGATTTGATCTTTATTTAGATAGAATTTTGAGACAAAAACTACTTTTTCAATCCTGAAAAGCACTTCTTTTTCCCCCTATATATATTGAAAGCAACCTCATGAGACAAATTAAATCAAGAGAAATAGAACAGTCACGTCTTTTCCACTAACTTAACAAAAATAAAAAACCTAACTCCTAGAAAAACTACTCACAAATTAAATTAAAAACAACTAAAAAAAAAAAAAAAAAGAAATTACAAAGAGAATCTCTAATACTATAAAACCCCCATGAGCTAATGCATTGACTTCATGTGGTGGGTGGAAAATGATGGATTCACCGTCTTCTTTCCGGGGTCCAATGCGGCAAAGCGGGGCTAAAATGCCTCGATACGGCCCTGGAATCGAGTAATTCGACAATGGGAGTAAAGTTAACGCATCTTGGAACCTTGTACTGATTGATTGAAGCCCCTCTTGATATTGCATAATCCATCAACTCCTCGAATGTTCCATTTTTAACCACGCGTATTTCCAGTGCCCCAATGGAGTGATCAGCTACACGACCCTGTCGATAAACTGAGTTGAGAGACTCTTCCATGGCCAAGCAGCACTTGTTCAGGACTTCATTAGTTGGAGAATTGGCAGAGTCTTTTATTAGAAGTTCCCAGTATATCACGTAGTGACCTGGGATTGTCTTTGTGTCCGCATAGCTTGTGTATTCTACCACGCTTGTGTTGAATTCCCGGAGGAGTCGAGAAGCGTTGTCGATGGCGTTTTGCAACTCGGCCTCATCGGTTTTGTCAGAGTCAATGCTGAGTAACACGTTCTTTCTTCTGACAAAATGGAACTGCGGGACAGAGTTGTGGAATCCGGTGACTCGGAGAATGTCACCGACTCGGTACCTGTACAAGCCTGCGTACGTGGTGATCACAAGCTCGTATTCTTTACCCACTTCGACGTCAACAAGGTCAACGAGTTTAGGCGGCTGCGAGTCGCCAGTCAACCCGGCTGGCTCATGAGGAAGAAACTCGAAGTAGGCCATGTTTGGCATGATTGTATAAGAAACCTCTGATGGTTTGCACATGGGGTTGAGATTTAACCCAAAGTAACATTCTGATGAAGCGTACATTGTGCATGCCATTGGTAATCCTCCGCTGTAATAATCAAGCGTTGGAATGTACTGTGCCATGGCTCCAGTAACAATAACATCAAGATACTTGGTGTTAGGCCAAATTCTTGTGATAATTCCCTCCCAGTTTTCCTTGGAACATTCCATTCTTAAAAATTCTGCAAGCTCCGGTTGTGGCTTCAGAATCTTGGCCACGCAATCTTTAATTGAAGGATCCGTGACTTTCTGGTTTAGTGTTCCAGCTTCAATATCAGTAGCAAGAGCTTGCCAATGAAGCTGGAGAAATCTGATGGCTCTGAGTAACCCAGAGGCAAAAACTGCGCCTAGCCTGAGAACTTGTTGACGTTCCAAGAGGCCGCAAAGCATTTGTGTGTACATGCTCTGGAACGAGTCAGCGCAAAGAATAGCCTCGTTTGGGCTCGTGTAAACATTGTATGGGTCAAATGGTCGAGTCTTGAAGTGCTCACTTTTGTAGTAGCTGGTCAACACAGGGCGAGCCAAGAGCCCACCTGGGGTCCGCGTTTCGGATTTCACAAACAAAAAGTACAACCCTTTGCCTTTGTCCAAGCCAGGCACATAACTGTTCCATAAAATACGCGTTTCATTAAATAAGCAACACATGCATACATATGCTTGGATTCAACATAAAGCACATGAAACTAATAAATTTACACCGCTTTTTTAAATAATATTTTATATTAAGGTATACTTACAGATTCATTACTGGCATTAGAAGACTGTACAGCAGCTGGCGACGATCTAGCTCTTCTTGAATTGTTGGCATCAGCTTTCTTTCACCAGCCGAAGTCCCAGAGCTGCAAATTAAACACAATTTTTAGCTCAAAACTTCCAAGTTTTGCTTCTCTTGTGGTTGTGGTCACATATTTGAACGTATATTATTATATTATATACACACCTGGTGAGGAATTCAGAGATGGGGTGAGCTGACAAGATAGCAGAACGATCCCCATTAGCAATACGTTGAATTTCAGGCTGAAGATCCTCGTATTTGATCACCGGAAGTTTTGACTTGAACGTTTCTCCGTCAGTAGCTCCGTCGAGTTTGTACCGTTTCAGGTACTCAACGTCAGCGTTTCGGCTCAAGATTTCGGACAATACCTTCTCTTGAACCGCGTCGGCATTTCGGGTCATTTCCTCAATGAATCGTAAAGCTTTTGCATCTTTTTCACATGCTGGAGGGCCGAGTGGTGATGAAAGACCTGAATCAACGGCCATTTTTAGAGAGTGAAATACAAGAGTTTTTTGTTTTTTGTTTTTTTTTTCTTTTGAAAGAATTATTTATTACGAGTACTGGAAGAACAGAAGAGAAGTTGGGGTGGGTGACAATTGAGAGCAATGTAGGGTTTATATAGGATGAGGAAGCTAGTAATAAAGTGCCACGTCACGAGACATGTCAGCTTTGTGGGGCCCATGGTATGGTCAAAGACAAAGAGGAAGAGGGGAGCTTGGCAGGAAGCAGCTGATGGGAGGGACAGAGACTTAAAATTTTGTCCCAAAATATTGTTGTAGGGTTAAAAAGGGACAAGGTGGGGCCCACAACACGTAGACATGGCATGAATTGAGGCAGGCATGTGGGGTTAGGTGACCGCCATGTCAGCGGAGCTAGAGCTGAAGTCATGGCTGCGTAAGTAACTGAGCTTTTTTTTTTTTGGGTAAAAAATTAAAAAGTGTTGGGTTTTGATAACTATGAGTTACCGGCTGGGGAAGTTTTTTTTTTGTATGTGGCAAGGTCAGTTAATCCCGTCATTTATTTTTAATTATTAATATTAAATAAATAATAAAAATATTTATTAAATTTATAAATTAAATCTTTAAAAATTATAAAACTTTTACTCAAAAAATCTCATGAAGGCATCAGAGTATATGCTACTGTCACAGGCGTGGAATGTGAGACAAATAAGATGCCGCCTAACAGCATAAGAGTGAAAAAAAAAAAAAGAAAAATGAATTGTCACGTTGTTGTGAAAGAAAAAGGAAAATTTAAAATTAAATTTGAATAAATTGTTATCCTTCTTTCGGGATCATTAAAAAAATATATTAAGTTTCGAAAACTTCTCATCAAATTGATTAAAAAGAATCCATGTGAACCATTCATGTTTGACTTTGTTTGTTATTTGACCAATGTCTCTTTCTCTTTGTCTTTTCTTTTTTCTTTTTTCTTTCCTTTTTTCAAATTGATTAAAAAGAATTAATTACGTCACACACATATAGGTTGGAAACGTTGGAAATTCTGCCGCCAAATCACCTCTTCCAGATTTAAGCGGAATAGGTAAAACTCCCGATTGTCTAAAAATCTTATAAGAAACGTACTATCTGAATTCAAATTCAAAACCTTAAGGTCAGATCATAAACCCTATACCACACCAAGTAACGCGCTTTGATCAGTTACGTCACATATATGTTTCCTCATTTTGTTGCACTCATATTTTTAGAGAAGACAATTCAACTATTGATAACTATAAATGATAGGATAATGAGCCTGTTAATATTGTTAAAAGGTAGTAATGAGAACTCTTAAGCTTACTTAAGTACCAAATTACTTTCTATCTCAGTAAAAGCTTCAAGAAATAAGAAAAATTACAATATTTATAATAAGTAAAATTGTAAATGATAAATTTGGTTATAGGGCAGGGACACCCTACCTACAATACTTGTAAAAGAAGAGTGTCCCTTATCTTTTCATTAATAGAGAGGGTTGAATCGAAAATGACAATACGTTAGTTCAATTCGTGGGGTTTTGTCCAATTTCCATTTTGTCTAAAACATGTTTCCTCTATAATTAATTTCTAGTGACCCATCAAATATTATTATTGCACCACATAAGTTGCTGCCAATTGACTGAAATATTTGTAGCATTATTTGCAACATTCACGTGCTTGCTTTTCTGCTTTCCCTTTCTTTCTTTACATAATTTATGAACTCAACTTGATTTGGTATTCTTGAAGCTGGGCAGGTTCATTGTTGGGCACTCGTAGTTTTTATTTTTATGGATCAAACTTATTTAATTTCCATGAAAACAACTCAAATGCTTCAATTCATGAATTCAACTAATTAGTAAATTATATGTATAATTTAATGTTCATTTTTTAGTTATTTTTTAATATTACGTACCCATATTTAAAGTTTCATTGATGTTTTATCAAATTAATTTGATGTCAAAAAATACTCATATTTTTTTTAGTGGGATAATAACATTAAGATCCCTGGTTTAGTATATTGGAGTTTGACTGCAACACAATGTTAGGGTATGTTATGTAACCTAACACTAAATTGGTATTCTAGCCATTTTAAGATCCCTAAGTTATTATATTGTTACAAACCCTAAGGATACAATTATTTGTATTAATCAAGTGTATGTGTTTAAAAAAAAAATATTAAAGTTACTTTTATGTGTATGGATGATAAAAAAAATCTAGATTTTTGAGTTTTTGTCTAAAAAATTTTGAATCCCGATCAAAAATTTTAATTTCAAAACATTCGGTTTGAAATTTAAGATAAAAAAATTCAAAAAATGATATAGATTTCAAGATAATTTCTCGTCCCGATTCCAATCATACCGAAATTACTAAATCCTGACAATTTCGATGGATTACCAAATCTACTTGTAATATTGGAGTTTGACCAACATGATATATATGAGTGTAAGTAACTTAACACTGAGGGTATTTTAGTCATGACGTTAGCAATTAGGAACCCATTTGTTAAAAATGAGAGAATGAATAAAACGTTACACTCCGATGTTACTACATCTTTTTTCTTAATCATGTTAATTAACTAATTTTATTTAATTATGTTAGGGTGTCATTGACTATAGATTAAAACCTTATGATGGCATCATGGAGTTAAATTTTAATTTTAATTTTTATTTTTAATTTATGTTTTGCTTCTTGGTTATATTTAAATATGTTACCATCTCAACATTTAAAAAAAAAAAAATGTGTCGTCAAATAAACACAACTACTATAACTAAGACAGGAAGATCATTAGTAACCGTCCTAATCATATAATATATACTTATATATTAATAATATACCATATAATAAAATGGGGCTTAACTGACATTACATAATCCTTTGAGTCTACCATTAAAAATGCAAATTAAAAAATTTTATTTGATGCTCGTGGTGAAGTCACCACACATCATTTAATTAATTCTTAATTTTTATTAAAAAAAAATAAATTATTTTAGTCTTCTTTTAGTTGATATAACTTCTACATAGCGAAGTCTAATTAAGGAGCCACTTGGTATTAATTAATTTAATTAACTAACTAATTAACAATTGGGCACGAAATTGTGGGATAATGCTTCACTATAAGTTCCCAAAATGTTTATAATATAAGAATACAAATGGAATAAGTTGCCGAGGTAAGTCAAAATTATGTCGTATATAATACTAATTTATTTTATTTAAGTCTCTTACTAAACTTGATGATGACACATATATACAATATTTTTTAAAAAATAAAAAATAAAATTGATGCTTGTAGCAATGGTAAAGTGAAAATTTATTGAATGATGGAAAGAGTCGTGTGATAATGAAAGTATCAAAGTTAAATTGAATTTGTCATAAAAAAAAACTAGTAAAAATATATAAATAAAAAATAAATATGAGATATATGTTGTTATAATAACTGTGAGAATTAGTGAAGAAAATATGTATTAACATTTGCTTGATTAGAACTTATAAATGAGATACATTTATATAGGCATTATATAACTATTATATTAAATACACAACTACCATATTAAATAAAAAACTACACAACTACCATATCAATAATATAACATCCCCTCAAACTCAAGGTGGTTTAGATGAAAGCAAATTGAGTTTGAAAACAAGTGTAGTGTAACGTCCCAGAAGAAAGGATTTAGTGAAGACATCAGCTAATTAATCAATCACAGAGCGTAGATATATCTGTTGGGAGACAATGACAAGGAGATAAGACATGTTTGGAGACAGAGACAAACATATAAGACATGTTTGGAGACAGAGACAACAAATAAGACCTTTTTGGAAATTGGGACAAGAAGATAAGACCTGTTTGGAGACAGGAACAAAGACATATAAGACCTGTTTGGAGACAGGAACAATGACATATCCAGAGATCAGAACTCTGGCTCTGATACCATGTGAGAATTTGTGAAGAAAATATGTATTAACATTTGCTTGATTATAACTTACAAATGAGAGGTCTTTATATAGGCATTATATAACTACCATATTAAATACACAACTACACAACTAACATAATAAATACACAACTACACAACTATCATATTAACTACACAACTACCCTATTAACAACACAACTACACAACTACTATATCAACTACACAACTACCATATTAATAATCTAACATAACGATATATTGTTAAAAAAACAATTATCAATTGAGTATATAGATGACATGGTATGGTATGTTAGTTTTATCTTCTACTTTATATTTATATTATGAAAATTTAAATCGATCAAGATTTCAAAAAAATTAGCCTCATTTAGCCTACAATATTTTACTATCGTTGTATAGAGTTAGCAAATAAGTCAGGTTTTGAAAAATCCAACCACATTTTAAGAGTGTTTTTTTTTAAAGATTGACCCAGAGAAAACACAATAAAAACGTTAATTCGAAGTTTAAGATTTGAATTTTTTTAATATCATGAAAATATTAATAAATAATACTTAAACTTACAGATGAACTTTTCCAAACCCGATCTATTTATAAACTCTCATGATTATGGTAAAATTTTAGCTCAAAGACTATGACTTATGGCATGTAAAGTGTTATTGGTTTTTGCTTCTTCAAAGTTCAAACACATATGGAATGAAAGGTGGAGAAGCATGGGGACTCTCAAGCTAGCTACCCAAGGCATGGTATGTGTAAATCTTTCCAAATTAAGCTTAAATCACCACACTAATTATCTATTAAGACTAATAAATTTTTTTTAATTTTTTTTTTTTTGGGCTTAGAAACACCCATTGTGTGCATTTGGGTTGGCATTCTTAATACTTAAAACAAGGAATTTCTAGTTGTGAAACCGGATGGATGCTTCTTAGACAAGTGATAAAATAATGATAGAAATTAATTATTAAGCATAAAAACATGTAGTAGTAGTACTATATATGTATTACTTCATTTAATAAATAAAAACATAATCCCAGATAATTTTGAATTATTGTTTAATTATTGCAAGTTGATAGAGCAGCCGTACATTATAAGTACAACTGCATTAAGCATATAAATTTAATTAGATTTTATTTAGAATTTTGTTCCCTTAAGTTTTGGGTGTGCTTAAGGTAATTAATTTAGTTAAATTTTCCACCACACAGTCTTTGAGGTGCTTAGTGTTCCTAATTAGGAAGCTTGATTATGCAAGTGAGCCTTGTTTTAGTGAAAATTAAAACTTGTAGACAAAGTTATAAACTCTACTTTGATGGACAATTAATTAATCTTGTTTTTCTCTAACTAAGCACAAAACATTTGCCAAAAATATGACTTTGACTTAAATAAATTTTGTATTTACTTTATTAATCATATTAAATGTAAATATTCATGAAAATGCTCAATTTCATGAACCAATTCACACACGGTTTCAAATTGATCTTACATAACCAACTTGAATATTTAAAAACACATTCCATAATATTCTTATCAATAAAGAAAGATTTAAGTGAGATTAGTGCATCACATTATTTTTACCGATTATATTGGAACTGTTCCGTCTAAATTTTTTCTCCATTAATATATGCAAAGTACACATTGATGATTGATCAAACAACTCGTCTCAAATATTTTTTTATCCCCTACCCCTTTCAAGATTTCAATTCAGATGATAAATAAAATAAAATAGTTTAAAAATCACTGAGTTAAGCCACTATGGCAACTCTAGTCCCGAGTTCATTCTTAGTTTTTTTTTTTAATTTTTTTTTCCTTTTTAATGATTTGATTTTTTTTAGATTGCAAATGAAGAAGAATGAAATCATATCGAATTAAGATAACTAAAATCCAACCGACTTTTTGGTCTTTACAAAACGTGCACATGAAATGATCTATTATTTTTTTTCTCCATGTAACCCTAGTTCTAGTTTCCAATTATGCAAAAACAAATGACTCAAAATTTATAATTCCTAATTATTAATTTGACCAAAGCTATAACCTTGAAGCTTCTTGCAGGGAAATTGACTCAAAGAAGAATTTACAGTCACACAGGTGGAAGAAACGTGTAGAGGGAAAAAGTAAAGGAAAGTGTGAGCCAAAGATATATATATTCTTTAGTTTTTTTTTTTTGAAATCGTTGGAACTCACCGCCAAATCACTCTTTTCATACTTAAGTGGAACAGATAAAATCTTCGACTGTTTCAGACTCTTATAAAAAACACATTCATTGAATTCGAATTCAGGACCTCAAATGAGATCCTGAACCCTACATCACCAAACCACATCATTAAAAATATTATTTTTTAATTATATAAAATATAATTATCATTTTTTAATATGACAATATATTACATGCCACCACTATTACATCCTATAAAGTTTCCTCTTTTTGACCTTCTCTAAAGTGAAGACTGAATATTCAAAGTCTTACCGCACATTGTAGTCAAAAGTAAAGAGTTTAACTTTTGTTTATGTTTGTGTGTGTTGCTTTGAAACTTCCCTAACGTCCCACGCGTCGCTGAGTGTGCTTATTTGAATGGTTCCAATTTTGGTACACAAATCATGAGTGGTGATCTTTTGATTTTTTTTTTTTTTTTTTTTGGGGGTTTAATTATAAACCTAGTGTTGATGTTGATTTTCAAGCATGAGAGTTTCGGAAATATGAAGAAGGATATAAAGGGATTTTCACTTCTTAAGTAAGGGGCTCAGGCTCAGGTAGCAGAGGCATCCGACCCAACAAAGAGATCAGCCTTGTTTGCGTTTCATGACCGACCTAAGGTGGTTTATCACTAATGACCCGACCTGGTGGCTCAGCAGGCCAAGACAGTTGTTGCTTCTGTCTCTCGACCTGGTAGGGCGGGCCGAAGTGGTAATGATATGATCATGATCAAATGACGTAAGCCCTGCATATGAACTTGCACATTCCAGAGAGGTCTGGAGTGACAACAGTAGGTCATCGGCTTATCTTCTAGCACACACTATCACGTGAAAAGATAGATTACAAGCTGGAGGTAGCGTGTGGCAGTGGCTAATAGTAGCTTGGTTTAAAGAGATGTCAGATGACAAATCTATTTTCGGCAGAGCAGTTGGGGAAAGGAGCCATCGCCTTAATGGTAGATTCACATGTCTGACGTCATGAGATTGTTGTAATAGAAGAATTTTCCCCAGCATATAAAGGGATTGTGAGTTCATTGTAAAAGGTTAGTTAATTTGACAACACAATTGGTAAAAGAAAGCAAAAGGCTTAAGTGTACGAGTGAGCTTATAAGAGGTCGGTCAGACGAGCTCGAGCGATAGGCAGGTCGGCCATATCCGACCACGTTATAAAATCTTCATTTTCCCTTATGCCCGTGGATGTAGGTTGGATCCATTCTGACGAACCGTGTTAAACCATCTGTCATGTATATGTGTTTTTCATCTTTTGCTCAGTTTGCTTTTGGTCCCCAAACCAAATAAATTCACAGTTGATGGAGGATTATTCGAGGAGTGAGTTTACCGATTTTCCCCTAGAACGAAAATCAATCGTGTGAATAAGGGTAAATTTGTAATATAATTAAACAGATATTTTAACACTTGGAAATATCTTATTTCGATGGTTTCAGAAACTACGCAAATGATTGAACCAGAAAGAAAGAAATCAATATACGACAATTGCGACTTACCAGATTTAGGGGTGGCAAAACTTATCAACGAATCGAATTTTTATCGAATCCTAAACGAATCGAATCAAAATATGATAGATTCACATTCGATTCGTTTATTAAACGAATCGAATACGAATATTTGTTTAGTCATGATATTATTTAATAAAATAATTTACCACACTTGATTTACATTAATTTTTCATAAATATATTCATATGAAATATATAATTAATATATTTACTAAAAATATCTTATCAAATATCGAAAATATTACTTTTTCTATGGTAATTAGCAATAATTTCTTGAATCGTAATTGGAATATAACAGGAACAAGTAAATAAAAATAATAAAATGAATCATAAATGAATACACAAATCAATGAGCTTAAATTCGTATTTGATTAGTTTAATAAACGAATCGAATTGAATTGACCCATTTATTAAATGAATCAATTTTCTCAAACTCGCATTCGTTTTAAAGCGAATCGAATCGAACGAATAAACGAATCCTGACACAAATTGCCACCCCTAACCAGATTACCACGAGATTTGAGTTCAATTGAGATTTGAGAGTTTAGGTTTGAATCGTTTGATTGAGAGAGCTTGAGAGAGGCGACATTTAGGTTTAGATTTTAAGTTTAAAATTTAGTTTTTACTTTATATACTTAGGTTAAACATACGAAATTATTAAAATATCATTCACGTTTAATAAATATAATCAACAAAAATAAGGGTAAATTTATAATAGAATTAAACGGATATTAAACGAATTGGATTCGAATTTGATTCGTTTATGATTCGCTTAATAAACGAACTAATGAGCTCAAATTCAGATTCAATTCGTTTATTAAACGAATCGAATCGAATTGACTCATTTATTAAAAAAATCCATTTTTCCAAACTCATATTCGCTTTAAAGCGAAGCGAATCGAATGAATAAATGAATCAAGACCCAAATTACCACCCATACTCTCAAGGTTGGGAGACTGTAGTCCCACATAAGGATCCAAGAGATACCGGATTATGTCGCGGCTTTGGAACATGCAATGGAGTTTGTGTTAATGGAGGAAATAGAGAAGATTGCCCGAGAATGAGGCACCCAGATGACCAAGATACTCAGGCTGAAAATTCAGCGGGATGTGGTTAGAGACATGAGAAGGCCGGTCCGAAAGCATAAGGAGTTTCGGCCGATGCCTCCGAATAATCAGTAAGGAGAAAATGTTACATGTCCAGGTCAACCTCGTTGCCAGAGGAACAATATACACCCTCTCAACATACCTCTGGCGTAGATAGTTCAGGAGGTCTAGGATAAAGGTCTATTGACTGAGCCCGACCCGAGGAAGTTTCCGAATGAGAAGAGAGACAACAGAGCTTATTACATGCACCATAATACAAGGAGACACACCACATAGTAATATAGAGACCTACGAGAGTATGGGAAAACTTGGTAAAAAATGACTATTTGAATGAGTGCAGATCTTTTTCAGATCGGCTCGGGGTCAGATTATGTCTCACCGAGTCCTTATTATCTTCGTTGGCATGGATCATAGTTTCTCCCCCATGGCCAAATGTTCAGCAGCACAAGAAGATTGAGCATTTCCTTTGTGGCCAATTACTTTTTGTGGCTCGGGGTCGGGTTACGTCCCACCGAGGTCTTATTATATTCGTTGGCACGGGGTCAGAGTTTCTCCATCATAGCCAAATATTGGCGGCACATGGAAGAAACATTCCCTTGTGGTCGATATATTATTATCATCTTGGGGCTTGGTTACGTCCCGCCGATGCCCTTTTACTGTGTGACAGCCCGAGGATGAGAGCTTTCCCTCGTGACCTATGTTTTATTTTACAGGTATTTACATATCATTTTCTTCCGAGATCGCAGTGTGTCAAGAGCATGCATCAACCCGAGGACACCAGATCGACTTCTGGCTTCGTGCACCATCATCTTTTTATAGTTAGGGGATATATGTTGATGGTGATTTTCAATCCCCGAGAGTTTCAGAAAAATAAAGAAGTGTATAAATAGGTTTTCACTTCCTAGATAAGGGGTTCAGGCCCAGGTAGCAGAGGCGTCCGACCCAACAAACAGATTAGACTTGTTTGCGTTTTATGGCCTACCCAAAGTGGTCCATCACTAATGACCCGACCTGGTGGATCAGCAGGCCAAAACAACTGTTGCTTCTGTATCCCGACCTAGTAGGGTGGGCCGAAGTGGTAATGATATGATGTAAGCCTTGCATTAGAACTTATATTTTCCAGAGAGGTCTGACGTGACAAAAGCATGTCACTGGCTTATCTTATAGCACACGTTATCACGTGAAAATATAGATTACAGGCTGGTGGTAGAGTATGGCAGTAGCCAATAATAGCTTGGTTTAAAGAGTTGTCAGATGGCAGACCTACTTTCGGTAGAACAGATGGGAGAAAAAGTCATTGCCTCAATGATAGATTCACATGGCTGACGTCATGAGATTATTGTAATAGTATAATTTTCCCTAGTATATAAAAGAGGTTGAGAGTTCATTGTAAAATGTTAGCTAATTTGATAGCACAACTGATAAAAAAAAAAAGCAAAAAGCTTAAGTGTAAGAGTGAGCTTATAGGAGGTCGGTCAGACGAGCTTGAAAGATAGACTGGTCTGCCATACCCGACCACATTATAAAAACTTCATTTTTCCTTATGCCCGTTGACGTAGGTTGGATCCATTCCGTCGAACCACATTAAACCATCTGTCATGTCTGTGTATTTTTCATCTTTTGCTAAATTTGACTTTGGTCCCCAAACCAAACAAATTCACAGTTGATGTAAGATTGTTCGAGGAGTGAGTTTACCAATTTATCCCTAGAAATAAAATCAGCTGTCAACACCTAGAGATCAAACAAATTGAATTAATTAAAGATCGAGGATCCCGACGGAATGATTTTCAAATAATTTTTTTTGACTAGCCACGAGAGTTCGAATCAAGTAAGGGATAAAGTTTTGAATTAGACTTTACCACCCTCCTATCTTCTTTTTTTTTTTTTTAAAAAAAAAAACCCTCAAATGACATGACCGAATGATTTTCAAATAATTTTATTTAACTTTTCACTTAAATTCGAATATTGAAGGAGGTAAGGGGATACAAATTAAATATAGGTTTTTGCTCATCCCTAATCGTTTTAAAAAAATAATTAATGTTGATGGCTGTTTTTCATTCTAAGGGTAATATGAGAAAACCTCTCGAACAAACCTCACTCAACAGTGAATTTGTTTAGTTAGTTAGGAACCAAAATAAACTTAATAAGTAGAAAAATAAACCACAGAGTTTACATTGTTTGGCAGAGAATGGCTCCTACCTACGTCAATGGGAGAAAGATGGTGTATTTTATTACTGCTCGGGATCAAAACCAACCTAAGCTACAATGGAAATGAACTCACAAAGTGATAATACACATCGGGTCTTACACAAGCCCGATATAATTCACTCACTTGGTCAGGTAACCGATCAGCTCTCTATCACTAGTTTTCACACTCTTTAGCTTTTTACAAGTTGTGATATGCGAAATTTGCTAACCATTGAATCTGAGTTTTCAACCCCTTTATATAGGCTTCCAAATTCATTATTCCACCGCATATGACGTCAGCTCATGTCACTTTGCCATCATTGCCATTACAACTCTCAACAACTATCCTCAAATGGGCCAATTAGATTCACCAATTTTACTGTCACTACATCGGCATGTGGCAACTCTGTTCTACCACCTCTCTGCCACTGCACAGGCCTATAGCCGCTGGCAAGTGCTACTTTCAATGAGAATCGTTGCTTTCCCACAATTATCTTTAGCCTTCTAGAAGATTATCCTCCCAATTATGGCATACGTCACATGACTCCAACATAGGTCAATATTGTTAGGACAGTTTTGGAACCCATAGGGTCGGATCGGTGCCCCGCACAGCGAAAGTATGTCTAACCCATGGATATCAAGCATGGGTATATTTTTAAATAATTTAATGAAATATTATATTTCATTACGAGTGTATAGGAAAAAATCGGGGCTGAAGCGGAGTCCGGAAACTCAAAATGGACAGAAATAAGATTCGGTGCACGTAAACGCGCGCACACAAGGCGTGCTACAGTGCTCGCACGCACTGTACGTGCACACACACTATAGCCCTCAGTTCAATTTTTTTCATTTGATGCTTTCTTTTGGAAGCATCAGCTCTTTGGAAACAGAGAGCTGATACAAATTGGATATTTAACCCAATTTGCTTCTAATCTTCTCTAAATACTTTCAAACACCCAAAATTAATTTTTAACATCAAAATCAACATAAACTTATGTTAAAGAATAAAATCATATTTTCAAAATATCAAATATTTTACAAAATTATAAATTTATTCTAAATAAACACATGCGTAAATTTTGAATCCAAAATACAAACCAAATTAGAATCTCATAATAAAGTGACTCATGAATAATTCTAAGTTACTTAAAAGTGGTCAAATGATTCTAGAATGGTAGTCATAGCTCCAAGCTATTATCTAGAATTCCAAACTCTAATTTTATGTTTATGTCAAACATAAACATTTTGATTCAATCACAAGTATATTGTGTTTATGTTTCCAAAGCATCCATACACAATTCATTAACCTAATTTCAATATCAAGCTATATTATTATATATCATATACATAATACATCACTATATGCTTCATTAATGAAAACAACTTATTAATGAAAACATAGCTTTATTCCAAGATCCAATCTTTTTCTCCTTATTGAAATGTTGTAGAAAACTTCCAAAGTTAGCAAGCTTGACTCCAAGATCCAATCTTGATTCCAATGCTAGCAAGCTTGATTTCAAGATCCAAGTTTGATTTCTCCTTATTGAAATATTATAGAGAACTTCCAAAGCTTCTCTAAACACTTCTTTTACTTAAACTAATATTTCTAAATCTTGCTTGTTGCTTAACTTTCTTAAGCTCGAACTTAATTAAAAACTTGCTCAAGCTTGCCTTTTATAGCAAAACGTATTATCTTAATTAATAAAAGTCTTTATCAACTTTTAGATGGGCTTAATCTAATTTTTCCAAATATGTATAATTAGGTGTGACTAATCACATTTGTCTACCACTTTGATTTAATCCAATTAAATCAAGACAAAATATAACAAATGGATTAGTTTATTGTCTACCACTTTGATTTGTTCCAATTAAATCAAGCTAAATTCACCTATTATTACATATTTTGTAATTACCAAAATATTCTCCAATGGTAGAAATATTTATGAAATTACAAAAAGCACTTGTATGATTTTTTGGATTAATCAAATTAATCTAATTGGGTCAACGTAAATAATTAATATTATCCAATAACACTTAATTATTTTAATTGGTAATTATAATATCAAATATTATTTATTATGAAATATTATCGGCTACCTAAGTGCTCAACGAGTACACTTCATATTATGGGACTCTCGAAGTTCAGACACGTTCGTCATATAAGCCTAGCTTATATGTACGCAATTCGGCCACCTCCGAATTTACGAAGAACACGAACGACCTTTCTGAACTATACAAGTCGAGATCATCACATATGTTTAACCCTCCGTTGTGGGATATCCGAGTTGTTCTTAGGAAACATTGATTACACCATCAAGTTTCTGAGGCGCACATATCATATTGTCGACATGAGTCAGAACACCATTTCTGATATATACGATCAACCCTAGGTGATCGATTTTGGCCAAAGTCTTAAGAATTGTGACTAATCATCTGGATACCTTAACCACTTATGTACACATAAGGACCTATAGATCCTATCTTGATACGCACTTGATTAACGAATGCATCGGTCCACAACCAATAAACATCTAGCGGTCAAACCATGAAAGATTTCTGACATATATGGCATCAAAGTATAGAGGATCATACACAAAATCAATTTTATCATATATTAAAAGGATCTCATATGTTACTCAACTCGAGGAGATTCATATTGATGATGATGTGTACTTCCAACTATTAGGATTCATTTATGAGGCATTCCGTATTTGCTCAAACGAATACTCACATGTCTATACGAGCTTCCCTTGCTCATGGTACATCAGGTTAAACAATTGGAACTCCAATTATAATATATGACATACGCTAGTCTTTTTAGGTTATAGGAATTTGACCGTATTCCAAAACCAATGACTATTAATATTTACTTTTAAGAATAGTTTATAATAGTAATACTATCTCAATATCGGACCACCCAGTGTCATGTATTACTACATGACTATTCTAAGGTCGATGTCATTCTCAATATATTTATATATCAAACTTATATGTATTATGACATAAATCACCATTAACATAGTTGAAATGAATATGTAGTTATTTTATTAATAAATAATAAAATATAATGTATAATACATTATTCAGATTATCGCTCCAAGCACCAACTCCAACATGCATGTGTCCAATTTTCGTTCCTCAAGTCGACATACCGAGGCGGATGATACTATCAAAGCTTCCATTTAGCTCTCTCAACCAGTTCGGGTTGATATATATGGATCTCATCGGGTCAATTTCAACAAACTCTTATAAAGCCCCAAAACAACATCCTTCATGTGGTCGGGTCGATATCCCAACTTGCTTCATCTTTCACGATGCTCATGTTCTTGCGAGAAATCTGATATACAACTAGGTCGGGTCTCTCTATCAAACCCTATCTCTTTCTGGAACCTTGAGCTTTTATCATCCATTTTTGGCTAAGTACAAAATCAATTTTAATTCTCATCGGCATTTGAGCCTTACTTATGGTAAAAAACTCATCATCAACATCTGTCTTATAGTTCTCAGTATCAACAAGTTGGTGAGTTGATGCCGGGACTTCATAAAATATGGTGGTATAGACTTATCATGTGTCATTGGGTTGTTGGCCTTTTGGAGAATACTATATCACTTCAACTCTTCCCAGGTTCATACTCCTCGATGTAGGTTGTTATACATACTGCCAAAAATGCTATTTTTTTATGATTGTCTTTTTTCATCGCCATTTGAAAATGCACTCATAGGGTTTCTGAATCGTCCCTAGGAATATGTGACGGCATAATGGTCATCCTTAAATACCCATTATATCCATCAAATCCCTTTTGTTTTCGTCTCCCCAATGTGCCAAGTGTCATCTATCTGTGACTTGCGCGCCAAAGCTCGGGTGGCTGAGATGAACCGAGCCCGTGGCTCTCACCTCTTCCATTGATCTAAATTCAATGGCAGTGATTAACCCAACACGTGTCACCAATCCACCGTTTCCTCTCCACTTCAATGATCAAGATCTATCTGAGCTGCCTATTTAAAGGCCACACCCATTCTTATAGGCTTTGTTTACATGGAAGTATACGACACTAGGAATAATAGTAGGCATCGAGAAATACAAGATTATTGAAATTGAGGGTGTCTTTTAGGTTTTTTGTGCTACAACATGCATAATGATGACATGAAACTCAAGAACTTGTTATGACATTCGTTAGTGTCACGTTTGTTCAGCCATTCGAACGAGTCTTTCCAAAGAGTTCACGTTTGTGTAGCTTTTGATAGCGTGTTCAAATGAAACTTTTCAAAGAACTTGCATTGCATACGAATGACGTTCGTCACCACATTCGAACGAAAATACGGAATACAATGTTTTTCCTTATGCGTTTATCGGGCGTTCAAACACCATTACGTAATTTTCATGCACATAATACATTTTCCAGAGAAAATAACATTAAAATATGTAAAAAAAAAACAGAGTTAACAACACACATGTTATTATTAATAAGTTCTTAATATTGTTGAGCGGATGTATTAATGATTTTTAACGTGTGTAATTCAATCAAATTTTTTACTACCACACATTCAATAAAATATAAACATAAAGACTTAGGAAAACCTGTAAAATTATTAAAGAAGATGAAGAGACTTAAACCAAGTTGAGATGCCTCCATCCTTAATAACTTATTAGCCCCGCCTCGATGCTCTACAAATTTCTTATGGCTAACATTATTCCAATATAACTTGGTTGCTTCTTGTAGAAGAGACACTTATTTTTTCCAGAAATTGAACTTGGAATAATAGTGGAAATTCTCAAACTCTAAACTTTAATTTTCTAAGTATGTAAATATGTGATTAATTTTGTAATTAATGAAAATGAACTCAAATGTCCATTTTTATAGCATGGATGAGTGCCTTTATAGATACCATTTAATTTAAAGGTGTGATCTTTCTAAAGGTTATATCTCTTTACAATGGCCTTTGAACTCTAGAATTATATTATTTCATTCTTAGATAATATGTCCATTCAACTTATATATTTCCCATAAAACACTTTTTAAAGGACATAAATAATAGAGAATTTTCTAGAAAAATATCCCATTTCTCCATGTAGTTTAATTTGTGTATAGTTTTAGAAGGATCTATAACTAAACTGTTGATGGAACTTTTAGGGATTATTATTAGTTTTTCGCATAATACCTCTGGTTGGTGAATTTACAAAAATATTGATGCTACTATCTTTGTTGTTATTTGGACGGGAGCTCCAGCCTCCACTGGGACGACTGTATTGGTTGCGGTAGCATAAAAAAGAGCCTATTCTTTTCTATGATGAGGTGGGCAACTGTGATTCTGACTTGGGTTGATCAACACACTTGGCCATGAAAAAATTAATCATTTTAGAGCAGGTAGTTCTATATGAAGATGAGTTAGCTGATAATGGAGTGTCACTTTAACTGTGAAAGTGGTGTGACTCTGTTGCTAGTTGTTCCTGTTGGGGTTTTGGGGTCGGGGCGCAGCGGAAGCGCGGGTCCGGGCGATATCGTATTTTAAAACTTTTTCAAAATACCGAATAAATTATTCAATATCTAATATGAATAATTTATTCATACATTACCTAAACCAATTTATTTAATATCATATATTAACATAAATATTGTTGAAAACTCGCGAAACTTTTACGAAAACTGTTTTTCCGTAAAATTGCCTAAAACGCGTTTTTGACCGAACCGACTACCCGACACTTATGGAAACTGCCCAGGTCAGCTCCAATAGTGTCGGGGCAGTACACGGGCTGCCAGAACAGTGACGGAATCACTGTTTTCACAGCCGTCACCCGGTTGGCTCAAAATCCACCCGGTAACACCGTTTTTGGCTGTTTTCGCTTATTTCAACTCCGAAACACTTTCCGGAAATTATACCGACTCCCAAATTACATCCATTACATTTTAAACACATCAATTTCATCACAAAATCAGAATCAAACTCAGACCTGTAGCAGAAACCGAATTTACCATTTTTCATGCTTTTAATCCAAATTTTCATAATTAATCAAATTAATAATATCACCAAATCAAGTCACCACACATATGAATCATTCTAGAACAATTCTAGGCATAATAAGAGTGGCTATTACACTCTAGAATGGCAACAAATTATCCAACAACAATTTGAATAAATTTGGCCTAATATTACACTAATATCAACCAAATCACACTTCACACATGCCAACACTTCCAATATCATCCATCAAAGCCAAAAGCCCCAAATTTTTCAAGCAAAGAATCCCTAGAACCATTCCAAGAAATCAAGAAATAAGAAACAAATTTCAAGCTTTAAAGGATTTGAAGATTACCTTTTAAACTCCAAAATTCCTTAAGCCTATTCTTGATTTTTCTTCACTTTTTGGCTTGATTCTTCATTTAAAATGAAAAACCCATTTTCATGAGAGGCTCACGGCAATAGCTTGGAAGAATGAAGATGATCAAAGCAATTCTTTAATTTATTTCCTAAAGTGGCGTGAAAGTGGAGTATAAGGGCATTATTGTCCTTTCAAAAATTTTTAATCAAATTAAAAATACCAAGTTCACTTTATGTAATCCAATCCAAATTGAACACATTTAGTTCAATTAATTCATGCCATAATGACCAATAAAAATCACCATTTGTCATAACAATTATGACAAAATAGGATAAGGCTTGGAAAAAATTAATTATTTAATTATTTATCTATTAAATAATTAAACAATTAATTTACACACATATATGTATTTTATTTACATTAATAACAAATACATAAATTTATGACATGTGTCAAAATCTCATTTGACGAATAATTAATGTGTATCTAATCGTATTATGTATCAAATACAAATACACAATAATTATTAGCGGACAAAATTCCCTCATTGCATGTGTTGTTGTTTAACGATTAAACGATCCGAATTAACTCATTTAATCCAGTGAAGTATTATGAATAATCCGTATTATTCATATCGAGTTGCCCAAGTGCTCAACGAGTACACTTCATATTGTGGGACTCTCTAAGTTTAGGTTTATCCGTCACGAAATCCAATTTCGTGTCCATAATCCACCCACTCATGGATTATGACGACCACGGATAATCTCGTTAAACTATACAAGTCGAGGTCATAGCATACGTATAATCCCTCCGTCACAGGCCATCCGTATTATACCTGGGATATAGATGAGAACGTCAAATCTGTTCGGTATAATACAGTCGACTTTCAATTTACGATCTCTAAATAACACTCGAAACTGATTTTCGAAGTTATACCACGGCCATGGATTTACTAGATCGTAAACACGTGAGGATGCCTATGCCCTGTACACAGGACTGACGGATCCTGTCTTGATACGCACAGGATATCATGAGCATCAGTCCACACCCAACGAACAGGCGGAGGTCTGATCATGAATAGATCGTTGACGTGACTGCCATCAAAGTGTGGAGGATAACTCATATATCCACAGTGGTATCTCAAGTCGAAGGACCACTATGCTCGCTCAACTCGAGAAGGTTCCTATTGACGTTGGTGTACGATCTATTAGGAAACCTTCAGTGAGTCGTTCGGTGTCTTATCAAATAAACACCTACATGTCTATACGAGTCTCCCGAGACTCATGGTTCACTAGGATAAACCATCGGACCAATTCACGATATACGACATGTACTGGTCTCAGCGGATTTTACTAACCGACCCGTGTTAGTAAATCTTGACCAGGAACTTTATTTAAGGATATACAACTAATAGTGCGCTTCCCAATGTCAATTACAAACTACGTTGTAACTGCGCACTATATTGTAAATCCTAGGGTCTTTGTCTAATATACACGTATCACTAAATCAGATTTAGTTTCAATCTAATCGAGATTAGATCGAATAAGTGTATAAAAGACAAGGGTGCTACCAGTAAAATTGGTAATATTATGGAAAATTGAACTGTCCGTATTTATGAATCGGACATAAATACGATCCGGATTGGCACTCGGAGCACCAACCCCAACAATTTCTCCCACTTGCTCTAGTGTCAATCCATGGTATCCTATACTCATTTAAATGTGTATCGTATACTCATGGTCCTCAAGAGCTCACCAGCACTCAAGAGGTAGGCAATAACAAGTAAGCCTGCTTTAACAAATCGAGTCTGTCCAACAAACCCAACCATTTTCCTTAGCTAGCATCATTCATATTTCGCAGAATCAAAATTCTACATCAATATGACTCTGACGTTATATCAGTATTGTGCTATAGCTACTGAGTTGTCTATGTATTTAGAGATCAAATCCAAATACTTTGCAGACAACCGCAAGCACAAAACTAATATCAACACTTCTAATCATTGAGGTCACTTTGCAACTTCATAAGTCAATACTTCATAAGTTGCAACTGATTCCACTAATTCAGTAGAACCAACGGTGACACTCCCACTGCATCTTTTCTGACTTTACATGACATAGACCATCTAATGTCATAATTATAATCAAAACTAATCTAACCTTATGGTTGCTGACTAAATTCTCCATGAATGAGAAACTCGTTCTTAATATCTCAATGATCGCAAAGAACATGTTTCAAGATCCATCATATGGTCTGCAGCAAATCAAAATAACTCGTAACAATTACGATTAAATCGATATCTATAATCGCACATAATATGTTATTCATCACGCCATCATCCTATGATGCATAAGATTGACTAGACATTCCAATCAATCTTTCTTTCGATAAAGGAATCATCCTTTACGAAAGATGAATATTATATACATAAAAGACACGTTAACTGTCAAACAGTTATACTAACTGTCATACAGATAGTCATGTTGTGTCCTTTATTAGATCATATCTAATATGCGATTAATGAGAGTCTTTCACAAGTCTCTTAGTTTTATATCATATATATAAAACTTTATATCAGATATATCAGAGACTACTCCAACTGCTCTCACGGAGAAAAGAAGACTTAAGGATATATAGTATTATAAAGAAATTTGTATGCTCCCACTGACCCTACTGACAAATACATATTCTCTATATTTCGATAAAACCAGACAATCTGACTGATATCAAAACTAGAGAACATAATTTTCCGGAAAGCTTATCTAAGTCTACAATAAGCTTCATAAGCTAGTATATCAAACTGTGATCTTAGCAGAATACAAACTCCAGGGCCATTCTAGAATGAACTATTCAAACCAAGAAATCACAACGGATCTCTCATTCGAAGAAATCACTCAAGAACACCACTTTGCATTCTGTAGCCAAAACCACGGTTTAATAACAACATTAACCAACAAATCATTAATTGTCCATTCAGTGCGACAAGAGACTAGCTTCCTCAGAATCTACAATAGATTACTGAGAATAACCTTTCTCACTGTCATACTATAAAGGTCAAACTTTTATCGAGCTCATTGTGCTTTTGCTGCGCAAACAAATTGCACATTTTATGAACTATTCATAACGAAAGCCTAATCAAGTTCAAAACTTGATCGTCGTAAGCCATGAACAATCTTAGATCTATGGTTCAATGCTAAGTTCCGATTTCGATATCAAATATCGCTCCCACTATGAGTCATAGGATAATTTTCTTCAATAAGAAAACAACAGAATCATTAAGTATCAAATACTTTGTAAATAATTCTGACATCCTATTGGACTTATACAGAAGTTGTATAAGGGTCTTTTCATCTTATTAATTATGTAGTTCCATAGTTTATCATTCTCACATTTGACTTCACTAAGTCAAGTCCTTTCTGCAATCGTCAACATCCAATGTTAATATACCAAGTAATAAAACAATTCTATTACTCGGGATCGTATAAAAGATATTCTATCAAATAGAATACAATATTCCATTAAATAGAATAAATGACAAACTTTACTTGTACCTCCGAGGCGCAAGTACTTTCAATTATATAATCATTATATAAAAGAAAGATTCAAATCTCAAACTATTCAAGATTCGAATTTTCTACTATTACATATCGTATACGTAACTGTAGAAGCCAATGGAACCAAAATTAAAAATACGAATTGGTGTTACTGGAGCATAACCCCAAGAGTATTGAAAATTAATTCGGTAACTCTCAATATCAACGAATCAAATCATATAAGATTCGATAACTCTCACTGACCAATTCCATCACAATGGAATCGTGGAAGTTTAATACTGAATAAGAATCACATTCATTAAATAACCTTAGAACTAATTACCATAAATTCATTTGTTTGATCAAATCAAACATCCTCGAATAACTCAAAGACTCATTATGAATTTTATAGTTTTCAACACTTCAGATAAAATATCTTTGAACAATTCAAAATATTCTATCCAAGTTTCATTAGCAACATATTGACAGTTCTTGAACAATTCAAGACGTTCAATATGTTCTCTAATAGAAACACGTAACCAAGTTATGACAAATCATTAACTACGTTACGGAGTAAAGAAAACTATCTAGGCAATTTCTAATTCGTTAAACTACATACATCCAATGTATTAGTTTAATAAGTTGGTGGTTCAATGACAATCATCGGTTAAATGAGATTTAATCACAACCTGAATACAATATTCATTAAATGGAAAAAGGATGTGTGGTGTGATCTTGTATCAGACCATCCTTTACCATAAGGAACAAGCATCTAATGCTTCTGTGATAAAAACTCATAAAGCACAGTTCTAAGTTATTTACTTTACCGAATATTTTTCTTAATGTTTATCTTTCATCAATGACACTACTAGTTATATTAAAATATGTAACAATTGTTTATACAGAACAAGTAACTATCCAATAGTCACAAGTTCCGATATCGAATATCAAAACAGTTATTAAACATTATTTTAATTAACTAGACGGGAGATCCAGTATCCAATACCTACAGTTGTCGTATTGCGAGAATCAAAATTCTCTATACACAACTATACGCATCTCATTTATTTAAGCTTTATAATTTGCGTTCAATTATTCACAACGATTGTAAATAATTGATTAGCAAACTGTGTCAGACACGTGATTTCTAAAAGTCACTAAAAGCCAAGAAACATCATTAAAGATAAACAAATACTAAAGGGATTTTCTTATGCCAGTCAAGAATCTCGAGACATGAACTATTCAAGTCAATTCTTTTCTGCATAAGAAACAATTCTAACTAGATTATCATATCCAAACACATATATCTATTTAGATTACCTAATCGTGACTTAGAAACTAAGTCACAAACCATCTCTATTTTCAATGAAAATCAGAACATTAGTTCCTGATGGTTTCAACTAATCTAACAATATCTAAGTCTACTGTCTTTCTAGAATCTATTCTAGAACTGCGCAACCATAAGTAAAGTCAGAAAATATATATTCAGAAATATAAATGCAGTGGATTAGAAGTATAAATCTATAAACAATATAGAATAAAAGAAAACGAAAGCAGTAAATTCCATAAAATTACGCACCGCTTGAGTTATGGATTTTAAACTCAGCAGTGTCTCCCACTACTTTACGTAATACCGTAATCCCCAACGGACAACGGGAATTCAATAATTAAATCGAATTCCATAGTGAGAGTAGGATCCCATGAATATATTTCGACTCACAGCTTTGGCACGTTCTCGCCTACGTATATTCATTAGGTAGACAACTCTTTGTCAATCACTCACAGTGACTCCTGGTTGGTCCTGACCGTTTCTCGCTGTGACAGCTTTGGCACGTTCACAGGGAGGCGTATCAAGGCTACACTTGTCAATGACAAACTCAAGCTACCGGTGTAGTCCTGACAGCTTTGGCACGTTCAGGATTTCCATTTTCACTTGAATTTGTCTCTTATCATATAAGTTCTACCGGCACAAATGAACTACCATCAACCATAACTGCACAGCTTTGGCACGATACAGCTATAGCATCAGGAAATCATTTGCATCCGTACTGACAAGGCGGACCAAGAAACATGTATCCAATACACGTTACTTTACAGCCATATTAAAACACGGAGATTTTCCTACGGAAACCATATTCTACATCCAATGCAGAATTTTAATCTAAATCATTTTCTAAACATTTCAATTCTACCTTAGAAAATATAACTCAATTTAACCATTAAATTTCGTTACATTTCCATTAGCGTAGAACCGAAAAGTAAAGAAACATATCTAGATTACATGCATGTGCGAGCAATAAATTGGATTAAATATCATATATCAAGCATGAAAAATGTAATGGATGAAGCATCAGACCCGCTCTGATACCATTTTTGTTGGGGTTTTGGGGTCGGGGCGCAGCGGAAGCGCGGGTCCGGGCGATATCGTATTTTAAAACTTTTTCAAAATACCGAATAAATTATTCAATATCTAATATGAATAATTTATTCATATATTACCTAAACCAATTTATTTAATATCATATATTAACATAAATATTGTTGAAAACTCGCGAAACTTTTACGAAAACTGTTTTTCCGTAAAATTGCCTAAAACGCGTTTTTGACCGAACCGACTACCCGACACTTATGGAAACTGCCCAGGTCAGCTCCAATAGTGTCGGGGCAGTACACGGGCTGCCAGAACAGTGACGGAATCACTGTTTTCACAGCCGTCACCCGGTTGGCTCAAAATCCACCCGGTAACACCGTTTTTGGCTGTTTTCGCTTATTTCAACTCCGAAACACTTTCCGGAAATTATACCGACTCCCAAATTACATCCATTACATTTTAAACACATCAATTTCATCACAAAATCAGAATCAAACTCAGACCTGTAGCAGAAACCGAATTTACCATTTTTCATGCTTTTAATCCAAATTTTCATAATTAATCAAATTAATATATCACCAAATCAAGTCACCACACATATGAATCATTCTAGAACAATTCTAGGCATAATAAGAGTGGCTATTACACTCTAGAATGGCAACAAATTATCCAACAACAATTTGAATAAATTGGCCTAATATTACACTAATATCAACCAAATCACACTTCACACATGCCAACACTTCCAATATCATCCATCAAAGCCAAAAGCCCCAAATTTTTCAAGCAAAGAATCCCTAGAACCATTCCAAGAAATCAAGAAATAAGAAACAAATTTCAAGCTTTAAAGGATTTGAAGATTACCTTTTAAACTCCAAAATTCCTTAAGCCTATTCTTGATTTTTCTTCACTTTTTGGCTTGATTCTTCATTCAAAATGAAAAACCCATTTCATGAGAGGCTCACGGCAATAGCTTGGAAGAATGAAGATGATCAAAGCAATTCTTTAATTTATTTCCTAAAGTGGCGTGAAAGTGGAGTATAAGGGCATTATTGTCCTTTCAAAAATTTTTAATCAAATTAAAAAAATACCAAGTTCACTTTATGTAATCCAATCCAAATTGAACACATTTAGTTCAATTAATTCATGCCATAATGACCAATTAAAAATCACCATTTGTCATAACAATTATGACAAAATAGGATAAGGCTTGGAAAAAATTAATTATTTAATTATTTATCTATTAAATAATTAAACAATTAATTTACACACATATATGTATTTTATTTACATTAAATAACAAATACATAAATTTATGACATGTGTCAAAATCTCATTTGACGAATAATTAATGTGTATCTAATCGTATTATGTATCAAATACAAATACACAATAATTATTAGCGGACAAAATTCCCTCATTGCATGTGTTGTTGTTTAACGATTAAACGATCCGAATTAACTCATTTAATCCAGTGAAGTATTATGAATAATCCGTATTATTCATATCGAGTTGCCCAAGTGCTCAACGAGTACACTTCATATTGTGGGACTCTCTAAGTTTAGGTTTATCCGTCACGAAATCCAATTTCGTGTCCATAATCCACCCACTCATGGATTATGACGACCACGGATAATCTCGTTAAACTATACAAGTCGAGGTCATAGCATACGTATAATCCCTCCGTCACAGGCCATCCGTATTATACCTGGGATATAGATGAGAACGTCAAATCTGTTCGGTATAATACAGTCGACTTTCAATTTACGATCTCTAAATAACACTCGAAACTGATTTTCGAAGTTATACCACGGCCATGGATTTACTAGATCGTAAACACGTGAGGATGCCTATGCCCTGTACACAGGACTGACGGATCCTGTCTTGATACGCACAGGATATCATGAGCATCAGTCCACACCCAACGAACAGGCGGAGGTCTGATCATGAATAGATCGTTGACGTGACTGCCATCAAAGTGTGGAGGATAACTCATATATCCACAGTGGTATCTCAAGTCGAAGGACCACTATGCTCGCTCAACTCGAGAAGGTTCCTATTGACGTGGGTGTACGATCTATTAGGAAACCTTCAGTGAGTCGTTCGGTGTCTTATCAAATAAACACCTACATGTCTATACGAGTCTCCGAGACTCATGGTTCACTAGGATAAACCATCGGACCAATTCACGATATACGACATGTACTGGTCTCAGCGGATTTTACTAACCGACCCGTGTTAGTAAATTTGACCAGGAACTTTATTTAAGGATATACAACTAATAGTGCGCTTCCCAATGTCAATTACAAACTACGTTGTAACTGCGCACTATATTGTAAATCCTAGGGTCTTTGTCTAATATACACGTATCACTAAATCAGATTTAGTTTCAATCTAATCGAGATTAGATCGAATAAGTGTATAAAGGACAAGGGTGCTACCAGTAAAATTGGTAATATTATGGAAAATTGAACTGTCCGTATTTATGAATCGGACATAAATACGATCCGGATTGGCACTCGGAGCACAACCCCAACAGTTCCTGCCTTCCTGGAATAGGTTTGAAATGCTTTCTGTAAAACAGATGACATCACCTTCTGTGTTTTCAAAGAGTCATGCCAAGTTGTTGGTTTCTTCTCTTGCGATTTTGAGTTAGTCAGTCATCTCACTTCTCTCTATTTGACATTTTGTAAGGAAAAAAAAAATTAAGTTTTCTAAATGCTTGTTTGTTAGTATATATTTTGGTTCACATGCCTGAGTTGCTAGGCTTGGCTTTCTTTGTGTTATTGTAAGAAATTGCTCAAACCTTTTTAAGAAATACATACTATGAGGAACCCTTAGGAAGATAAGATTTGCTTTAGCTTTCTGTTCCCTGACTTATATCTCCTTTAAGACACTGACTCAGTTCTTCCTACTGCTTAGAGTTGATGGAGTGCTTATGAGGTTAGGGGACACCCGAATGCTTTGTGTTTTCAGTCATTCTTTGAGTGAGTTGTTGGAGAGAAGCCACATTTCAGGCTTTAGCTGCCGTAAGTTTACAACCTCTCTCTCTGTGTGCATTTGCAAGTTTGCTTCTGCAACTACAATTTTGGACTTCTTTATTTTTTGTTGATGCACAGAGCTTATTTAGGTATCTTAATAATGGAGACATTCTTGTTCCCAAATTTTTTCGGTAATGGTATAATTTATTTAACATGTTACTAGTTCTCAGTGCATTGATTCTCATTTTTATATGGTGCAGAGAAAGGATATCCTACCGATTCTGCTTCATATAGTGATTGTAATTAGAGAATTTTATTCCTTTTAGGTGGTTTCTATCCGAACATAGTATTCTGTTCTTTTCTTTTTTCATGTTTGCTTTACATACTATATCGTTGGATCATCCTGGAAAGATAAACAAGAACTATCTGTTGAGTGCTCTGAAGTAGTTTTGAAAACTGGGACACACTAGTATACATTAGTAAGTACCAGGAGAACATTCAAATGAAAAGAAATTTGATGGGAACAGAAATCCGAAAGCATTAAAGTTGTAGAATCAACATAGCACATATGCCTATTTGACTGATAGTATGTGATGGTAAGACTGCGGTACTATGTTTGTTATGTTGGACTGGTTATCCTACAAGGTGAAAATAAATGTCTGTAGAGTAACAAAAGGTTTAGGGTGTTTTGAGCTGGTGAAAGAGGGTTCCAGAAGTGGAATTAATGATTTAGTTGTTTGGCTTTTTGGAAAATCCAAATCTGATTAGTGTTGAGTCGTTGACCAACCTAAATCCCAGGGCTGCGCTTAAAAGGTTGATGAGACAAACAAGTCCATGTATCAAGCTAACAAAAAGCCAAGACACCGGGCTCTTCATTATGAAGAGAACTCGCATAAAACAGAGAGATCCGAGGACTAACTTAAAGGAAAAATAACTGGGACTTGTCCTCTTCCATGATCAAGTATTGAAGTTTCAAGTGAGCCCTAGAGGCTAGATCATCAGACACCAATCATGTCTTTGGCACTTAGGCTATTCTCTCTCATATCTCTATTCTCCAAAGAATGGTGCCAGCAAATTTATTTCACAAATGCCATGACAAAGGTGTTCAAAAATAATTGTGAGTATGAAATTGAAAAGATGTGATTGCCTGTAATTTGATAAGTAAGCTATTAGTGTGTGCATTTTCCTTCTTGGACTTGGTTGATTTACTGCTATTGGATGAGGCTCTTTACTGGGATCGAATAGCAATTTATAGAATAGAATATGGAGATATACCATATTGACAGACCAGTTTAGGAAGTTAAAGTAGTATATGCTTGACTTATTGGTTCTTCTTCTTGGAGAAGGTACTTAGGATGCAGTGTTGCAGCTCTATCAATACTCCAAATTAGGGTTACATGTATTTTGTAAATAGCATAGAATTGAATTCTTGTGTATCCACCAATAATGGATCAATTTACTCAATTATTAATTGAATTTTATATAATCTTCTAATCCACTAACTTCACTCTTGCCAAAATAATAATAATAATAAAAAAGCTGAAGAAGAAGAAGAAGAAGAAGAAGAATAGGAAGATAAAGGGTTTACTATGGGTCAATGAATCTAGTAGTTTATAGGGATTTGATTATTATCCTGTTCCACTGGTGTCCTTCAAATAATCTTAAGTTTTTTTTAGATGTTCATGGTTTCTCAAAAAGTTTCCACTTTGCTGTATGCTTTGCCTGAAAGTGCTTCTTGATAGTTATTTAAGTCTTAAGATGATTATGGTCAAACCACTGATGAAGGGAACTTTACAAAATAGACGTTGATCATGGTTACAAAACTGCTTATAGGCTTTGTTTACATGGAAGTATACGACACTAGGAATAATAGTAGGCATCGAGAAATACAAGATTATTGGAATTGAGGGTGTCTTTTAGGTTTTTTGTGCTACAACATGCATAATGATGACAGGAAACTCAAGAACTACTTGTGTTTCTTCTAGTTGTTAGGCAGAATCACCACCCTTACTCGTCTAAGTTAGTTTTTGTATTTGATGGATTAGTAAATTAAGAACTGATCCAATAGGAAAGATGGTATAAGAAAATTCCAAACTCTGTAGGTGTAGGAGGACTGATATGGATCAGAGTCGGAGATTTAAGTCAAGCTTGAGTGGCGCCAGTGGTGGCTCTGGAAGTTGTGGAATCAAGCGAAAGCAGCCTGGCCACATCACACCTGTAGCTTCCTCCTGCATGTAGGGTGTCCATGCCATTCCAAACTCTTTACTGGCATCATTAAACCTTGCTAAAATTGCAGTTCCATCTCTACTTGGCTTGTGTACAAGCGAATGGGGCCTGACACCTAGTGATGGAACCATATTAGTGTGGATGGGCTGCAAGCTCATCATTCTCTGGGATTGGTGTCTTTTAGTTGCACCTCTCTCCCTCTTGTGGGCGTTCTGGTGGCCCCCGAGTGCTTGTGAACTGAAAAACTTCCTCATGCAGAAGTTGCACGAGAAAACCTTAGCCATAGTAGGTCTTGGTCTTGCTTGTGAATCAGGATCTCTTTTTGTCGAGAGTGAATTCCCCCCAAGCTTCAGGTTCAGCCACTCTCCTGGATTTTCACCCCCAGTCTGTTCATTGTTATCTTCTCCGATTCTTAAGTCACCAGATGTTGTTTCGGTTGCTTCATCTCCCTGGAAAATCATTTCTCTACAGATCTCAAATTTGCTGAGGGCTGAGGGTGTCAAAGGATGTGAGGCTTTGTGGAATAATTGTAGCTGACTCTTTGAGGAGTTGGATCAAATAGGGCGAGGAAATAACTGGAGAGACCTTTTTTTTTTTTTTTTTTTAATTTTATCTCATTTCAATTCAGTGACCCCCACTTCTTGATGCTTGGTGTTCCAGGGGACAATGCTTATGTCATTCTTTACTGTTGCCTTTGTCAAGCTTAGGATTCCCCACTTTCAGATCTCTCTTTTTCTTTTTCTTTCCACGAATTAAACAGACTTTACATGGTTCTCTTTTTAGTAGCTCCTGAAATCCAAAGTTGACAATCCATCAACAAGGTGAAAATGCATGCTGTAATTTTGATGCATGATGTGGTATTAATTGTGCACTTGTGTTTTTTTTTCTTGTATCTGATACTTTTGGTTTTGCTATATTAGTTGATGCAAGAGTGATCTATCTTATTCAAAGTGATTCGGACAAGCACTAGCAGGTGATATTTTTCAATTATTCAAATATGCATGATCTAATTTTCAAGATATGTATTGATTGCAATTAGGAAACTTTATTCAGTGATGAGATCATTAATTGCTGCATAGTTTTAAGGCAGTTTAAATGCACCCACCAGAAAGAGACGTATATCCTCTAATGAAATGAGTGAGTGAATGATAAGCTTTGCTGAATCTGAATCAAGATATTGAAGTGAGTGGTGGCAGGAAGTAGGAAGAGCTTAGCATTGTTCATTTGTCTTGTGATTTATGTTTCATGGGGCCCAAAGCATTGCCAATAATGGTGATAAAAGCAGGAAAATAAGATGAGGTTGCATCTTACCAATTTTATAGAACAAGAGGATCTATGTGGGTGTCCTCATGTTGGAGTTTCTGTCCTCCCTTTAAACCATGTAGTGGCCAATTCATATGTACAGTAGGAGATGTCCATTGAGAGCCACTTGTATTTATTCTGAGTCCTTTTGGTTTTAAAAACTGGAGCTCTGTTGCCCACAAGAATTTCTTTGCTTCTGTAAAGTAAAACTTGGTAAGATTTCAAAGTAACACACATCCCAAAACTTATCTTAATGTATTAAAGAACTTATATACAACTTGATTTTAGGTTGCGTCGGTTATTCTGGATAAATTTTTCTCATCCTTTTTTTTACATATCTAGGTGCGGGTGTGATGAAAATCACCTCACTTGACCTTTCATTCGGCGCAGTGGCCTTCAGGTACGTCTTTGTCAATTATGGGTTATATGTCTTGTGAAAGAAGGCATTAGAACAGGTGACTTTCTAATAATGGCCTGAAGTGGTGAAAGCAGATTGGCTAACTCGAAAGTGGGGGCATATTGTAAAACTTTAATAGCTGTAATTAGGTTGAAAATAGATCACATTAAGGGTTGATTTGATATATAATTATGCTGTTAATTTGTTCTTTGATGCTGATAGTTCCAAAAAACAGAATAAAATTGGTACTGCTGACGCCATATATATATATATATATATATTTGGGGGATAATAGATTCTTAGCGATAACGATGATGATGCAATGTGATCAAGTGGATCTGTCCATCACTTTCTGGAATCACTCTCAATATTTTCTGTGAACTTGATTCCACAAGCAGTCACCTTTTACCCTTTTACCACTTGAGTTCCAAATATGATTTGAAATTAAATAGATCTTAAAGATAAAATAAAAAATAAAAAAATCTTTATAAGGGTCAATTTTATCCTCACATATGATATAATTTTGTCTCTTTAATTTGGACGGTTTGCTATCAAATGGCTCCAGTTACATTCCGTTATAAACTATCACTTCGGCCTAAGGATTGTTTGGTTAATAATGTTGGTGAAATTGAAAAGCTTTGATGGACCACCTCAAATGAAAATACAAAATACACGTCTTCATTTTTTTTTCCTCTTTTTCTGGGATCAGTTCAATTCAATCCACAATGTGGAAGTTGAACAAGTTGCATGTGGCCCCAAATACTTTCTTTAGAACGAGGAACTCAACTACTTTTCTTTTGGTCTACACAAGGCTTGGAGTAGCTATCTACTTTTTTGATTTTATCTTATTAAAAGATGATCAAAAAATCAATTGTGATGGAGGGTGAGGTTGGAAAATACTTTTATGTGCATTTCTTTTCACCATCTTAAAGATTAAGCATTGGATGCTCAGAAAATTCTTTATCATTTGTTCTTTGAAAAACAGTTTGATAAAATTTTGGGAGCTTATCAGCTAAGAATAAAAATCAAAAACAACTTGGAAACAGTTCTTTGGAACAGCTAGAAACACAATAACATACTCAAAAGGATACATTCACATCAATTCAGCAGCAAATTCAATAGCCAGCAGTAGTAAATTACTGAGATGTTCATAAACAGATCAAGAATCTTTACATATGTTTATTAGTTCTGAGAAATTACAAATTACTGAGAAGATTCTCCAAGTAGAAAGGAACAATGTTTCTCTGCAGATTTATTTAGAAAAGCTGGTTCTCAGAAAGAACAAGTCCTCACGCATTTTAACTTATCATTGAATGTGTAAACTCTACCGGTTGATATATTTGCCGTCACTGTTCTTCCTCTATAATGTAATCTTTTAACTGAATTTTGTTCCTTTGACCAAAGACCGACTTCTTGCAAATCTCCTTCTTTCCAGCAAATGCTGACTGTCACTCCACCACGCGCTTTCAATCCTTTTACACAACCGCTCCCCCATTTATCTCGGGGAAGTGCTGGAAGCAAGTACATATCCTTTATAGTGCTCTGTACAAGCATCTCCGCAACTACTGCTGAAAAACTGAGATCAAGAGAAGACAGAGTTAAGAGCTTCGCGAATGACTTGACATTTTGTTACTTCATGACAATTCTCTTACTTTATGAGTTCTCTAGCCTATTGAGCTTTTTCTTTACTGTTTTTATACAAGTGTACAATAGATTAGAGGATAATCACTGACGCAATTTCTTGTTGAGATACACATAAAAATTCTGCTTACCCAAAGTTGGCATCAATCTGGAAAGGTGGGTGTGCTGTGAACAGGTTACTATATAATCCTCCTTCGTAATTACTTTCATGATCCGGATCCACCAAATCAAACAAGTGCTTCACCATACGATATGCATGTGCACTGTTGCGAAGACGTGCCCACAAAGCGATTTTCCATATGGTTGACCAGCCTGGACCTTCCTCTCCTGTTCCAATTAAGGAATATATACAAATACAGTATTTCATTAACACTATACATGTCGAAGTTTAAAATCTAGGAAAGTTCTGATTAACAAAATTAGGTAAATAAAATATGAAATGGCTACTTATAATCATCTCTCCAGCAGGGAGATGTTCCTGGTGTGACAGGCTTACTGTTCTGAGTCTTCTGACAGCTGATTATTGGATCATGAAAAAGTTGCAAAAATGGCTACTTCATAATACTTACTTCAAAGTTCTGTTGAAGTAAAACATATTCATGTGTATCCCAATAAATAATCAAACTGCAATATTCTATTAACTGGTTACATTTATGATTTCCGTCTGTGCGTAATATGGTAAGTTAATGTTTGAATGCAAAGATATCTTCAATATGAAGATCCTTCTCAAGTACATATGTATGACCACCAAAATAAACACTGTAAATCAATTTGGCTTCAAAATGACCATGAAATGAAGTGGTATTCTGCGAGCCAGCCAAGTAATTTACCCAGTTAAATATCACATACATACCTCTTTTATAGAGAGTATTATCAGCTGCTTTACAGAGGTCCGGAGTTTTGTCAACTGTGATTGTGTGTCCTGGATACAGACCAAAGAGGTGTGATAAATGTCGATGATGCACGTCTGGATCTTGAAAGTCTTGTGCCTTCCAACACAAAGAGAGAATCTCTTAGCCCATACTAATGAATAAATTCTGCCTGTTTTAGTTCTTTACTTCATCAAATATCTAGAAAATAAAAGCTTTACAAAGATCAGTGAATTTAAATTTCAAAATAACCACATACCCACTCCATAACGGAACCATCTCTGGCAATTCTTGTTGGCAAAAGCCTTGGTTGAGCCTCTAAAACTCTTTTAATGAGAGCATCCTCATTTCTTCCAAGAATCTGTTTGCCATTGTACTTTCTATCATTTAACGATACAAGCTTATTAAGACAGAAACTGACTGTTCTTTTATTATGTAGAATCAGAGCTTCACCTCAGCAGCAAAAACAATTTCGGAGAAAACTTCTTTTATGATTGAAATATCCATTGTTGACGAGTAGCTCACACTAGCCTGCTTACCATCAGGAGCCACAAACATATGCTCCGGAGAAGTTGATGGGTTGGTTTCCAGATATCCTCCAGGGCCTTCAATCAACCAGTCCAACAGAAATGATGTACATCCTTCCAACAGAGGATATGCCTTATTTTTTAGAAAATCCTAATATGAAGAAAATATCAGCAATCACTTGCTAGAAAAATTCAAATAAAAACAAATTATGTACAGCATTGTTCAATAAAATCACTATAAGGCCACTTTTAATTCCGATTCCCACGGTATGTAAATGAGAATCACCACCGAAATGACTAAGAAGAATGGGCATGCTACTATTATTACTGAAAACGACTGTACACTTCTTACCCAGAGGTCTTCTGTGGCACATGAAATTAGCCTATCCATGTTTCTGCATCTAATTATGTCTCATCAAAACAAGTCTCAAGGTATGTTCTATGAGCAAGAGCTCATAGTGAGAGTTTCTCAGTCTTTAACAAACTTCAAGTCAAAATTTAAAGCAAGCAAGACGTAGACTATCTAATACAAAAATCGGATCTTACTTTGTCCATTGTGTAAGTATAATGCTCCCAGAGATGAGTGCAAAGCCATGCTCCTCCCATTGGCCATAAAGCCCAGACGGCTTGACCTCGATCTGGTGACGTTTTTGCCCAAATGTCAGACACTTGATGAACTACATAACCACTAGCTTCATAGTTCACCTGTAACATCCATTAACTCATTAATAAAATCCACGTGCAAAGGATACAGAAAGGTGTTTTGAATAAAATATAATGACGAGTATTTTGCAGAAAACAAAGATCATGGAATTCAAGTAGCAAGACAGCTAGATCAAAGATCAAAATGGCTTCATATTCATTTTTCATTGGATCATCGAAAACATCGACAGTGTCTAAATGGGGTTGCTCAAGGCTTTGCATAATGCATCCCAGTATTTTAATATAAAGGTTTGCTACATAAATATCAGAAAACTCTTCCAATTTTTCAGTCTCTCCAACTTGAAGAAACCTCATATTATAATTCCCATACTGCATGCAAAATCACATTATAAACTGTTGGGGGAAAAAAGACCCTGACAGAGAAAAGAGTCTTACTTTTGCAGTTTTACTCCCATTGACCGAGAGAGACGAAAGATAATCAAACAACGGCTCCTGACACTCGCGAAGGTTGCAAGGAAGGGAAGGCCAATAGTTCATTTGAAGATTTATGTTCAAGTGAGAAGCACCACTGAAATTTGAACAGAAATAGAGGTTTATGTAATGAAATTTCTGGATAAACTCCATGCAGATAACTGCAAAAGTAGAGACGATATAAAGGTAGTAACTTCTACAGAAGCATATAAGTATATTATCAAAGGCAACAGTTCAATCACGCATTGCTTCCCAACAATTTACAAAATTATGAGGCAAGTCAAATAATATTTCTGATAGCAGAGAAGCTCAAGTTTTTGCAATATTATGTTGCACTCTCTCCCTTTTCCCTCTAGAAACCAAACTTCCTATGCACATGTTAGATGAAGATCTCAGGAAACAAATATCTTTATATCCTTAGTGAAAATACTTCAGAGGGAGAGAAAATTAAAAAAATCATGAACATAAAATTGTCTGCAGAGTCTTTTCCACTTCATATATGATATTTATTTCTATACCTAAAACTGCAAAACTACAACAGAAAGTTACAAATTCAGGAAACAAGTAGTAATTTAAGTGTAGCAAGATAAAAATAAGGCAAACTGATAAGGACAGTGACCTGGAAGACATGCAAAGGCACGGGCCTGGACTCGAGCAGGCTGGAGGCAGGGATCCAAAGGACACAGCCCATTCAAATGAGCAGCCACCCATCCGGTTTGTTTATAACAGAAGAGGAAACAAGGAGCGCACGTGAGGAGTTAAGATGGGACAGCTGGCATACTGAGGTGGAGAGTTAGTTAGGGAATAGAAAGAATATATGTTATGTAATCATGAATCAGGGATCGTAGGTTGTTATTACGTTTTTGGTGTGCATTGGGAGCAGGCCTTGTGGCTGCTTGTTGGTTATTTGTTTTTTCCCCAGATATTTGGTTTGATTATCTTCCATTACTGTAAACACACAGACTATAGTTTTGGTTTGATTATCTTCTGAAGAAATTGAGGAAACCCTCTTTTTATTTTTCTTGTTTTAAACTATACAATAATTGGCCATATATAGTCTTCAGTCTTCTCTATAAAAGGAAGATAAATCTACCCATAATTACATACAATCAATTACCATATCTCTAGCAATCTTAAAGATATTTTCCTATTTTTAACACTCCCCCTCAAGCTGGAGCATATAGATCATATGCACCAAGCTTGTTACAAATAAAATCAATACGAGGACCACGAAGAGACTTAGTAAGGATGTCCGCTAATTGTCCTTCAGAGTTGACGAAGCTAGTGACCATGCATCCAGATAAAATTTTCTCCCTGATAAAGTGACAATCGACTTCTATGTGCTTGGTCCTTTCATGAAATACAGGGTTAGATGCTATATGTAGTGCTGCTGGTGGTTCACAAATTAGCTTCATTTGTGTCCCACCTCCAAACTTTAATTCCTGTAACAACTGTTTTAACCATACTAACTCACATGTTGCCAAGGCCATAGCTCGATATTCTGCTTCTGCACTAGACCTGGCAACAACTGTTTGTTTCTTACTTTTCCAGGATACTAGGTTGCCTCCAATTAAAACACAATATCCTGTAGTAGAACGCCTGTCGGACGGAGAGCCTGCATAATCTGCATCAGAATATCCAACTATCTCAGTATTGCCTTTATCTTCATACAATAATCCTTGTCCTGGCGCTTTCTTGATATACTTAAGAATACGTATGACAGCATCCCAATGACTTTCACATGGAGTTTGCAGGAATTGGCTAAGCACACTGACTGCGAATGAGATATCTGGGCGAGTAATTGTAAGATAGTTCAACTTTCCAACTAACCGCCTATATCGTCCAGGATCTTTTAGCGGCTCTCCAACTAGTTTCATGTACTCCTCAGGGTTTTCCAATGGCTCCCCCTCTTTTGGCAGAAGTTTAACATTTGGATCCATGGGCGTGTCAACAGGTTTACAATCTAACATGCCTGTTTCTTGAAGAATGTCTATAGCATATTTTCTCTGAGAGATGACTATACCAGTATGAGATTGAGCTACTTCTATGCCAAGGAAGTACTTTAGTAGTCCCAAATCTTTAGTCTGAAAATGATTAAATAAATGTGTTTTCAGCTGTCGAATTCCCTCTTGGTCACTTCCAGTAATGACTATATCATCCACATATACAACCAAGTAAATGCATTGGCCATTGGAATGGCGATAGAAAACCGAGTGGTCTGCCTCGCTACGAGTCATACCAAATTTCTGAATGACAGTACTGAATCTCCCAAACCAAGCACGAGGAGACTGTTTGAGACCATACAGAGAGCGACGAAGCCGACAAACCAGACCATACTCCCCCTGAGCAACAAAACCAGGTGGTTGCTCCATATAGACTTCCTCTTGGAGGTCTCCATGAAGGAATGCATTCTTGATGTCCAACTGATAGAGTGGCCAGTGACGCATAGCAGCCATGGAGAGAAACAAACGGACGGAAGCAATTTTGGCTACATGAGAAAAAGTGTCACCATAGTCCAAACCAAATATCTGGGTATAACCTTTAGCAACAAGGCGAGCCTTGAGTCGATCAATCTGCCCATCAGGACCAACTTTCACCGCATAAACCCATCGACAACCAACTGTAGATTTCCCAGGGGGTAACGGAACCAAATCCCAAGTGCCACTTGAGTGTAAAGCAGCCATTTCATCTATCATTGCTTGTTTCCATCCTGGATCAGACAAAGCCTCATGGACATTTCTAGGAAGAGGAACAGAAGACAAGGTGGAGACAAAAGCAAAATATGGAGCAGATAAACGATGATAACTGAGAAATGTATAAATAGGATGTGGATTACGAGTGGAACGAATACCTTTACTGGTGGCAATTGGGCCAGGAAGGTCCAATGTACGGGCAGGAGCTGGAGCAGGTTGTGAGTCAGTGGCTGCAGTGTCATGCAGCAAGAGCGGAAGATAGAGATCGAGGACGACGGTGATATACCTGAAGAGGACGTGATGGTGACATAGTCTCAAATGTAGGATGAAAGAATGGAACAGGGTATAGAACGAGAAGGGGCGGGAAGAGTCGGGGTATGAGGAGAGAAGTAAGGTGATGACTCGAAGAAGATGTGACGTCGGCAGAGATAAAGTAGCGGTTATTAGCTGGAGAATAACATCGGTACCCTTTTTGAAGTCGGGAATATCCTAAGAAGATGCATTTAGTAGATTTAGCAGAAAGTTTATCCTGTCCCGGGGTTAGATTATGGACAAAACACACACAACCAAATATGCGAAGAGGGACCGAATAGAGAGGTTGGTTGGGAAATAAGATAGAGTGGGGAATTTGGTCTTGTAAAACAGAAGAAGGCATACGATTAATGAGATAGCAAGCAGTAAGAACTGCATCCCCCCAGAAACGAAATGGTATATGGTTATGGATTAATAAGGTACGAGCCGTCTCAATGAGATGTCGGTTTTTACGTTCAGCTATACCATTTTGTTGGGGTGTATAGACACAAGATGACTCATGTAGAATACCTTGAGATGAGATAAAGGTGGTAAAAGGAGCAGAAAAATACTCCCGAGCATTATCACTACGAAATACACGAATGGGAACATCAAATTGAGTTTTGATTTCAGCACAAAATTTTCGAAAAATAGGAAACAACTCAGAGCGATCTTTCATTAAAAATAGCCAAGTATTTCGAGAGTAATCATCAATAAATGTCACAAAATACCGAAATCCCATAACAGAATTGACACGACACGGACCCCAAACATCGGAATGAACTAACTCAAAAGGGGACGCAGCCCGATTATTGACTCGATTGGGAAATCGTACACGAGTATGTTTCCCAAGTTGACACGACTCACATGGAAGTGAAGATAATGAAGAAAGTTGCGGAACTAGCTTCTGAAGCTTAGAGAGACTGGGGTGACCCAAACGGTTGTGGAGAACATCAGCAGAATCAGTGGAGGTGCAAGCGACCGCAGGCAATGACTGCGTGAGATGATAAAGGCCTTGTGACTCACGTCCTGTACCAATCGTCCGTCCGTACCCTGGTCCTGTACAATAACAGAATGATTAAGAAAGGTGACAGAACAATTCAGATCATGAGTGAGTTTACTAACAGAAATAAGATTGAAAGGACAACCCGGTACATAAAGCACAGATTTCAGAGGTAAGGAAGGAACAGGAGAGGCTTGTCCAATTCCTTTAGCGATAGTTTTAGAACCATTAGCAAGAGTAACCATAGGAAGAGAATGAGAACTAGTTAAAGAATACAAAAGTTTTGGATTACCAGAAATATGATCAGAGGCGCCAGAGTCCAAGACCCATGGGCCCAATGGGGAGGACTGAGTGATGCAGGCAACAGAATTACCAGTATGAGCAACGGAAGCAGATGACGAGGACTGAGAGGCCTGATACTGGAGGAAAGCTGCATATTCGGCTTCAGACAGAGAGTAACATTTTGAGAGGGCTGGTCGAAGTAGTCGAGACGGGGGGAAAAGATCAACTTGAGCAACCTTAGCCTTAGGAGGATGTGGTGGTTTTCCATGGAGCTGATAACAACGCTCCCGAGTATGGCCAACCTTGTGACAGTAGGTACACTTCGGACGCTCGCCCCGATGACGAGGATTACCTCGACCGCCGCTGGAATGGCCGTGAGCGGCCAAAATGGAAGACTCGGTTGGATGAGAGTCAACAATAGCTGAAGAAGAGACACGGAGAAGGCGAGAGAAGACATTCTCCAGAGAGGGAATTGTAGCACTAGCTAATATTTGGTCGCGGACTGGTTGAAGTTCGGACCGTATCCCAAGAAGAGTTAAGACCATAAAGAAGTGTTCCCGTTGGCGCTCCTGATCAGATAAATTCGAAGTAATTGGGAGGAGAGAATTGAACTCCTCTCTAAGGGATTCCACTCTGCCAATGTATTCAGAAATATCCATATCCCGCTGATGCAAACTGAACATGTTAGATACCACAGAATAGAAACGTTGAATATCATTAGTGTATAAAGAGCGAGCTTTGCCCCATAATTTGGAGCAGGTCTTATAAGGCCGAAAAATAACCAGAAGTTTTGGATCAATAGCCTGCCAAAGTAAATTACATAACTGGGCATCTATTTTCTTCCAAAGTGGTCGTTCTTCAGGAAGAATATCTTCAGCATTGGAAGTCAAATGGTCTTCACATCCTTGTCCCATAAACCAGAGTTCAACAGAGGCAGCCCAACACACATAATTTAGAGGGCCAAATAATTTTTCAGATGTAAAAACACAATTACCAGAGATTACAGGAATGGGAGCACCAGACTTACCCAAAGCGGATGGGCGGGGAGGATGATTACTGCTCGGGTCGGCCATGGCAGGGAACAGTGGCGCCGGAGAGTGAAGTCAGTGACGATGAACAGTGCACGTGAACAGTACCCGTGAACAGTGACAATGAACCGTGCGCGTGAACAGTGCGCGTGAACAGTGACGGTGAACAGTACCGTGTGAAAAGTGATGCCGGAATAGTGTCGCCGGAAAAAGTAAAAAGAAACTCTAGGATCAACCTACTGATACCATGAAGAAATTGAGGAAACCCTCTTTTTATTTTTCTTGTTTTAAACTATACAATAATTGGCCATATATAGTCTTCAGTCTTTCTCTAAAAGGAAGATAAATCTACCCATAATTACATACAATCAATTACCATATCTCTAGCAATCTTAAAGATATTTTCCCTTTTTAACATCTTCCATTACTGTAAACACACAGACTATAGTTTTCTTTGATATCTAGATTATATTCCTCTTTCTCTTGTATACAAATTTGTGAACTGTCAATCCTCAAACAATGATTTATCAATTGGTCCAACCTGCCGGATCTGTATGAGCGACGATGGCTGCTACGAGGATGGAAGCGAGAGTGGACAACTTGGAAAAAAACGCGAGCCGGATTGAAGGAGAAGTGAGGGGTGTTCGACGAGATGTGGAGATCCTTTCATCACAATTACAAACGATTGGAGGGGATATTGATGGAATTAAAAAACAAATGGAAACGATGGAAAATATAACCAAAAGCTAGAAATTATTGATGAGTTCCGCATTCACATGATGAAGTGGATGAAGGGGAAAAAACCAGTTGAAGATTCGGGTGAGGCAAATGCTGGTGAGCCAAATGAAAAACCAGATCATGTTACAACTCAAACTTGTGGGTCCAAGGGCTCACCCACCTTGAATACGGTTGCAGAAGGAAGCACTTGGGATGATGATGATGGAGAAAGAAGGATGATGTTAAAGAGGGTAGACCTTCCCTACTTTGATGGCGTTGACCCAGTAGGTGGGGGTAACAAGGGCAGAGCAATTTTTTTAGGTTCATCAGACGATGCCAGAAATGAAGGTTCCGTTAGCCATGGTTATTATGGAGGGCCCGGCTATTCATTGGTTCCGGTGGATCCGGAAAAAAACCCCCGAGATGACGTGGGAAATTCTCATTAACGAGCTCTACAAGAGATTCAGTGATGGGGGCAGTGCAAATCCATTTGAGTTCTTAGCAGCCTTGAAACAAGAAGGATCAATGGAGGAGTATGTGGAACAATTTGAGAATTTGGCATCTCACGTCGATGATTTACCTGAAGAGCAGTACATGGGCTATTTTCTGAATGGGTTAAAGGAGCAGATTAGGCGAAGGGTGAGGGTATTTGAGCCCACTAACATTATCTGTGCCATGGATCTTACGAGAATGTTGGAGGAAGAAACAGCTAATGCCACGACAATGAAACCAGGGTGGCAAAGAGGGAGCCGAACGCAAGGTTGGGGATGAATTGGTCACGGGCCAGGTCAAATACAGGGAACCTTCAACAAGACTGATGGGCTGGGTACTGGGCCTAGGTCAGGTGGGCTGAAGACAACTTCTAATGGGATGGGGCAGGACCATAATTTCATCCCCCAAGGGTTTTCCTACACCAAGTCAGATTGGGGAAAATCTACGAGACCACCATCAAGCTATTCACAGGCGAAATCAATTTCAGGGAGTGCTTCCATACACACGAGTAACAGCCAAAATGGACGAATGGGTCGCAATCTATCTTATCAAGAGTATTTGGAGAAGCGGGAGAAGGGGCTTTGTTTCAAGTGTGACCAAACATACTCCCATATGCACAAGTGTGCTGTCGAGGCTTTGAGAATTACTATTTTGGCGGAGGACGAAGTGCCGGAGTTGAACGAGGAATATGGAGACCCTATGGAGGTTGGCGAACCACTTCCAGCAGATAATTTGATAAACACAGTTATGGAGCTACCGTTTTATTCGATTCGAGGATTTTCTATACCTCGTACAATGAAGCTCTGGGGTCGGGTGGGAATAGTACCAATTGTGGTCATGATCGACAGTGGAGCGAGCCATAATTTCATCTCTAGCTCTCTAGTGGAGAAACTAGGGTTAATGGTGGAAGGAACTCCTCGGTTTGGAGTGTGTTTGGGGGACGGCCATCGAGCGGACTCCCAGGGGGTCTGCCGCGACTTAGTAGTGGATTTGGGTGAGGTTACAATCAACATTGATGGGTATTTGTTTGAGCTAGGTGGTGTAGATTTGATCTTGGGTGTTTCATGGCTCGCAGAATAGGAGGAAGTGCGCGTGGATTGGGGGAAAATGTCGATGAAATTTGAGCATGAAGGAAAGTCTGTGACCATCAAAGGAAATCCATCGTTGTCATTCACCTATGTCATTGAAGTCCTTGCTAAAAACCACGGAAGTTGAATTTTGTGGGACGATTGTAGAGATTGCCGATGATTATCAGAAAGGGGAGGAGCGAGGAGAAACGAGTGAACATCGAAGACATCAGCTTGAACAGGTATTGGGAGAAAATCAAGATGTATTCTGCGAACGGGTTGGATTACCTCCGAGGAGGGCTTTCGATCATGCTATTGTAGTTAAGGAAGGAGAAGGACCGGTGCGAGTGAGACCTTACCGGTATGCTCAATTTCAGAAGGATGAGATAGAGAGGTTGGTGAGGGAAATGTTGATGGCCGGAATAATTCAGCCAAGTAATTCACCCTATTCGAGTCCTGTGGTACTGGTCAAGAAAAAGGACGGTAGCTGGAGATTCTGGGTAGATTATCGAGCTCTCAACGACGTAACGGTGGCGGACAATATCTGATTCTTGTAATCGAAGAATTATTAGACGAGATTCATGGAGCTCAATTCTTCTCAAAGATTGACTTAAGATCAGGATATCATCAAATTCAGGTTAAGGCAGAAGACATAGCTAAAACTGCATTCCGAACGCACGAGGGCATTACGAATTTGTGGTTATGCCTTTCGGATTAAAAAATGCCCCGACAACGTTTCAAGCAGCCATGAACCAAACTTTCAGACCCTATTTGCGAAAATTTGTTCTGGTGTTTTTTGACGACATCTTAGTGTATAGCACTTGTTGGGAACAACATTTGGAGCATCTTAAGACCGTGCTAGGAACACTAATCCAACACGGATTTGTGGCCAATCGAAAGAAGTGTCAATTCGGGAAAGACACTATCATGTGATCAGTAGTGAGGGTGTAGCTGTTGACCTAGAAAAGGTAGAAGGTGTAGTAAAGTGGCCACTGCCGAGGAATGTTAATGCCATCAGGGGATTTTTAGGATTGACAGGGTATTATCGAAAGTTCGTACCCGGATATGGGAAAATAGCGAAGCCTTTAACAGAGTTACTAAAGAAGGAATGATTCAAATGGACCACTGAAGCCTAGTTGGCCTTTGATGAGTTGAAGAGACTTCTGACGACAGCCCCGATCCTAGCTACGCCGAATTTCTCCGAAGTCTTTGAGATAGAGTGTGATGCTTCCGGAAGGGGAATAGGAGCGATGTTAATGCAGCATAGACGACCGATAGCGTATTTTAGTAGAGCACTTAAGGATAAAGCATTACTCAAATCAACTTATGAGAAGGAATTAATAGTCATGGTTCTTGCAATTCAGCATTGGCGGCCATATCTACTTGGCAGGAAGTTCACGGTTTATACGAATCAAAAGAGTCTAAGGCACTTGCTCCAACAGACTACCTTTACTCCGGATAAGCAGAATTGGATTGCCAAGCTTTTGGGATACGATTTTGAAGTTATTTACAAACCAGGAAGAGAGAATGGCGCGGCTGACGCACTGTCGAGGGTGCAGGAGGTCGAGAATGGGGAATTATTTGCTCTATCAGTTCCGTTGTGGAAAGAAGCAAATCAGGTGGCAAAGGAAGTGCAAGAAGACCCACAATTAGCTCGCATTATCCAGGATTTGAGGAGGGACCCTCTCTCGCATACCGGATATGAGTTGCAGGGTAATCAACTGCTCTTTAGACAACGCTTAGTAATACCAGCCAAGTCAAAGTGGGTTCCAAAGTTTATGCGCGAATATCATTCGACCTCAACGGGGGGGGCACTCGGGGTCATTTCGAACCTATCGACGAATTGCAGCCAATGTATTTTGGAAGGGAATGAGATGAGATATCAACAGATATGTGGCAGAATGTGAGGTTTGTCAGTGTCAGAAATACCAAACCACTTCTCCAGGAGGGTTATTGTAACCATTACAGATCCGGATGTTATTTGGGAAGATATCGCCATGGACTTCAACAGGGGGCTGCCAGGTGGTTGTAGATAGACTCTCAAAATATGCCCACTTTTTGATATTGAAGCATCCGTACACGGCAAAGCAAGTAGCAGAAGTGTTCGGAAGAGAGATAGTTCGTCTGCATGTCGTTCCGAAGTCGATTGTGAGTGATAGAGATCCGATATTTTTGAGTCATTTTTGGAAAGAATTGTTCAAGCAGCTCGGCACCACCTTGCGGATGAGCTCGGCTTACCATTCGGAGACAGACGGAGAATCGGAAGTTCTGAATCGCTGTTTGGAAACGTATCTTAGGTGTTTCGCTTTAGAACAACCCAATCATTGGGCAGAGTGGCTTCACTGAGTGGAATTTTGGTATAATACCAATTTCCAAGCGTCGTTAAACACTACCCTCTTTCACATGGTTTACGATAGACCCCCACCAGTCTTAAACGAGTATGTCCATGATGAAACTTTGGTGGAGGTAGTGGCACAGGAACTTGTGGAAAGATATGAAGTTCTTCGGCAACTCAAGAGCAATTTACTGAGAGCTCAAGATCGCATGAGAAAATATGCTAATGTACACAGGAGGGATGTGGCATTCAGGGTAGGAGAGTGGGTTTATCTCAAGCTTCCGCCGCATCGGCAACAAACTGTGGCTAAAAGGGTTAACACCAAACTAGCAGCTAGGTTCTACGGACCTTTTCAAATTCTGCAAAAGGTGGGTGAAGTAGCATACAAGCTGCGGTTGCCAGAAGGGTCACAGGTTCACCCAGTATTTCACGCATCTCAGCTAAAGAAGGCGGTAGGCACGGCGCATGTCCAGACTGCTCTACCAGAAGTTATGGAAAAAGAGCGTCAAATGCAGTGGTTGCCAGAGTCCACACTTGCTCAGAGACTTAAGCAGAGAGGAAATCAGCAAATTGGTCAATGGTTAATCAAGTGGCTACATAAACCAATAGAGGAAGCTATGTGGGAGGATGAGGATGTCATCTTACAACAATTTCCTGAATTCGGACTTGGGGACTAGTCCGCTCTTAGGGAGGGCGGCAATGATAAGGACAGTGACCTGGAAGACATGCAAAGGCACGGGCCTGGACTCGAGCAAGCTGGAGGCAGGGATCCAAAGGACACAGCACATTCAAATGAGCAGCCACCCATCCGGTTTGTTTATAACAGAAGAGGAAACAAGGAGCGCATGTGAGGAGTTAAGATGGGACAGCTGACATACTGAGGTGGAGAGTTTAGTTAGGGAATAGAAAGAATATATGTTATGTAATCATGAATCAGGGATCGTAGGTTGTTATTACGTTTTTGGTGTGCATTGGGAGCAGGCCTTGTGGCTGCTTGTTGGTTATTTGTTTTTTTCCCAGATATTTGGTTTGATTATCTTCCATTACTGTAAACACGCAGACTATAGTTTTTCTTGATATCCAGATTATATTCCTCTTTCTCTTATATACAAATTTGTGAACTGTCAATCCTCAAACAATGATTTATCACAAACACATCAACCAAACACCAAATTTAAATCCAAGGAAGAGAATACATAAGAAAAAATAGTGACAGTAGAGGAAAAGAGAAGAGAACGCAGAACATACTCCCATGCTGGCTCAACATCCTTATTCCATATACCCTGCAGGTTTGCTACTTGAGTTCCAGGCCGTGAACAAGAAATAAGCAAATATCGACCGTACTGGAATAAAAGCTCCACCAAGGCTGGATCTTCATCGGTCTGAAAAGATTTTACCCTCTCTGCAGTAGAAATTGTACCATCTTCACTTCCCTTTATATAGGATGCATGATTATCTCTCTTCAGAGAACCATCAGCATGTATCTTGGAACTTTTTGATAGCTGGAGGGAGACACGATGAAAAAGACTTTGATAGTCATCCAAATGACGTGCATATAGATCAGAATATGACAAATTTTGTATTGACTTCAATGTACTTAGAGACTCGGATGTAGGATCCTTCTTAGAATCTGACGGCTTTGTGAATGGACCATCAAATGAAGAAGAAGCCACCAGAAGCAACACAGCCCAATCACAACCTTCAACCTTGAACTTCTTATCATCCATAGCTTGTATAATGCCCCTGCTGTCACTAATCTGCAAATCAAGAATTGCAGTAAACTGAATACCCTTTGGGTTGTCATTCGCCATCACTTTGGGAGGGATCCTTTTACCCGGACAGCTTCCTTTCATAACAATTTGATTATTTCCATTTACTTGTGAATGATGATGTAACTTGCTATCTAACGAGACTGTAAATGACAAAGAACCTGGTTTGCTTCCAGAAATCTTGGTTGCAATCACTTGATTGGGATTAGAAGCAAAATGTTCCCTTGTAAACTTGACATCACCAACAGAATAACTTACTCTAGCTGTAGCAGTGTCCAAATCTAACTCCCTGCGATATGAAGACTCTGTATACTTAAGATGGGAATCATCAAATTGTAGCTTGATATCACCCAGAAGTTGGTAAACCTTCAAAATCACAAGAAAAATCATTTAGACGATTGTTGAATATTTATGATAGAATGAAGTTATTGCATAATTCAAGAAGTTTAAGAACTCTTATCTTATAATAGAAAGCCAAAAAGAAGTCATAGCCAGCACACAGAAGATGTGTGATGAACAGTAGTTCCAAGGTCAAGTGCTGATCATGCTTTAGAAATTTTGTTAGATTACTGGTATGTCCTCATTTGTCACCCGGCTAAGTTATATCTGAGCATTATACTGGGTTTCAGAGCATTGAAGTTTATCACATTAAGAACAGGCTCAGTGACAGAGCAGAGGATAATTCTAAAGTCACTTATGCCATGGGATGAGGTGCCACTAGTCAGGAATTAAACATAAAAATAAGGAATGGTCTGATTAAGGAACACCTTGGGCACCATTCTCAAAACAGTTCCAGATGTCTTAACATTTGGCTAAAATTCAAAAAAAAAAATTCAGATCATCCTAAATAGGATAAAGTTCCTAGGTGGAACTGATGGAATTATTGGGTCAAAACAGCTCCAAATGTCTTTGACATTTGGCTAAAATTAAAAAAAATATATATATCAGATCATCCTAAATAGGATAAAGTCCAAGGGGGAACTGATGGAACTATTGGGTCCTAATCTCTCATTTAGTTTTCATGACCTCCAACCAAAAAATATATAACAAACTAACATGAACGGAAATAGCTAATTAAGTGGAAATTTCACCACTTCAATAATTTTACGATGAAATCCCAGTGACCATTCACAATTTTGAAACTAACTTTGAAACAGATGGTAAAATTCGCGTGCATCTATGCATATTATAAGAATTCCTTAGGTCATGTAAAAACATACATCGGAAGGACTGTCTGACAACTTGACTGCCGCTTCAGTGGCAGCAACATACTCGCCATTGTCAACAAGTTTTCTGACCTTTGCTAGTGCCTCTGGAGCTTTTGGGTTAGTATAGTTCCCTGGAGTCCCAGTCCAGAGTGTGTCCTCTGCAAACAAATTGAAACCTCAACATAAGACACAGAGGTTATGAGAGAAAAACGAGCCAACAAATCACATTGCAGCAGAGCAAGCAACCAGTTTATTTCCCCATTATAAACAATCCCACTTGGGAAATACAGGAAATAATTACAATCAGAACATGTAAGCTTTAATCCAAGAAAACAAAAAATGGAATTCACTGTGGCCACATTTAGCAACTGGTCCTCATTGTGCCAGAATTTCACCATTAAGCAAATCAACAGTCATTTAAGAGATCAGACAGAAGCTATAATAATCCCAATTGGGAAAAACAGATAGCATTGCCAATCACAATTATCAAATGCATATAAATAAAACCAATCCAAGCATTTGAAGCAACTTAAAATAACAGTTCAAAAGTAAAAACAAAAAACACAATGGCAATGCTCTTGCATTTTAGAACACAAAATGCAAAAGATGGGGATTTCATATACCATTAAGCTGGAGAGTCTCAGATGCAACGCCACCCCAAACCATGGCACCAAGGCTCCCATTACCAATGGGAATCGCATCCGTCCAGTGCTTAGCTGCCCCACTAAACGTAACCTTCAAAGGCTTGGAACTCTCTCCTCCATCACCAACAACAACGCTCGGGTTCCACAAATCTTTCTCTGTGGCTCGCCGCACCAGAACCCACTCTCCCATATCCTCCTCCTCCATTACCAACAACAAAGAAAGCTCTGAAGAAGTGCAGTGAAAGAGACGGTCAGTAGTCAGTGTGATGTATGAATGTGAAATGGAAAATAATTTTAATTATTAATATTTTACGAGTAATTTCAGCTTAATCTCTACATAAAATTTGACAATGTGGATCAGTTTTGCATTGAATACGATAGGGCCCGGCCCGGTTAGTGATTTTATTTCTCGTGGGGCACACGGCGCGAAGTTCGGGACAGTTGCTGTCCAGTCTGCTCACAAGAATCATTATTGAAGTTTCTTGTTTTTACCTACTGTTAGCTGTTGCAGTTTTTTTCGCGGCATCGTCAATTAACATTTGAATCCCTACTCCTTTTTTCTTTTTCATCCAATAAACAAAGTAAATGTCCAAATTTACCCATTGTATGTTTCATTATTTATTTATTCTTTCTTCGCAACTTATAATGTTGAAACTTCACACAAGAGATATGCCGATGTAACACCTCGGTCAACATAAAATCACGTATAAATAAATTTGCATTCATGAAGATTATTTCTTGAAAATTTGATAGGATTTTTACAATTTTAGTACATATTTATTTTTTAGTTATATTTTGGACAGTTTTCGATATTTCAGTTATAACTTGAGCTACCGATATCCTTTTATGAAAACTTATATAAAGATCCACAACTTTTATGTTGAGTATTTTTTCCAAATTTTAACCAGAATCAAGTTAAAAATGAACATTTTCCAGACTGCACAGAACAATGACGAAAATTATCTTTCATTTCAACATGTGCCAAATATAAATTATTATTTTAATCTTGTTGGTGGTAAATTCTGGTACCAAGACATTTGAACAGTACGACAAGGGTAGAAGAGATATTTTCCTCTGCATAGAAGACCAGCTTTCACAAAGGTTGACTTTTCATATGAAATTGCCGACCACATGAAATGACATGTGCCAACAATAACGGCCGAGCACCTGGTAACCCTTGACCGACTTCAGAACGGATGGTTAAACATGATCGGATCGGCAGCAACTTTCTCAGTTCAGATGATCATTGTGACCGACCTCATGAAAATCGGTCTGATGACGAGATATTTTTCACCGCCTCATTCTTACAGGATAAGATGATGAGACATCATTCTTACAGGTGCAGAATACAAGATAAGGTGATGGGACACAATAATAAAAGAATTAAGATATTTTCGGCCAAGTGGCCTTGGGGAAGGAATTCCATTAATGAGCCCACATGAGTGACATCATCTAGACGGGGGACAACACCACCTCTTTACTAGTATAAATAGGAGGGAGAAATATATTTGTAAGGGTTAGCTAATTGATCACCAAAAAAACGAGATAGAATTATTCTGTAAACACAAACAGCTCGGTTTTCACATTGACCGATCACAAAACAGGTCGGCCGAGCACGTTTCAGTAATAAAACATCTCACTCATTTTGTGCCCGTGGACGTAGGCTGGATTCGATCCACCGAACCACGTTAAATCTCTTTGTTGATAAGTGTGTTCATCTACTTTTTAGCCAAAGTTTGTTTTTGATCTCCCATAACCAAACAAATTCACAGTTGAGGGAGGATTATCCAGGGAGCGGTATTCCCTTATTGCCCCTGAGATGAAAATCAGCCGTCAACAGTTGGCACCATCTATGGGGACCCAACAAAAAGCAACTTACGTGGTAGGACGATGGTGAAAGGTGGAAACCACAGGTTATCAGAGAGCTCAACAACATAATGGATGGAAAAAATGGAGGAAAGCATGAGGAAAGACATGAAGGAGAACTAGACCTTCATGAAATCTATGATAGATAAGTTGGAAAGATTGAAAGAAATGAGTAATGAAATATTTGAAGTCGAGCCAAGGCGGAGGAGAAATAAAATAACGGAAGGAAAGAGGGTCGAAGATATGAGCGGGGATGGAGAACCCAGGAGGATAGATTCCTATAGCATGAGGTCTGTGGAGATACCAAGAGACTTGCAAGTGGGAGATATATGAGAAGAATAAGAGGAAATGCAGTCAACAAGTTCCTCCTATGATAGCCCACGTGTTACCAGGGGGGAGGTAGGAGGCATGGTAGAGCTGAACGAGAGGTCCCTAGTCGCGGCATGCGCCATACTCGGAGTGACAAGCACGAGGAAGTCTGTGAGGGGTAGCATGGTAACGCTGATGATATTATGAAAGCTTGGTTAAGAAAAGAAATGACCAAGTGGGAGGAGAACTTCAAAACTGACAGGGGAGATGCTCGGGACGACAAGGTTGAATCTCCATTCACGGAGGAAATAAGGTCGGTGAAGTTCTCAAGGCGATTCACCATGCCATCCATGACGTCTTACAAAGTCCATACCGATCCAAAATTTCATATTGAGAGTTTTGTCATGTTGATGGAAGTCCAATGAATGGTAGGAGATGCCATTTGCAAGGTGTTCCCATTAACCTTGGGCGGACCCGCCATTCTGTGGTTTAGAAGCCTAGCCCCAGGGAGCATCGGTAGCTTCACACAGCTCAGAAAGTCATTTGTTCGGCACTTTAAACTTTAAAGGGAGTTCAGGAAACCACCGCCCAAGGCAAAGGGAATTCAAGTCGATGCCTCAGAGTGATCAGGAGGCTCAGGTGAACCATGTGGTCGGGGAAGAGGCATATGTTCCTTTGAATAAGCCGCTGGGACAAATCATCATGGAGATCTAGGGCAAAAGTCTCTTGATAGAGCCTGACTTCAGAAGGTTCCCACCAGACAAAATGAGTAAAAAAAATCCTACTGTGTGCACCATAATTTGAAGGGGCATACGACAGACGGATGCAAAGACTTGCAGGAGCAAGTAGAAGACCTGACACGCAATGGTTATTTGAATAACTATATTGACCATGAAGTTATGGCAGCCAGGCAGAGATCAAACTGCCGATAGATGAATACCATCACTGGAGGGAGGACGTTGGCCGGGACTCTAACCGGTCAAGGAAGAATTATAGTTGGACTTGGGGGCCGAAGGTGTTAGCAACAGAGCGGGCCCCAGGAACTCAATGTGGTCGGTCAGTACCAGTAATGTTCACAGATAAGGATGCTCGAGGGGTGAGCTTCCCCCATGATGATGCACTGATAATTAAGGCAGTGATCAGTGGTACCGAGGTAGATAGAATCCTGGTGGATCCCGGGAGCGCAGTGGATATGATTTCCAATGAGACCTTGGACGGCAGAACAGATGGTTAAACATGGTCGGATCGGCAGCAGCTTTCTCAATTCAGAGGACCATTGTGACCGACCTCATTAAAACCGGTATGATGACGAGATATTTTCCACCGCCTCATTCTTATAGGATAATATGATGAGACATCATTCTTAAAGGTGCAAAATACAAGATAAAGTGATGAGACACAATAATAAAAGAAGTAAGATATTTTCGGCCAAGTGGCCCTGGGGGAAGGAATTCCATTAATGAGCCCACATGGGTGACATCATCTAGATGGGGACAACACCTCATCTTTACTAGCATAAGTAGGAAGGAGAAACATATTTATAAGGGTTAGCTAATTGATCACCAAAAAACGAGATAGAATTATTATGTAAACACAAACAGCTCGGTTTTCACATTGACCGATCACAAAACAGGTCGGCTGAGCACGTTTCAGTAATAAAACATCCCACCCATTTTGTGCCCGTGGACATAAGCTGGATTCGATCCACCGAACCACGCTAAATCTCTTTATTGATAAGTGTGTTCATCTACTTTTTAGCCAAACTTTACTTTTGCTCTCCCATAACCAAACAAATTCACAGTTGAGGGAGGATTGTCCCGGGAACGGTATTCCCTTATTGCCTCTGAGACGAAAATCAGCCGTCAACAAATCTTAAAAAATTTTCCTTTTGTAATATAAACCAACCACTATTTTCCTCCTTCTCCATCAACCATATCCACACAATTTCTACCCCCACTCGAAATTTTGCTCTCCCAAGTTCATGCCAAACATGGATGGGTCCTTCTGCTTCTTCAAGCAAACTTTAACTTGGTAAGTTTCTAACTCTTCTTTTCATTTAATGTCAGAATTTCTAGCATGAATTTTCATTTTTCAAATTCGAAATTATTGAAATTTAGGGGTAGAATTGACATGATTTGCATGATTAAGTTATTCAGTATATTTATTTATACATTGGATGATGTTAAAATTTAATACAAATTCCATTTTTCAATTCATTTTACCTCCTCTAAATTGAGATATTTTATCATGTCCTAACTTAAATACGAGATGAGAGTTGACATTAAAAAATCTTATCATTTTTGCAGGATGAGAGTAGGACAAATATAAAAATATCCTTCGATTTAAAATTACTATAATTATTATATTGTAAATTTGTAATTTCAATTTCCGCTATTTCTAAAATTAAAACAAAAGTAACTAAATTAAAATACTCAATAACATCCAAAAAACATAGGTTGATGTATTTTGAACCTTAAATCTCAACTATAAATTTTGAAATGAAAGCAATTGAAACTGCTAGCATATAATAATATATAGAACATGTATACAGTTAAGATGAGGCTGGTGATAAATTATTCTACGTGTATTTATTCAATATTTTTGGTAAATTGAATTATGATGATCCTTTAAAAGATTAAAAATTTGTCAAAAATCATTCATCTGGGGTTTATTTGGGAAAACATGACAAGACAGATAAAACAAATTTGTGTCTTAATTGAGGACATGGGATGAGTTTGTGAGTAACAAATCTTTTTTTGATATTTTGTTAAATAAAAAGTCGTAATTTTTTTTCCAAACTCAATCTGATTTCTTCACTACTATCTTGAGTTTGAGAGGAGATGTTAGATTATATTCAAACAAGCAATTAATATAATAGTTGTGTAGTTATGTATTTAATATAATAATTGTGTAGTTGTGTATTTAATATGCTAATTGTATAATGCCTATATAATGACATCTCATTGTAATTCTAAATTCAAGCAAATGTTAATACATATTTTCTTCACAAATTCTCACAAGTTAGAAAACTTCCCTATCACTTTTAACAATATTTTCTTTTAATTAATTTGTAATTTTTTTTTCAAAATTGGAAATCCTCAAATTTACTTAAAACTCTATTTTTAAATTCTCTACTAGTTTAGGAATTGTCTAGGCCCTTATTAGACGGTGTAGACACTGGATTGCTGCCGTGTTAATTGGGTGAATTAGAGAGATTATTGTAAATTTGTTCCTCGAGTCTAAGGGTGTAGTTCTTGTAAGAACATCGGACAGTCGAAAGATTTTACCTACTCTGCTTAAGTCTGGATCGAGTGATATGACGACGTAATTTTTAATGTTTTCAAAAAAAGATTATTGTATTCTTTTTCCCTCTTTTAAGTGATAAATCTATCACTTGGAACGCTGAACCATATAATTACCAATACTGAAACCATGAAAAAAGGATAAATGAACTCCATGAAGCTTCCAATTGGAATACCCCTCACGGTGCTCCCCAGTTCGAGTCCCGCTAGAGTCATCATTGTTGGGAGGACCATACCGTACAGCTCTCGGTCTGAATCCGGATTAGTCAGGCCCAATATGGCACTGGATACCGGGTGGGGAACCAAAAAAAAAAAAAAAATACCCCTCACGGCGGTTTCTCGATATTCTTAAGTCAACATTTGTTTCCACTTTGAACACGGAATGAATTATGTCCAGCTCATGGCTTAGACTTTTTAAATCATTATAATTTATCACTTCTAATTAATTGCCTTGCCATCATAATTTTATTCTATCGTAATTTGGAATTAATTAAGTTCTGAACACACAATGGAAGTCTGTAAATAGAAAACTTTCATTCTTTCTTTCTTCAGTCATTTCTTTTTATTATTCTGAGTTGAGTTCTATTAACCCTTTTTTTTGTTTTAACTATAGGAGTTTCCTTACATTTTTTTTTTTTTTTGGAACGATGGAAACCCCTCCACCAAACCACCCATTATGGGCCGCGGCGCAGGTAAAATCACCGACTGTCCCAGGCTCTTACAAGAAGTACACCCCCTGGATTCGAACCCAAAACCTCAAGGTGAGATCCTGAACCCTACACCACCAAGCCACACCCATTGGGACGGAGTTTCCTTACATATTATAATCTGATTGTAGAACTGCGTCTTGTATTGAATTTTTGTGCTATGATGACTTTGAGACCTGTCTTTTTCAGTATAATTTGGTCTTCGGACTCGACAAATTTGAATTTTGAAATTTTTATCAAAATAAAACCACAGACTGACGACTTTTCCACCAGTATATTTATTACTTTTTCTAAGCCAGACGAGAATGAAAAAGAAAGGGGGGAGAGAAAATTTATTACAAGTGCTCCACCAAAGAGAAAGTTTATTACAAGCATTCCACCAAGTCTCCTAAAGAAAAATGCTACGAGTTAAATTGATTTGATTTCAGCTTATGACAAAATTAATATAAAATAATGGTCATCTTTGGCGCATTACTGAATAAAATCAAATGATGATCTGCTTGACTCGGATATTCGCCTACGATTTCATTTGAGTGCAGTCAAATTCACACGGGTGGATTCAGGACGGAGACAATAATTTTTTAATTTAAATTTTAATTTAAATTATTAAGAAAATTTTCAAATAAACCAAAAATTTTTAATTCTGAATCCTCACAGGCCCAAACCAATGGGTTTTTGCACCATGGACTTTTATTATCTTCACCCACAACACAACACAACATTCGTCTAAGTCAACACATTAACAGAGTTGAATTTGTGTAAGAATTTATATAAACCAATATATAAATAAAGAGAAGCATGTGAAGGAAGGCAGGGAAAAATCCAAACGGTAGACAAAAACAAAACAGAAGAGAAGAAGCGTGTGAGTCAACAAATCAAACTCAAAAAGCTGTTTCAAAAACTTGAAAATTATCTTCTGTCAGTCCCCTTATTATCTAATTCTGAAAACCCAGAGGCTCAGAAAAAAATGGAGGGTAATCTTCAGAAAGTGGTGCTGTTTCTCTTCACAGTATCTGCAGCACTATCAAGAGCACAAAACTTCAAGTGCAGCAGCAGCAGCAGCAGCTCCCCAGTAAGTTGCCAAGCTCTAGTAGGCTACTTGCCGCCGAACAAAACAACAATTTCAGGCATTCAATCACTCTTCACCTTAAAGAACAACTACAGCATCCTGGGAGCCAACGATTTCCCACCAGACATCCCACGCGACTTCACTATTCAAGCCCTGCGGCCCATCAAAATCTCCATCCCATGCCTCTGCACCAACGGCTCTGGTAATTCTTCTTCATTTCTTCCTTATCATTATTAATCTTACAACCCCACCACTGACAATGACTGCTCTACTTCTTGCTCACCTCACATGTCATTATGTATTTGACAAGACATATCATCTCTGTATTTTGATTGAATATTTATTAAGTTTACAAATTTATGTCTTAATTTGCAAGGTGTAACACAAAATGTCGAAATCTAACTAATGTAACCAGTAATTTGGTCCCGGTGTGGCTTGGTGATATAGGGTACATGATTCATCGTTTCCAAAAAAAAAAAAAAAAAAAGGTAACCAGTAATTTAGCAACCGGGGTGGAGCTAGACTTTGTTTTAGGGGCGGCACTCGGCAGCATTAATTGGCTAACTCTTGGCAAAACCGGGGTTATATTTGTAATTTCTTATAACTTTTATCACCAAAAAATATAAAAAAAAAATTAAAAATTAAACTACTAATATATATTTTAGCCACCTCTGAAATTAAATCTTGACTCGGCCTCTACATTGTTTATTACTTTGTTTTATCGGAAATCTTAATAAGTCTAAATTTAACTGAAGTCTAAATATCTCTAATGAATGTGTTTGAATAATATGTTTATTTGTTTTTTTCAGAGAAGTTGGGATCATAGTGAAAAGAAACAGAATTTAGACAGGCAAAGCTATAAAAAAAAAATGTATCTAAAATTAGGGGCATAATGGAAACAAATAGAACTTATAGGGACCAAAATATAAATATTTATTACTATCTTTCAGTTGATTTTTTTTGGGACCATTCCAACTTAGGCTATAAAAGAGCTTGTTGGCAAGTTTAATAAAAAACTTGTGACTGGTGGATGGAAAATTAATAACTTGTCAGCCTAATTTTATCATTTATATGAAGATTTTAAGTGTGTGTATATATATATTATGAATTCACTTATTTCAACTAAATTAATCAATAATTTTAACATTAAGGAGATGTTTCATTCATTCATTCTTTCTTTAATTTCATTTTGTATTCACTGTAGAATTTCTAACATTGTATCTTTCTGCATTTTGTTGATGGATTTGGTGAAAAATCATAAGAATCTTTATAAAAAAAAAAGTGTTTTTGTTGAAAGTGGTTGATGGATTTGACCATATTTTGGGGGGAAAAATTGTGGCAGGTGTGTCAAACAAAGTGCCAGTGTACACGGTGAAGAAAGATGATGGTCTAGACTTTATAGCAAGAACAATATTTGGACAATTGCTCAAGTACCAACAAATTGCGGAGGCTAATAATATTAGTGACCCAAATCTGATCCAAATTGGCCAAAATTTGACGATTCCATTGCCATGTAGCTGTGATGATGTTGATAATGCCAAGGTGGTGCACTATGCACATGTGGTGGAAGATGGGAGCTCTTTTGAGTTGATTGCTCAGAAGTTTGGAGCTGATAAAGATACTTTGATGAAGCTTAATGGCATTGATAGTGATAGTAAGCTCATTGCTGGCCAAACAATTGATGTTCCTCTCAGAGGTATTTTCTTTCTTCCTTCCTTTTGTTTTATCTTCTGTTTTTCGTTTTCTTGCTTCTGTTGCTGTTGCTGTTGCTTTTGTTTTTGTTTTTGTTTTTTGTTTTCTGGTTTTCGCCCTCTTGTTTTTCTTGTTTGAGAAAAGAATAGTAGGAGTTTGTGTCATTGAATAACTTTTCCCCTAGCAGACTTGTGCATCTTTTGGAGATCTTTATATTTGGGAACATAAATGACCAATTTAAGAAGGACCATGGCATTATGGGGACATCATTTTGCTCTACTTAAATTACATGTTGCTGACATCCTCAAGTTTTCAGGGAGTCTAAGCAATTTTGTTTTTTGATATAGTAGGTTGGCCGTTGGCGTTACTAGGTTAGAAGGTACAACTGATAGCTTGCTTAGGATGGTCTTATTTATAAGTTATAGTGTTACGCTCTACATTTTCAAGCACCATGCAAGAACTGCTTCATGAAACTAACTGTGCATTGTATAGTCATGTTGGTTTTGACTTTTTGAGTGATGATTAAATTTCTCTGCTGTGCCAATTGATTCGGCAAAGTGTTTAGATTGTAGAAGGGTTTTCAATGTTAATTGGTCGCATTCGTTCTCTTGAATTATATTTTTATATTAGATTATTAGTTCAGCTCCAATCCTGGCAGTGGTTTGTCAAGTTAGACAGAATTCCGTGGTAATATATCTCATAATGTGATATCTCTTTTGTTGTTCTTCTATAACTTGGAGATCTGATGATATTTTAATGCTTATATGCAGCTTGCAATTCATCGATAAGAAGCGACTCATCAGACAACACTTTACGTGTTGCTAATGGCACTTATGCGATCACTGCTAACAGTTGTGTGAGGTGCCGGTGTGATGCTGCAAACAGCTGGACGTGAGTGTTTTACTCGATAGCTTGTTATTGTCGAAACTTTCCCATTTAATGATTTCTCGATGATATTCTTTTCTGTAAACCATTTTTGTATGGTCAGGTTACAATGTGAGCCTTCCCAACTTCAACCTTCAACCGACTCCAACTGGAGAACATGCCAATCTATGTCATGTGCAGGTTCAGAATCTTTATCCATTGGCAAAACCACTTCAAATAATTGCAATCAGACAACCTGCGCATATGCTGGTTATAATAACCAGTCCATCCTCACAGCCCTTAACTCTTTGTCCAACTGTTCAAGTAAGTGAAAATTATCGGCGCTTCCATTATTTTGGCTTTATTTATGCTATTGCGCTAGTTGCCAATGAATCGAAATTTATGTTCCGACTGTCTCATTAAATGGGAAATACCATTTAGTTGGTCTCATTGCAAGGGCATTCGCTTTTCACACGACGTAGGGTTCAGATTTTCACTTTAAATTCACTTGCATGAAAGATTTGTGCAACTAACCGACTGAAAGATTCCTTCCATCAGTAGTTTTCATTAAATCACCAGAAACCAATGGCATGTAGCTCATATGTACTCTTTAACAGATTTTTACCATTGACATTAAACTTGTGTGTTTATTCATTGTTGACAGCTCCCAGTAACGACGCTTCAAGGATCGCGAATTGGAACTTCCTTTTAGTCTCGATCTTCTGGGTCCTTCTACGTTTTCTTCTTATTCAGTAAAATGTTGGTACTTGTTACGGATTACGCTCATTTTTTCCCATGTCATGTCGAGAATCGGAGTAGATATGAGTGTAATATAGAGCATATTTTCATGTATTACGCTAGATAATAAAATTTATTGTGTGCTTCATCTGATTTGCAGAAACTTTGAGATTTCTTCAAAATGAATCTGGGACTGTTGAGATCAAAACTGGTTTGTGAACCAATTTAGCTCGGAAATATTCCAGTTTTCTGTCTTGAACAAGAATGTAAATCAAATGAAAATGAGAAAACAAAAGGATTTATGCAATAATTTGGAGCAAATAGGTAGAGATTAGCTATATGCCATTTGCTGCTGTGCACTCCATTGACAATGTCCAAAGCCAGATTTCTGGAGCCCAACAACAACAACAACTCGCTTCCCTTTGACAAAGTTGGCAGCAGCTTCATAACCCATGGCCGTGTATTCCGGTGTAACCAGAACATTAATTCACGATAAAATTTGATTTTCACCAAAAAAAAATAATAATATATATACTATTCATTCTAAGGGATAAAATAAAATTATCTCAATAATATAAAAAATCTTGTAAATTTGATTTCAGCAGCTCCTCCACAGCAACTCAGCCAATACAATTTATTTTAGTACAAATTGTTTTCCAAAATGACCCCCTCTCAATTAAAATCTGGGTTCCGTCCTTGTATTTAGTTTTTGGATCCGCTATTATATATCTTATAATTTGTTGATGGTAAGAATCAAGATGTAATATATCAAGCAATTGATCAAGGATAAAGATGAGATTTCCCTTTTTCAGAAGGAAAATATATTCAGAAGAAATGTCAAGCATTCCTCGGCTCGGCAGAAAGCATTGACATGATCTGGGGAAACCGGACTATGAGATTCAATACAAAACTCATAAGCCGATCACATCAAAATACACAGTTGAACACATTAGGACGGGAAGGCAAGTCAAAATCTATCCGGTCAGAAAGAAAGGTGTGATGAGTCCACAGGTTGTCTGGCCACCCACCTAGTCACCGACAGAAGCCTCAGGAAGGTAATTCTCCTTTACACGTGTCAACTCCCGGTAACACCCATCAGGCGGTCATCATCACTAAATGCATGTGGCAGTGAGAAGTCAAACTGATTCGATGGGATGTCAGAAAGCAGGTCCATTTTCGACAAAAGCAGGCCTAGGGCAGAGAGCTAGAAAATGAAGCAGGTTCACGTGGAAGACTCTACGGAATTGGGAACAGTAGCCGCCTCAGTTTTACCGCCACAACTTAGTATATATATATATATATATATATATATATATATATATATATAAGGAAAGGTCCTTTTTGGTAGAAGGAGGAGAGAGGGGCGATAAAAAAAGAGACACAAAAAAAGAGAGGCATAGAGAGTCTTTTTTGTAATTATTTTCGTAAAACAGCTCGGTTTACGCACTGACCGACCACAAAACAGGTCGGCCAAACACATTTCAGCAATAAAACACTCATCCGTTTTGTGCCCGTGGACGTAGGTTAATTTCTTGTGTCAATCTGCATGCTCTTCTCCATCTGCCAAAGTTTGCTTTTGGTTGTCCTCATAACCAAACAAATTCACTGCTGAAGGAAGGTTGAATCCCAGGAACAATATATTTCCGATATTATCCCTGAGACGAAAACCAGCCATCAACAGTTGGCGCCGTCTATGGGGATCGAGCAAAAAGCAACTCGCGTTGAGAGGCAATGGTGGGCGTTGAAAAGCTGCGATTTTCACAAGCAGCTCAACAGAAAAATGGATGGAAGGGGAAAGGAATGGGAAGAAGCAAGACGAAAGAGGAGGAATGAATGGTCCATATGTATGAAGACCTTTTCTTGTTGATTTGTGGAATGAAATGTAAAAATGTTAGTGTGGGAACACAGGAACTGGGCGACGCATGTTGTCCCGGGCTCGCGGCCCGGTCGGGAGTACGGAGTAGCCACGGGGGACTAAACCGGAGAATAATGGAGTCGCCACCCGATGTGAACCGGGAAAATGAGATTTAAGGCCGCACTCACCCCTCGCAAGGGAAGACCTCAAACCATTGGGTTCAGAATGGTCCCTTACTTATGCCACTTGTAATGACAGGATTTATGTAATAATTTAATCAGGCTTAAGTAGCACTTATTTCCAAGAGTATCATGCTTCTAAATTCACGGGTACAAAATAAAACTTATACATACATTTCACATATATCTCATATCTAAGAACACATGCCTGAAAACACCTCAAAGTAACAACGAACATACAACTTCATTCAACATATCATATTCATGAAAAACACAAGCATACATAATAACCGCATAAGCATACATGTGAGCACTTTTCCAAGTGATACGTGGAATTGTATCCCAAGTACAGACCGCATTACCGTCCATTCGGAATCGGCTACGAAATTTATGTCTGGGTTTCCATCCGATATATCACAAGAAATAATACTCCAAAGTCATCATGGCATAGGTATATGAATAGTAATACGTTAAATCAAGACTAAGGCAAATGACGCAACTAATGGAATAAACATGCTTTTCATTATTATGTGCACAAAGATAAGAATGACTATGTGTGGTTCCATAAAAAATTCACCTAAGAAACAATTATACATGGCATGTGATGAATATGTCTCAGTTCAGTGTGTTCGCGTTCGTGTAGCGTTCGTAAACGTGTTCGAACGGTAAACAGAAGGTTCGCGTTCGTATGGCGTTTGATAACGCGTTCGAACGGAAATGAAACAGAATGCTCACGTTCGTATGGCGTTTGTTAACGCGTTCGAACGAAAATGAAACAGAATGCTCACGTTCGTATGGCGTTCGTGAACGTGTTCGAACGGAAATGAGACCTGATGCATGATAAGGCAAGATGCATGCGCGTTCGAGCTGCGTTCGTAAACGCGTTCGAACGGGAACAGACCTAATGCATGATAAGACCAAGAAAGTGCGTGTGCGTTCGCGTAGCATTTGTAAAACGCGTTCGAACGGGAAACAGAAGGTTCGCGTTCGTATAGCGTTCGAGGACGCGTTCGAACGGAACCAGACCTGATGCATACAACCACAAAGAATAAAGACAACAATGTCAAGCTCAGTATGTCCGATCAAACGTATCTCACATCCAACCGAACACACATCAACCGGAGCGGCAAAGCATCGTGGTAAAGGGCTTTAACCCTTCCCCATATGGGATTTTTCATTCCACTTACTAAGCCCGTGCGCTCGATTGAATCATGCATACATAGAATTAAAAACAATAATATCAAACTAGCATGCCCGATTGAATGTGTCTTGCATTCAACCGAATACACATCGACCAGCGCGGCAAAGCATTGTGGTAAAGGGCTTTAACCCCTCCCCGTAGGGGATCTTTTATTCCACTTACTAAGCCCATACACTCGATTGAATCATGCATACATAGAATTAAAAGCAATAATATCAAACTAGTATGCCCGATTGAACGTGTCTTGCATTCAACCGAGCACACATCAACCGGCGCGGCGAAGCAATCGTGGTAAAGGGCTTTAACCATTCCCCATAGGGGATCTTTTATTCCACTTACTAAGCCCGTGCGCTCGATCGAATCATACATAAATAAGCAACATGCAGAATTCGAGTGACGAAAAATAAATAAATAAATCAAAGCAGCATGAAACAAGAGAATGTGCCGTTTACTCAAGTGGTACGTGGAGTTGTATCCCAAGTACAGACCGCACTACCGTCCATTCGGATTCGGCTACGGAATTTACGTCTGGGTTTCCATCCTATATACCACGAGAGACGACACTCTTTTATTCATCCAATACCCATACACACATCATACACAAACAAGATTCAACGAATAAGTAAAATATAATCAAAATAAATAACAAAAATCACGTAAAGATGAGTGTGAAAAGTACCCTCAGGTCTAACCTTTTAAGCCGTCTCTCGGACTCTCGTTTCGCGAAGATCGGAAGGGGTAAAGCTCCGCAACTTTTCTGGTTCACTAGTTTGCCTTTTCCTTCGCTGTTTTGCCGCTCAAGCTACTGTTTCGAGTCCGTTTTACTGCTGTTTCCTTGTGGTTTCGCTGCCATTTCCTCTGTATTTTTTTGCTTACTGTTTTTGGGTGTGTTCTTCCTGTAATTTTCTTGTGTGTTGTGTATGAGCTAGAGGAGTGCATGTCTTGGTTAGGGATTGTTTATATTGAGAAGGGTTAGGGCTTCACCTTGTCTCACAAGGAAGGGGTTTGGTGCATTAAAGGGAGGATTTGATTTGGTGTTGGACAAGGAAATGATTAGATTGAGGGGGGACAAATCTTGGCTAGATTAGGAATACAATATCTTTAGATTGGTTATGATTGATTTTAATTAGGCATGATATCTTTTTAATTTAGTATGTGATTTTTAGATTTGTTTTGATTTCACCATGTGTCAAATATGTGTTTTAAGTGGGCTTGGGCGTGTGGGCCAAGGCTTGGGCGAATTGGGCTTAATGTGAGGCTAGCAGTAAAACCAGAATTACCGACACCGTTCGAACGCCTCCTCGAACGCGACACGAACGCCCGCAATCTGTTTGCCGTTCGAACGCATACACGAACGCAGCACGAACGAAAACAGTGAACCTTGTTTATTCTGAATTTCCCCTTCCGATATCCGTTTCCTGCGGCTTCCGTGACTCAAAAGATAGTGCCTCCAAATGAGACTCATCATCGGGTTTCACATGCAAAAATACAATGCCTACAGTTAGCCAATGGACACCCATCCGGGGTGAATTGTTGAATGAAATGTAACGAGGGGGATGTTGTAGGACACAGAAACTGGACGACGCATGCTGTCCCGGGCTCGCGGCCTGGTCGGGAGTACGGAGTAGCCACGGGGGACTAAACCGGAGAATAATGGAGTCGCCACCCGGTATGAACCGGGAAAATGAGATTTAAGGCCGCACTCACCCCTCGCAAGGGAAGACCTCAAACCGTTGGGTTCGGAATGGTCTCTTACTTATGTCACTTGTAATGAAAGGATTTGTGTAATAATTTAATCAAGCTTAAGTAACACTTATTTCCAAGAGTATCATGCTTCTAAATCCATATGCACAAAAATAAATTTTACACCTAAATTTGCATATATTTCACATCTAAGATTGCATGCTTGAAAGTACATCAAAGTAGCAACGAACATACAACTTCATTGGCATATTGCATTGATGGAAACACAAGCACACATTAACCACACAAGCACACATAAAAGCGAATCAAATAATGGCGAACATGTGATTTCATAGACATAACATAAACAAATAGCCATTACATGTCCATGCACAAATAAAAGAGTCAACTAAGTATATAATGCAAAAAGACACTTAAGGATGCAATTAGGCATTAAAATAAGCATGCTATGACGTGGTGCAAAAGAAGATAACTAATATGGACACAAACACACATGTGAGCACTTTTCCAAGTGGTACGTGGAATTGTATCCCAAGTACAGACCGCATTACCGTCCATTCGGAATCAGCTACAAAATTTATGTCTGGGTTTCCATCCGATATACTACAAGAAATAATACTCAAATGCTATCATAACATGGATATATGAATTATACTACGTTAAGCCAAGACTAAGGTAAATGATGCAATAAATAGATGAAAGACACGGCAAATATTGTGGTAAAGGTAGCCTTTTAGGCTTTTCTTCCCCCAAATGGAGAACCTTTTAATCCAACACAATAAGCCCATGCGCTTTTCATTACAATGCGTACAAAGACAATGATAACTATATGAAACTTCGTATACCCGATTGAACACATCTTACATTCAAACGAATATACATCAACCGGCGCGGCAAAGCATCGTGGTAAAAGGATTTTAACCCCTCCAAATAGGGGACATTTAATCCGACTTACTAAGCCCATGCACTCGATCGCATCATGCATACAAAGAATAAAGACAATAATATCAAACTTAGTATGCCCGATTGGACATATCTTACATCAACCGAACACACATCAACCGGCGCGGTAAAGCATCATGGTAAAGGATTTTAACCCCTCCAAATAGGGGACCTTTAATCCGACTTACTAAGCCCATTCGCTCGATTGCGTCATGCATAAACAAGTAACATGCGAAATTTAAATGACGAATAATAAATCAAAGCAACATAAAACAAAAGAAAGTGCCGTTTACTCAAGCGGTACGTGGAGTTGTATCCCGAGTACAGATCATACTACCATCCATTCGGAATCGGCTATGAAATTTATGTCCTGGTTTCCATCCGATATACCGCGAGAGTTGACACATCTTTCATTTTATTCCAAGGCCACAACATATAATATTTCGTAATACATGCATATTTATCTACTCAAGGGCCACAACTTGCATTTTAACATAATAATCATGCGAACAATACTCAATAGATAATAAAAATAAAACTGAAAATGAGTATGAAAAATACCCTCAGGTCTAACCTTTTATGTTGACTTTCGAACTCGCATTTCACGGCCGTCGGAAGGGCTATCACATCGCAACTTTTCTGGTTCACTGGTTTGCGTTTTACCTCGCTATTTCGCTGCTCAAGCTACTGTTTTGACTCCGTTTTGCTGCTGTTTCCTCGCGGTTTCGCTGCCGTTTGGTCGCTGCATTTTAGGTCACTGTTTTTGGTTGTTTTGGGGACTGTTTTACGGTTATTTGGACTGGTTTGGGCTGCAGTTTCGGAAGGGTTCCAGGGCATTTTTTGTTACTGTTTTAAGGATTGCAGGGCTGCTATTTGGGGAGTTTTTACTCACTGTTTGTGGGTGTACATGGCTACTGGTCAGACGTGAGGTTAATTTGCATGAGGGCTGCGGTTTGTGGACTGCATGTGCATGGTTGTTACGTGAAGAGGCTTTGAATGGTCGGTGTGTGGGATATGCTGAGGCGTGAGGGGGGCTGTTCACGTGTTTGGCTTATTTGGTGTGGAGTGAAGTGGGGTCTTGTGACGTTGTGGCTTATGGGCGTGTGCTGAAGAGTGGATGGCAGGTTTCTTCTTGCGTTGAAGGCAGATGAGGTTAATGGGCAGTGCAAATGCGTGAATGAGGCTGGCCGTGAAGGACCATGCGGCTTGCTAGGGTAGTTGGCGTGAAGTTGGTTTCGTGAGGGGCATGTGTGTGTGGTGGCTTAGAGTCAGGGTTAGGGACGTGTGAAGGGTTTATATACTCATGGAGGGATGAAGCCGTTGAGGGCAGTGAAGGTTTCTTTTCTTTGTTGTGTTCTGCCGTGTGAGTTGTGTCTTTTATGTGAGGGATTTTTTTGAGCTAGGGGAGTGCATGTCTTGGTTAGGGGTTGTTTATATAGAGAAGGGCTAGGGCTACTCCTTGTCTCACAATGAAGGGATTTGATTTAGTGTCTAAGAAGGAAGCAATGGATTTGATGGAGACAAGATTGGTTTAGATTAGGAAGGTTGAATATTTGATTGGCTTGTTTAGGAATACAATTTGTTAGATTAGGAAGTCAATATTTTTAATTGGTTATGATTGATTTTAATTAGGCATAATATTTCTTTAATTTAGTATATAATATTTTGGATTAGGAAGTTACAATATTTTAATTTGGTATAATTATATTTTATGTCTTATTTATTTGGTATGATTTTATTTCATGTTTTATTTAATTTGGTAAATGGCTTAATTAATTATTTTATTTAATTTGGTATATTATTTAATTAATATTTTATTTAATTTGGTTGTATTTTGAGGGCCTTGGGCGTGTGGGCCAAGTGTGGTGGGTTATGTGTTGTGTTGGTTTGGTGAGTGAAGCTTGTACGTGTATGGGCTTGCGGGGTTTTGGGTCAAGGCCAAGGGGCTTGCGGGGGTTTTGGGCCGAGGTTAAGTGGTTTGCGGATTTTTTTAGGCTAAATGTGATTTAAAACGGAGGTCCACCAGCGAGCCCGAAGCTAAACAAGCGAGTAAAATTCGACAAAGTACTGATTTCCATCTTTTCCCTTCCGACGTCCGTTTCCCGCGGCTTCCGTGACTTAAAAGGTAGTGCCTCCAAATGAGACTCATCATCGGGTTTCACATGCAAAAATGCAATGCCTACAGATGTGTTACATCAGTTGGTGACAGCTGACCAGACTCCTCAGTAGGAAGGAACTACACTTCCTGAACTGCCGATCGCCAGCTTCATAAGTTACTTGTGCTGGGGGACCGATCAGGGAGCTAGTCAGCCAAGGGCAAGGTGAACGCCCGACGGGTGAGGTGAAAATTGGTGAGGCGGTCTTCCATGAACTAGGAATAAAGAGGGTAAAAGTCTTCCGGGAAAACCGCGCAGAGCAGAGACTGAAGACCTCACCCAAACACCCAGGGATGCGTTCAACAAACTAGGCGCCGATAAAATGCATTGTCGAAGGAGCACCGACGGAGTGCCTGGTTCAGCAGACCCTGTGATCCGGCTCGGAAACCTTGGGATCAAGTTCAGATCGGGGATCCCAACGGAGCGCCTGATGTAGGAGCCAGCCTGAGTGTGAAGTTTACAACTTTGGCATACGCATCAGGAGTTTTCGAAGCTCGGATCAGAAGATACGGTGAAGCCGCGAAGCAGAAGACAGAAGAAAACCAATGTAAAAGCCTCTCTTGAAATGTCCCGCAAAGAGTTGTAAGAATGACACCATGTCATTTAAAATATGAATAAAACTCTCATTTTTTTAAGAAACTTGCACATCGCTTGTTTGTTAATTAAACATGAAAGTTGTCTTCATTATTTACTTTGACATGCTCGATGCGAAGGTAATGACTTGAGGTCAGAAAGGGCACCAAACTCGCGGCACGCCAAACACAAGTGTTATTATCAAACCCCCGGGTAAGTGCACCGACCTGGCTCTTTTCATTCTAAGTGGGAGATACTACAAGGGATGAAGTGCATGAGGGAGCGCGTGAACCCCTCGTGGTAGGATCAGACTCCCGAGGAGGAACTAACTACCCATGACTTGCATCTATGTCTAGGCTAGGGGCTGGATTTGTCCCGCCGAGGCCTCTGCGGGCACCACCGGCTCGGGGCTGGAGTTCGTTCCGCTGAGGCTTCGTGGTGTAGGCTAGGGGCTGGATTTGTCCCGCGAGGCCTCTGTGTGCCACCGGCTCGGGGCTGAAGTTCGTTCCGTCGAGGCTTTGTGGTGTAGGCTCGGGGCCGGATTTGTCCCGCCGAGGCCTCTGTGTGCACACCTGCTCGGGGCTGGAGTTCGTTCCGCCGAGGCCGCTAGGAATTATGTTTTGGAAACCTCGGGCATGACGCTGTTTCGAGGCATCCGTGCTGTTTTTACACTTGTGATTATCTCGTTTGGGGGTATGTGCTAAGTCACCCCCGCCTTTTGCCTATTCCATTTTTTTAAAAAAAAGAATCTTTTTTGTGTTTTCGCTGGTCTAGTGAGGGAACGCCCGCGTCAGAGACAGTAGAGCATCGAAGATTGATTGTTTCCCTTCCGTATAAGTGTTGGAAATTGATCGGCTCGGGGTTGGATTTGTTCCACCGAGGCTTCATGGTTTGATCGGCTCGGGGCTGGATTTCGTTCCGCCGAGATCGTGCAATTATTCGGTTTGGGGGTTGGATTTGTTCCGCCAAGATTTCATCCCTCAGCTCGGGTTTGGGGTGACTACCACCGAGTCTGATTCTTCAAACTACTGGGATGTATCATTCCCTCAGGTTCAAATGTTTCTCTCATCTCGGGTTTGAGGTGACTCCCACCGAGTCTGATTCTTCGGACTGGAGATGTATCATTCACCAGGTTCAAATGCTTCCCTCAGCTCGGGTTTGAGGTGACTCCCATCGAGTCTGATTCTTCGGACTGGGGATGTATCATTCCCTCAGGTTCAAATGTTTCCCTCAGCTCGGGTTTGGGGTGACTCCCACCGAGTCTGATTCTTCGGACTGTGGATGTATCATATCCCCAGGTTCAAATGCTTCCCTCAGCTCGGTGTAGGCACTGCATTTTTTACACATAAGTCCCTATGATGAGTCTCATTTTGGAGACACTACCTTTTAAGTCACGGAGGTCACGGGAAACGGACATCGGAAGGGGAAACTCAGAATAAACAAGGTTCACTGTTTTCGTTAGTGCTGCGTTCGTGTTTACGTTCGAACGTCAAACAGATTGCGGGCGTTCGTGCCGCGTTCGAGGAAGCGTTCGAACGGTGTCGGTAATTCTGGTTTTGCTGCTAGCCTCACACCCAGCCCATTTAGCTCCCCCAAAGCCCATAAAACACATCCCAATTTAAATAAATAAATATTAATTAAAACATTAACTAAATAAGATAGTAATTAAATTAATTAAATAAAACATATACCAAACATAAAATAAACAATTACCAACTTAAACTAAAATCATGCCTAAATTAAACAAATCACATACATACTAAATCAAAATATAATCATACCAAGTTAAATCAATCAACCAATTAAAGCCAATCATATATTTGACTTCATAATCTAATAAGATAATTACCAATCTAAAATATTGTATTCCTAAACCAACACAAATTAAATATTGAACCTTCCCTATCTAGCCAAGATTTGTCCCCCCCCAATCTTTGACTTCCTTAAACCAAACCAAATCAAATCCCTCTTCAATTAGCCAAATCTCTTTCTTGTCAAGCCCAACCCTTTGCCTATAAAAAGAACCATTCACCAACCTTCTCAAGACTAGTTTTTTTAGTTTTGTAGTTTTGAGACCTTAGTTTTCTAGTTTCTAGACCCTAGTCCCTAGCTCATACACAACACACAAGAAAATTACAGGAAGAAGACAACCCAAAAACAGTAAGCAAAAGATAAAGAGGAAACGGCAGCGAAACCACAAGGAAACGATAGCAAAAGACGGAGAACAACAACTCAAAACAGTAAAGACAACGAACGAGAACAGTGAACCAGTGAACCGGGAGAGTTGCGGAGCATCCACCCTTCCGACGATCGTGTACCGTACATCCGAGAGGTGATTTAAAAGGTTAGACCTGAGGGTACCTTTTCATTAGTTTACATTCGTTTTTTTATTATTGAATTCTATTCGCATGAGAGTCGTTTATGGATGCATTTTGTGGCTTGAATGAAATGGAAGAGTGTCGTCTCTTGTGGTATATAGGATGGAAACCCAGACGTAAATTCCGTAGCCGAATCCGAATGGACGGTAGTGCGGTCTGTACTTGGGATACAACTCCACGTACCACTTGAGTAAACGGCACATTCTCTTGTGTGTGTTTTTTTGGTTTATTTATTTCTTGTCATTTAAATTCTGTACATTGCTTATTCCCATATGATGTGATCGAGGGCATGGGCTTAGTAAGTGCGATGAAAGGTTCCCTAATTGGAGGGGTTAAAATCCTTCACCACGACGCTTTGCCGCACCGATTGATGGTGTGTTCGGTTGAATGCGAGATACGTTCAATCGAGCATTACCTAGTTTGATATGATTGTCTTTATTTTCGTATGCATGATTCAACCGAGCGCATGGGTTTTAGTAAGTGCGATGTGAGATCCCCTATGGGGAGGGCTAAAGCCCTTACCCGATGCTTTGCCGCGCCAGTTGATGTGTGTTCGGTTGGATGCAAGACACGTTCAATCGGACATACTTAGAATAGTATGATTGTCTTTATGTTTGTATGCATGATGTGATGTGACGCGCATGGGCTTAGTAATGTTGGTCTAAAGGTCCTCTCTTTGAGAGATCAAGAGCCCCAAAAGGCCACCTTTACGGCAGTACTTTTCGTCGCGCCCCTTTATTTTGTTGTTTATGTATTGCGTCCCATTTCATGCATCAGGTCTTTTCCCGTGCGAACGCGTTTACGAACGCAACTCGAACGCGCATGCATTTTTGCCTTATCATGCATCAGGTCTCATTTCAGTTCGAACGCGTTCACGAACGCCATACGAACGCGAGCATTCTGTTTCATTTCCGTTCGAACGCGTTTACGAACGCTACTCGAACGTGAGCATTCTGTTTCATTTCCGTTCGAACGTGTTTACGAACGCTACTCGAACGTGAGCATTCTGTTTCATTTCCGTTCGAACGCGTTTACGAACGCTACACGAACGCGCTCACACTGAATTGAGTCTGTCTTACCATATTCATGCATAATTGCCTCTTGGCTGATCTTTCTTGTGTTATATAGCCAACCGTATCATTTGTATTCTTGCATTTATCCATTCTATGTGTTCTTGGGATTGTATTCAAGCATGATTAGGCTGTTAGCATGTTATTTGGTTAATAGGTTCATGAGATAGTACACAAGCATGATTAGGTTTTTTCTTAGTTTTCCATACCATAGGATTGAAATATGTTCATAAGATTGCCATGTGATGTTGCATGTTGTGATGAACTTGTTGATGTATGCATACGAATTTGGAAGCATGATATTTTTGGAAATAAATGTTTTTAAGCCTGGTTAAATTATTACATGAATCCTTTTATTACAAGTGACATAAGTAAGGGACCATTCCGAACCCAACGGTTTGAGGTCCTTCCCTTGCGAGGGGTGAGTGAGGCCTTAAATCTCATTTTCCCGGTTCACACCGGGTGGCGACTCCATTACTCTCCGGTTTAGTCCCCCGTGGCTACTCCGTACTCCCAACTAGCCGCGAGCCTAGGACAGAAAAGCGTCGCCCAGGTCCTGTTGTCCACACTCGGGTTTTGGGGTGACTCCCACCGAGTCTGATTCTTCAGACTGAGGATGTATCATTCCCACAGGTTCAAATGTTTCCCTCAGCTCGGGTTTGGGGTGACTCCCACCGAGTCTGATTCTTCAGACTAGGGATGTATCATTTCCCCAGGCTCAAATACTCTACTTAGCTCGAAAAGAAAAATGTTTGTTTTGCAGCTAGGTTCAATGATGGTTGAATTTAGAATCAAGACGTCAGACTCAGGCTCGACAGAACGGATTTCAGCTTCAGTTATAGATGCCTCGAGGACAAAGATAAAGAAACTTCAAGCGGTCGCTCCTCAAAAAATAAAAAGCATGGTATAGTGGTCGTGTGCTCGAAATAGCGACTTTGCTCGGGAAGAAGAATTAAGAGACAATAGCAAGCAGGGTCATTGACAGATGAACGACCTAAATACAGTCCAGAGAATAAACCTTATTACATAAGTAAGGGTGTCTTTTCCCTGGTTTCCAAAAACAGCCACCAGCAAGGTGAAAGGCTCAACAACTTTTTATAGTTCCCGCATCAACACATAAAAACTCGTTGATACCAAGAACTAGAGGATGAATGTTGATGGTAAGAATCAAAATGTAATATATCAAGCAATTGGCCAAGGATAAAGATGAGATTTCCCTTTTTCAGAAGGAAAAGATATTCAGAAGAAGTGTCAAGCACGCATCGCTCGACAGAAAGCATTGGCATGATCTGGGCAAACCGGACTATGAGATTCATACAAAACTCATAAGCCGATCACATCAAAATACACAGTCGAACACATAGGAGGGCGAGAAGACAAGTCAAAATCTATCCGGTCAGAAAGAAAGGGGTGATGAGTCCACAGGTCGTCTGGCCGCCCACATAGTCATCGACAGAAGCCTCGTGAAGGTAATCCTCCTTTACACGTGTCATCTCCCGGTAACACCCACCAGGTGGTCATCATCACTAAATGCATGTGGCAGTGAGAAGTCAAACTGATTCGATGGGATGTCAGAAAGCAGGTCCATTTTCGACAAAAGCAGGCCTAGGGCAGAGAGCTAGAAAATGAAGCAGGTTCACGTGGAAGACTCTACAGAATTGGGAACAGTACTCCGCCTCAGTTTTTTTAACCGCCACAACTTAGTATATATATATATAAGGAAAGGTCCTTTTTGGTAGAAGGAGGAGAGGGGGGCGATAAAAAAAGAGACACAAAAAAAGAGAGGCATAGAGAGTCTTTTTGTAATTATTTTAGTAAAACAGCTCGGTTTACGTACTGACCGACCACAAAACAGGTCGGCCAAACACATTTCAGCAATAAAACAACCCATCCGTTTTGTGCCCGTGGACATAGGTTGGGTTTAACCCGCCGAACCACGTTAATTTCTTGTGTCAATCTGCATGCTCTTCTCCTTCTACTACCAAAGTTTCTTTTGGTTGTCCTCATAACCAAACAAATTCATTACTGAATGAAAGTTGAATCCCGGAAACAATATATTCTGATATTATCCCTAAGACGAAAACCAACCATCAACATAATTAATAGTTTTTTAACTACTAAAATAATACAATGTGTACTGTGTGGTATGAATTTCCCAAAAGTGTGTGTATATATATATATAATATTCTAAAAAAGTGAAAAAGAAAAGAAAAAAGAAAAAAAAGTATGGAAGCCAAAAGAATTATATTTGCACCAAAAGTAATATTTAAAACTTGAACGAGGGGCTAAATAAACAATCAAGAAAAATGAAGGACTAAATGGTAAATTAATCCAACTTCATTGGAGCCAACGCTTCTTCTTGCTTTTGAAACGAATCCATTTCTCTTTCTTTCGCTCGCACCCTCCAAACGGTTTCAATGAGCTACAGGTAAGTAATGCAATTTCCCTCTCTGCTTTTATTAAATCTTTTCATCATTTTTTTTCATTTTACAGTAGCTTAGTTTCCTTAATTTGTGCTTATTTTGTGATCAATTCTGCAGCAAACAAAAGATATTATAAATGCTTGATTGCGTGGAATTTTGATTGTAGCTATATTTTTGAACTAATGTGATGGGTTTCGTTTATTTTTCATAAATCACACAAACCATGTTTTAGAATTTTTGATTAGTTCATGTTTTTGCTTCTGGGTATTATGTTCTGTGCTGTTTTGTTAGGAATTTAGGTGAAAGTTCAATAATTTGTGTAAGAAAAACCAATTTTGAGTGTTTTTATGTTGTTTAATTTCCTGTCTTTATTTGTCATTGAAGTAGTGCTTTTAGTTTTATACTTTTATTATCTCATTTAGTTCTTTCATTACTTGGATTTCGATTTTGTCGTGCATATTTATGAAGGGGTGTTTATGTGGCATTTTTTTAATTTTAACTTTTTTACGGGAAAAAAAATGAAAGTTTGATTTCAATGCTCATTGGTTGTGGCATATCATGGGCTGATTATATACTTTTAGTGTTTTGCATTAATGTCCTTGTCAGTGCTTTGTTAGCGAGTAGGAGTCATTGATTGTGTATAGAGGAGGTGGTAATTTTGAGCTAATAATTCCATAATGACATGACTTATTGTAATGTTGTGTCGTTCGAGGAAATATGTATATATGGTAGCTTATTTAACGCGCTACATGCATGACTTAATCATGGTGCTTATTGGAGCTTATTATATCCTGCTTCTTTACTGTTATCGGAATGGTGAAGTGTGTCATGCAGGGGGGTGGTGACTACAACAGATCCAATTGACATACAACACCACTCCAAGTTGTTATTTTGAAAAACTTGCCTTCATTTACCTGAAATTATTGTAGAGTTATCGGGTGCAATGCTTATGTTATCATGAAACTTCTACATGCTGTTTCGTAGTTGGTGATTACAGCAGATCCTATCGACATACAACACATCAACACTACTCCAAGATGTTATTTTGAAAAACTTGCCTTCATTTACCTGAAATTATTGTAGATTTATGGGGGTGCTATGCTTATGTTGTCATGAAACTTCTACATGCTGTTTCGTAGTTGTTTCACTTTATATGGTTCTTTTGCAGGCAACCAGACACTGGATCATTATCTAGCATATGTGCTTGATATTTTGAATGCACTAACATATATGTTTAGTGGAATTCTCTCGTATATGTTTCTGGATGTTGTGTTAAGGTTGAGACATGGCATGTTTTTGATATCGATAATTCTTTGAAAATGGTAAATCAAATGCAAAAAAAAAAAAAAAAAAAATAATGGTTCCTTTTTGCCCTTTGTTTATATTAATATTTCTATGGCTGGTGGTTGATTTCATGTATATTAAAATAACGTAAGTATCCTCTCATAATCCCCGAGTCTGAGACCTCAGACATGTAATGCATAATTTATTAACTGAAGTTTTTTATTGCATGAATAATTTCTGGTACCCATTTATCCCCATGATTTGTAAATGTTACACACATGCTTGTGGTCTATGAATACTGCAAAATGGGACAGTGGGTTAGAAACTGTTCAGTAGTTTACGTGATAGTGAAAGGGAACATATCAAACCGGTTTATTGCAACTTAGCGCAATAAACCGCCACTAGGTGGATGTCAATAAGAATTTAGTTTGTCAGTCTGAGTCTTGTAATCAATATTTTGCTTCCATTATTTGATGTTAATAGCTATTTGCAGTTAGCATAAGTTGGAATTAAATAAATTAATTTTGTTGGTGGTCATTTAAAGGACTGCTTTGGTTATATTCCCACTTCTTTAGATCTTTAGAGCTGGATTTGGATTTTATACTTTGTCGAATTAGGTTATTCCACTGGGATTTGAGTTATTTGCTTCAATAACTTAAGAGGAACTAAAGAAGATGCAATATACTTATATTTTCCTGGATTTGGTTGATGTTCCATGTGAAAATAGCGCATGTTAAGAATGACATACATGTTTGCAGAATGTGTTTTTCTTCTGAACAAATATGATGTTGAGATTTTCCTCCCAAAGTGCATTTTTTATGATTGTTTCTGTTTTTTTTTTTTTTTTTTTTTTTTTTCCAGATGGTTCAACAAACAGTAGACTCTAAATTCAACAAATACAGGGTGGGCAGTCCTGAAACTAGCTTACCCACTTGTGATAAGCAACAGCCGGTTGCTATGAAGAAGACAGCCCTAAGAGAACTGCAGAATGAAAACAGAACTGTGGTGCCAAAACCCAATGGAACTTCTCCATATTCAAAGGATAGATGTATTATTGATGCCATTAAGGTTACTGGTATTAAGAGACCATTACAAGAATGTCCAGTGAGTCCCTCTAGAGACAGTTATGTTGCAAATGGACATCTTGTGTATGTTCGCAGAAAATTTGAAGCAGATGTAGGCAAGGCCAGCACTTCTGACAGCACAAACATTGGTGCTGCTGATTCCACACACTCAAGGTTGGTTGGTCACCAAGAAAGTACCCACCAAAAACTCCTGATAAAAGAGCCAAAGGTTTCTAATTTTCCAGCATTTGCACCTTTACAAACTACTTCCTTTGTGAGTCCACCTGGGAAACCTTCGGTTCCTCTGTTTGGAAAGTCTGGTGTTAAATCAACTCCAGCAGAATCTAACTATCAGCTTGTTAATTCTGCTGCCCCTTCATTGGATAATTCAAGGGGAATGAAAATTTCGCATTGGGAAGAGCGATTTCATCCATTGCAGATGCTGTTGAAAAAATTGGACCAATCAGATCAAGAGGATTATGTCCAGAGTATGTTCTTATATTGCAAGAAGTCAATTGATATGCTGTATGTTATATCAGTTGAAATTGTTACATTACTGATTTATATTGATTTATGTGATTCTGTTAGTGCTTCGGTCACTTTCCTCAGTTGAGCTTAGCAGACATGCTGTTGATTTGGAAAAGAGATCAATCCAGCTTTCATTGGAAGAAGGTAATATGCAACCTGATGTTGATGCTTTTTTCTTTTCTTCTTTCGTTTTAGTGTTGATTATATTAAAAAGAGAAAAAAAGAAAGATAAGCTCTAAAACAATCCTCCCAGATCTGAAGGACAGTTGTTAACATTTGACATAATTTCTTTTTGGATTTGATGTATTGTTGTTTTCAAAGGGGTAGCTCTACAACATTTTGCATTATGCAAATCTGTCCTTTTTCCGTGATCACCTTATATAAACACGAGCACAATGCGTGGATTCTAGTCAAGTTGATTGTTGGACATTTGAATGTTTTGATATGCATGAATTCAACATTACTTATTCTCACTTTTTATTTTTGGTATTGTTACAGCGAAAGAGGTGAGCCGTGTTGCGATGTTAAATGTGCTAGGAAAATCTGTCAAGAATCTGAAAGAGCACTTTACTCATCAAGATCAGTTAAACAAGTAAGAGGCCACGAAGAACAAGATAGTTTAGTTTAGTTTTTTTTTTTTTTTTTTTAAGCCTTGAGAGACTGGGTGCACTAATACACCTTCTTATTTTGCATTCCCTCGTCGTTTATTTGGTGGTTGTTTTCCCTCACGTTGGCGGACATCGATTATAATATTTTACCTGGAATGTCTTCTCTATTTTGGCAAAAGCCATTGACAGTGTTAAATCTGTATTAATGGCATTTGGGTCACTAATTTTTAAGTCAGGTTTCTCTCAGGATTATAAATCAAAAGATAAAAAGCATTTGTCTTTTAGTTGCTCAAAGACCCTTCAACTCAATGAAACAATCATGAAAGCAACAACAAAAAAAATTGAAGGCAACAGCAAAAGGTAATGCTGTCCTAAAATTGAGGCCATTTTCAGAACCAACACACAGTATCGTCACTAACTTTGCTTCATCTTCTAACACTGTTTCAAATTATCAAGTGCCCGCAAGAAACTGTCCAAATTGATCAAGATTGATGCCAAAAGTAACTAGGCTTTGTCAGTGGCGGAGCCAATAAGGAGTGAGTGTGGTCCCCCGCTCACACCAAAATTTTATTAAAATGTGTTACATGAGATAGTTTTGATTTAAAATGAAGAGTTTCTATCACTTTTTGAGAAAATCAAATTTTGTCCCTATTAAATTAATTGGCTACGCCACTAGGCCTTGTAGTGAGTGTGGCAAGAAGTTTTGGTAATGGAAATAACTTTTTGTGCAAATGCAATGTCACCCTGTGCGGCGGTGGCGTGGCATTAACCCTCCAAATTTTCGCAGACCCGTTGTTGAAAATGTAATGGCCGTGGGGATAATGAGGTTGATGCTTGTTTATTGATATTGGCTAATGGGTAGTAGTACTTTTCAACATGGGGTTCGAGTTCAAGTTAAAGGTTTGAGTGCACAAGTTGCAAGAAAGTGTTTGGTTTACACCAGGCCTTGGAGGGACACTGGATGGTTATGAGATTGATCACATGATCATTAATTGTTGTGATGGGATTGTGAAGGAGAATATGAACAATGATAGAGAGATGATGATGGTGTTGAGGCACAAGTGTAGTATTTGTTTGAGGGTGTTTTCAAGTGGACAAGCAATGGGAGGGCACAAAAGTGTCTCTGGGAGAAAGGGGATGATCTTTTGTTGAACAAAGGGCAATGAATTTGCATGCTCCAGTTGATGATGATTCTTGCCTCTTCTTCATATTCTTCAGGGCTCACTTTGGATTTGAGGTAGGGCCTCTGATTGAATTTCTTATTTTGTTGGGTTTGTCTGTATCATTAAGATAGTTTCTTGCTGTCCATAATTGGGAGACGGAATTATTTGTTCTATAAACAAATTTTGAATATAGTTGTAACTTCTGAGTACTACTAATACATTACAAAGTTGTTATGTCATTTTCTGAGTTGCTTAGTCATGTATTCTTTAATTAATCTTTTGTTAGAAAAACTTGTATAAAAAATAAGATAGGAACGTTTTGGATAAATAAGATTCATAGTCGCGTAATGGATTTTGATGATGCAACACGAGTGAAGTATTCGATACATAACAGCGAGACAATACAAAAAGATGTTGAAGTACAACGGTGGTGAAGAGCGAAGAATGTAAAGACTGGCTCATATTGAATAATTTATGTAAAGTCTTAGCTTAGGGCCGTAAATGTATTGTGGATTGTTTATTCAAGTACCTAAACGCATATGAAACATGCACATTCATTTAAATGCATTAGGCTCATATACAAAATGCCTTAAAACTTCATATATGCATTTTTGGTACAGAGACCGGCATACCGGTACCTTACCGGTCCCCATACCGATGAGATGCTCTGTTTTGCAAGCTCTCTGGAACATGCACATACCAAACCGGTGTCCATACCGATGACCATACCGGTCATATTGGGGATTACATAGCCACTGAAACCGGCACGGAGCAAACCGGTCATCATATTGGTGATCCTAACAGTTAGTTTCTTACTGGAACTGGCATGACCTAAACCGGTCTTCACACCACTTCACATACCGGTCAGCCCTGCATATTGCACACTCATTGGAACCGACACGAATCATACCGGTCTCATACCAGCCATCATACCGGTCTAACGGTCGATTTCTCAAACTGTGATATAACCGTTAGAGACCGGCATACCGGTGTCTGGAGACGGGTATACCGGTCTCAGATATGCATCTTGGGGCTGCTTTGCATTTTATTATAAATAAAGCCCCAATTCGTTTTTGCAATGTCACACAACCTTCATACACATTACACTAAGGCAAAAATAAAGAGTTTTCATTAACCTTCATAATCATACACTCTCATACATCAAGTTCACACACTACACCTTCTTAATCTTTAGTAGTGAGCTTAGATCACTTGGTTATGCAACTCACACAATCTTCTTTTTCTTTGTGAGTGCCCAAGTATGTTTACAAATTTCTTATCAAAACACTTGTGGTTTGTGAAATCCCACCGTTTAGGTAATTGTAAAGGTTTGTGAATGAGCCTACGTAGAAAACTCAAAGTGTAAGGGTTTGGAGTGAACCTTGCGTAAAACTCTTGGTTGCGGGTGAGCCACGGCAAAAACTCGATTGATAGTGAAAAGCTTCAAGCGCGGCTTGAGGGAGAGGACATAGGCATCATTGGCCGAACCACTATAACTCACAATGTTATTTTCTCTATCCCTTAACTTTTTAATTACTGCAAGTTTATTTTATTACATGCTTATTGAATAGAAACTTGCATATAGGTAATTTATCGAAATAGAGAAAATCAACCTAAGGTTTAATCGGTAAATCTAGTTAAAATCGGCAAAGATTTTTATTTCCGCATTATTAGGTAATAACCCAATTCACCCCTCATTGGGAATATAGAGTTTGATTGTTGTATTGCTTGTAGGGAATTTCAATTCTTACTAATGATTATGACGAATTTGAACAGACAATAGATCGAGTGAGTGATTTAGTAGTCCCTAAGGGGTGTGGCTTGGTGGTGTATGGCTCAAAATCTCATATTGAGGTCTTGGGTTCGAATCCAGGGAGTGCGTTTCTTATAAGAGTATGTGATAGGTGGGAGTTTTACTTGTTCCGCTTAAGCCCGTAAGGGGTGGTTTGGCGGCAGTGTTTCCAACGATTCCAAAAATAAAAATAAAAATACAAAATACAAAAAATAAAAGAGAAAGAAAGAGTGATTCATTAATGTGGTCCTAAGTGTGACTACCAGTATCACTATCACACAACTACTCAACTAGTTCTATGCGGGGACTTGAATCAGGGAAACTTAGTGTTGCTAATCTGTCTGAGAATTTTCTATATGTATATCTGCATTTTGTTTAGCTGATGTATCCAAACTTAAATCAGTGTGTATAATCAGGTAATTGAAGTGTTTGGCATGTTCAATAGATTCCCTTTTGGAAGGAATACTTGGCAAGCTCACCATGGGGTCATGACTTGGATTTGGTGCATATGGAAGCACTCAAGAAATAGTGATGATTTGATTCCCAATGGCCATTATGTGATCTCTTATGTAATCCTTTGTTATAATTTAAAACTCAAATTCCAGGCAACTCCATACAAATATCTT